>JANHMN010000014.1:65427830-65444100 GCA_030674055.1 Rhabdomys pumilio
GTGTGTGTGTGTGTGTGTGTGTGTGTGTGTGTGTGTGTGTGTGTGTGTGTATGCACACATGGGTATACATGCATGTGGAGGCTCGGGGGGTGATGTGAGGAGTCAAAGGACCATTTTTCCATCTTATTGAGATAAGGTCTCAGACATGTCTAGAGCCTCCTGAAATAATTCTGGGAATCCTCTGTTTCTGTCTTTCTAGGCTAGCATTACAGATTAATGCCACACTTACCTGACATTTTATATACATTCTGAGAATCTGAGCTTCCATCCTCTTACGTGTGTGGCAAATGCTTTAATGGTAGAGCCATCTCCCCAGTCCCACACTGTCTTTTTAAATCCAATGAAAGCAGAGGGAAACATTTATTCTACGACCTATAAAATCACCCGGTAAGTTTTCCAGCCTTAGTTCAGTGTGGGTTGTCTGCAAATTTCCCCTTTAACTTGGTTTAAGCATTCAATTTCCATACTCCCATCTTGTCCTTTTGTGGTCCTAAGAATTAACAGTTATATGTCAAATAGTTAAAGTATGAGAGAAGACCTAAAGATAGTGGTTTCCAGTAATGGAACAGCCTAGTAAAGACAACGCACAAGGGTGTTTTAAAAGACAGCTAGCTGAGGCAGGACATAGAAAGGAACAGTTTGGCTCGGAAAGGTAAAGGTTGAACCAGAAAACCTTGCGACTTGGATAGGGACAAATGCTTTCTCATGTTCAAAAGAAGAAAATAATGTGTTAAATCAGAACGAACCTTGATGCACAGACTTAAGTGCTAACTTCATCATTGGACTGACTGTTGGTGGCCACTCACTGGTACTCACCTGTGAAGGTCCTCGGAGATTATCTATGGTAGGTTACCTACCCAGGTCATCATTCAATTCATTCTGAACCCAATAGCTACAAACAATAAGTTGTTTTCCTGACTTTATTAATGACTTTTAACAACTAACTGTGCACTGAGCCATAGAAGCCAGTGCTTTAGAATGTGTTAAGCTACTCTCCCATCAAGTATTGTAAATGCTAAAGAAGAGTTTGCATTTTGGTATAATATAAATTTTTAATAAACATTATTAATTATATTGTTTATACTGTTAGAGCTTTAATAATATACAGCAAATATGTGACTACCTACTTGATAACTCAATTGATAATATTTCTGTATGTGAACACTTTCTTCAGGATTATTGGTTTGGATTTTTCTCTATTAATTCTACAATTTTTGCTTTGTCTTTTTAAGACTGCTTTTCTGAGTTACATACAAGTTACATACATTCAAATCATCCTATTTTCCTGATAAATTACAGCCATTATTGTATTTGAATTCTATGTTTAGAAATGCTTTATGGCATATGTTTTGTAGATCTAATATACAATATATTTATTTCATTTGTATCTATGTGCATCTATCTATATATTATACATATATCTATGTCCTATCCTTCATGTATGTATGTATGTATGTATGTATGTATGTATTTATCTATCTATCTGTCATATTTTATCTTTCTCTATGTTGTTTATGTGTCTTCTGTTATTTTCTATTTATTATGGTAATTTCTTACCCCAACAAGCATGTATAAAAGCTACATATCTCAGTTATTATATGTATAATATATACATATAATATATATATATATATATATATATATATATATATGGCAAATCTATCACTATACTAATTTATTCTCAAGCTATGAGACCCCTTGCTACTTGTAGCTTCTCCAGGCCATGTAGTTCTGCTTTATCTTTCTTTTACCTCCTCTTCCTCCATTCTTCTCTCTCTCCTCTTCCCTCTAGCCTTTACTTGACCAGTCAGAATGGGGAGAATGTTCAGTGAGATCACAGGAGTACATGATATACTCCTTGTCAGGGGCAGCTCCTCTTGAGGAAGCAGAATTAACATCAAAATACAAACAGCACCAGGGTGACCTACAGCACATATCATTTGTACATCACCTTACTATCTATTGCTTGCCTACCTTGTTTGATATCTGTCTGTCTGTCTATCTTTCCTTCCTTCCTTCCTTCCTTCCTTCCTTCCTTCCACACATCCACCCATTTACCTATCTTTTATCTACTTTTGGCCTAGAAAGTGCCAGTAGCTTTCTTCATGTTATAATATTTTTTTCTTCTATATGCTGTATTTGATTGTTGTGGTGTCCTTTTATTTTTCTTGGGTTTTTTTTTTTTTTTTTTTTTTAAACTATATGCAACTAGCTGTCTTAACTGAGTCTTACACTTCTGTTTTAAATTGGAAGTTTGGTTTACAGTCTTGTGACATCCATGTGGGCCAGTATTTGCCATATACATCTAACCTTGTTATTTTTTTCTTCTCATTCCAATTATCTTTGTAACAACGGATTTATAAGTCCTGTACTGTTTGTCTTTATTCCTTTAGTATCTGCTCTTGAAAATTTGACTTGCAAAATACCAAAGCTAACTGTGCTAGCTAAGTTTTGTTGCCAATCTTGGTTGACGTACTCGGAAAGAGGACGCTTCACTGAAGAGTTGCCTCTATAAGACTGGTCTATGTGCATCCTTGTGGGGGGCACTTTCTTGCTTGCTAATTGATGCAGGAGAGCCCCAGCTCGTCATGGTACCTTTGTTAAGTAGGTGGGCCTGAGCTGTATCAGAAGATAAATGAATGTGAACCAGGAAGTAATCTGAAAGCAGTGTTCCTCCAGGGTTTCTGCTTCCAGTTCTGCTTTGAGTCCCTGCCTCGAGGTCCTGCCTGAGTTGTGTCCCCCGACTTCCCTCAGTGATGTCCTGTGATGTGGAAGTGTAAGTCGAAGAAGCCCTTTCCTTCCCTAGTTGTTTTTAGTTAGTGTTTTATAACTGCAACAGAAAACAAATCAGGACACTGATTATCTAGTTCTCTGGGTTTTCCTTAGGAAAAGTCATTCCTTTCTATGCTTTCAAAAATAAGCTTAAGGGCTGGGCGGTGGTGGCACACGCCTTTAATCCCAGCACTTGGGAGGCGGAGGCAGGCGGATTTCTGAGTTCGAGGCCAGCCTGGTCTACAGAGTGAGTTCCAGGACAGTCAGAGATACACAGAGAAACCCTGTCTTGAAAAAACAAAAAAAAAAAAAAAATAAGCTTAAGGGGTATTTCACGCTTAGTTATTTAAGTAGGAATGATGGCCAATATGTCAAGTCTCTGATATTGCTCAAAATGGAAATCCTGAGTGGGTCTTGTTTTCTATTTAAAATATAATTTTCATTATTATAAATTCAGTTTAGAAAGAAAGATAGAGACTGCAGACAAGTACAAATAAGAAAAGAAAAATACCTTTTCATTCTTAGATCACTTTTAAAGCTTAAAATATATTATTCCTGTAAGAGAAAAAAAGAGAGGGAGAGGAGAGAGGAGAGGGAGAGGGAGAGGGGAAAGGAGAGAGGGAAGGAGAGGAAGAGGGGGAGGGAAAGGGGGGAGAAGAGGGGGAGGGAGAGGGAAAAGAAGAGGGAGAGGGAGAGAGAGAAGGGGAGGGGGAGGGAGAGGGAGAAGTAGAGGGGGGAGGGAGAGGGAGAAACATCTGTCTTAGATTTTAAAAGCTTCAAGAAGATGCTATTTCTATGCCAGCTAGTCAGGAGCTGTCCTGGTATTAATGCCAGCTTTTCCCTGTTTGATTTTTCGAACACACAGTCCTAGTTCTAGATTTTCCGGCCAACCCCTAAAGGCTCAGTTTACTTGGCTTGTTTAAGCTGAGCCCCAGGCCTCACTACACAGAGCTGTGGCTACAGAGTCAGTGTACTTCCTAGGCAAGACTGCCTCCATTGAGTTGTGGAGAAACTCAGGCCATGTTGTCTGCAAGATGCTTCCCTCTCTGAAGCTGTCAGATTTATTCCTTGTGATGTTATTTAACTTGATGTCTTCTCCTCCCTGTATCTTCTAAATCAGAAGTTGCTTCTACAGAACGAGTAGTTGCGAATCATATATTTCTCATTAGAAGCCTTGGTGACATGATGTATGTTGAATTGGGACACGGATATCTTGATTACATCATTAGTGAGTTTGACCAGCAGGTTGCAATAAACATAGCCTAATTGATCCCTCTATGACACACTTATTGATTAGTTCTTGTTATTAGAAGATAATCCGCACGGTGCAACTCTGGAATTATATGAATATCCAGTTTGCATCAGTCCTGTACCCGAGAGCTGGGTTCTGCATGATTTGGACATTTTTGCCTGTCTGATATTTTCTAAAGGATACAGAGAAGGCCAGCTTCCTAATTCTGTGATCTCCTCTCACTATTATCTTCTGGCATTCTTCTGTGAATTTTATCTTTTCTCGTCAACCAGATGGCTGATTTTTCTGGAACATTTTGCTGGCAAAACTTGGCTGAAGCTAAATGCTTTCATTGTAGTTTCTAATTTCCAAAGTAATCCATGGCAAATAGTTGGCAGGAAGTTTCTTTCCACTTCTCAGTCTAAAGTATTATAACGAACTGGTGTGTTTTCACCACTTTGATCCACTATGATAAATATGTTTTTTGGTTGTTCAAGAGCTTGGATAGTGAGGGCTGAGCTGCCCAGTGCTCACAATTAGGAGACCAGCATCCTAGCATCTCGGAGATATCTCTTCACTCTACGGCATACTATTTTTCTTTTTACGTATCACTAAAAAGAAATCACAGCTACTTCACATGCGAATTGTCTTTGATTACTAGGTAAATCTTAATTTTGGAGATCTTAGTGTTGCAAAAGGGCTAATGTTGGATTTAGTGCAATAATGTATTTATATTAATACTTTCAACTTAATTTGTTAGTAGTATGTTTGTGTTATTTCTTTCATTTTAATTATCATATATCTTTCACATTACTTTGAAAATATTGATTCTATTGACTGAAATGCCCAGGGGAAAAAAAAGAGCCATCACTACAGCAAATATCCCAAGAGCCTGATCAACTGATTAGAACCTCAGCGATCATGGAGAGGTTGTAATGTTAGTCAGAAGCAAGATACTCTTGGGTCATCTCAGTCTCCAAATCACCACTTTGCCTAGCTGTGCATGTGACCTAAAGTTCTTGTGACTTCAAGGAAAATGCTTTTGAAATGTATCAAGAGATTTCTAGCGTCTACTGTCCTCACAGCTAAGAATGTTATCAGATAGTATCTGAGGCCTGTTGAAGATTGGTTCTAATGCATTGAGTCAGTTGGGAATCTGTGTGTCCAAACACTAAAGGTCCTTGTCCCCAATTGGTTTTCATCAATCAATAAAGATGCCAATGGCCAATGGCCCAATGCAGGTGAAGATGCAGAGAGGAGGAGGAGAACCGCCATGACTCCATGAAGAAGGATGGGACACAGGAGAGGCAGGAGATAAAGCTAACCAGCTACATGAGATTTCAGGCAAGTGGTCACTGGCCACTTCCCTGATTGGACCTAAGGTAACAGGAGGAGGTTTAGGAGTGCCCAGCCTTTGAAGTAGTCAAGGCATTTTAAAAGTAAGCTAATGTGTGTGTGCGCCTTTTGTTTGTAGATCCAAGGATAGCTTCTGGATGGATGCCCACCTGGGAGCCACCAGGAACTCAAAGCAGTGTAGCACAAATGCACTGCCACAGCGGCCAATAGTAGCATTTTCTCCACTTTACTGTAACCCACTTAAGTGACATTTCCAACAACTTGAAAGTGCCTTGATGTTATGACTTCCTTTGTTCTGTCACTATAAAAACTCAATAAAATTGTTACTTTATTGAATGCAGAGTATGGAATAACCTACATCTGTTCCTGGGCCCTGTTCACGCATATTTGCCTCTACAATATCTTCTCTGTGTTCTTTCATATAGACAATTCCACCATCTTCGTGTGAATTTCCTGTGAAAGTTCTGTAATCTTATAAATAAAGTTCACTAAAATTTAAATTTAAGGAATAACTTGATGCCTCAACGCACAGAAATTTGTTCTCTCACCAGTGTTTAAGTCAGAGGTCTGAGTCAGCATCACTGGAGCACATGGATGAGTCAGTTATGTTGCACAGCGCCGCCTAGAGGTTCTCAGGGAGAAGACATGTCTTGGTCTCTGCAGCAAGCTTTTGGTGGTTGCTTGCCTCTTGACTCAGCTCAGCTGCCCTCTGCCTGTGTCTTCTTTTATCTCCAGGCTCACTACACTCACCAGGGTATTGTGAGTCACTGCAGAAGACCGTGACTCCTGCCTCTTTAAGCTAATATGTCCCTTTCCCTATTCTTTCTACCCAGAACTTTCCATTTCTTTCTAAGCCTCTCTGTCCATACTCAAGGATGAAAGTTCCCCATTCTTTCTTTTTAGCCTCTGCCTTACCAAGACCCAGGCAACTTGTGCAGGTATTAAGGCTCAAAATGAGAGAGCCTCTGAGACTGGGTCTCATACCAGGGCTTGTGGTAGTTTGCTCACCCCTATGGCTAATGGGTGCTTCTGCTTTTGTGGTGAAGAAAGGCAGTTCTGTCAGGTTTTAGCAACTGTAGAATAAAGAACTTCTGATATGTGTTTCATCCCAGATGCGATTTGTTCCTCAAGGGTTCAGTTAGTGGACGATGAGGTAGAGCAAACATGTAGAAGAACCTTTAAGAAGTACAGACGGAGGTCAGGTGTCCATGGTAGTTAGCTAATTAACGGCATGGCCCTTGGAAAGAGTATTGCAGCTCTTGGAAGGCTCTGAATTATTCTCCGCAAGAGTGAGTCATAAGAGAGTAAGGCTAGCCCCTCCATCTGGTTGGCTTTCCATCGTATCCTGTGACTCTTCTGCTTATGTGCCTACCTGGCAGTGTCTTTACCAAAAGGCCCCCAACAGAAGTCAGATAGTTGGGACATCTGATACTCAACTGTCAGCCTCTAAAACCGAGTTAAATATTTTATTTTATTTTATTTTATATTATATGGACACAAGTATTCTCTTAAAGCAACAGGAAATGGACCACAACATTATGCAAGCATACCTTTTTATATATTCTATGTCTGTGTGCCCTTGTTTTTCTACTTAATGTCTTTTGGAGAAATAGCAAACTGGAACTCATTGAGGAAAAAAAAAATTGTCCTTTCATGCTGGAGAGGCTAGCATGTTTCCAGAGATGATAAGCGGCTCCCCAAGGGAGTGTTTTTTTTTTTTTTTTCTTTCTGAAAAACAAATGTAGCAAAGCAGCGATCACGGACATCTGTCTGTGGGCAGTCACGATTTTGTAACCCACAAGACTCCCTTACATTATAGTATTTCTCTCGTGTGGCATGAAATCTGCTTTCTTGAGAGCACTGGCAACCGGTGGGTAGCTGGGATTGTCCTTGGATCTTTGTGTTTGTTGGCTTTTTATATTGTTTCAACAAATCTAAGTCTTTCTGGGATATCTAATAGAATTCAGACTATTTTTCTCCATCCTTTCTTGATTATGTGACTTGGAAATACGATGACTGAAAGGATGAAATAATTTGTTATGGGAACTCTGGTTATTTCTGTGATGCACTGGAAATTACGCTGTTACTGAGTTTAAATATTAATTCCATTTCCTGCAATAATGAGCTAAAGAATCCAAGCAGTTTTGAAGCCCACGGATGAGAAACTATGTTCTCCTGAAGAGAAAACAGAAGGCTAAGTAGCCTTTCTGCCAGTGCATCCTTTACATCATTCAGAATGCGTCAGGCTGGTCAACATCAGACTATAGGCTGTTTTGACCCAGCATAGTAGCTTTGAAGACATGGCGAGTGATTGATATTGTACTTAGTGGGATTGTTTCTGAGAAATGAGTCAGAATTCTTGGGTATTGAAGTGGGCCTTGACTGTTTCAGCACACTGGAGAAACAACTGTGGAACAAGCATTGGTATCAGAAATCAAAATAATATAATAGTTTATTTGACTGGAGTCATCAAATCATTAGCTATGCATGACAGAAACTAACTGGGACCAATGCCTGACTTACAATAGGCATATTTCAGGGGTCTTGTCAAACATGTCTCCTCTTGATGGAAGTATTTGTTTCCTTTTATCCCACCATGGGTATTTATGATCCTACATGATCCAACTCTCCACAAACCATGATCAATTTAAGGGTAGACATTGGTCTTAGTCATTCACTCTGCTGGCTGCAGGAATGAGTGGGGGAACAGAGCACCTAGTGGAGGTTGAATTGGTCTGGTGTGCTTTCACTTGCCCAAATTAAAAATCAAAAGTCCCATGTTCAGGAGCCTCCTTAATCCCAAATACAGACTGTACATTGGGCCTAAGCTGGCTCATCAGAGTTCTCTGGGAGAAAATTTAGCCTGGAAAGGGAGTCTGGCTCCTTTTGGCCACAAAGCTTCAGATTTTTAGTTCACAGAAGACGTGATGTCAACCTCAGGGCTCAGCTAAGTTAAGATGACCAGAAAGAGAAGGAGTCTTCAAAACATCTCAATAATTCCTGATTCTGCTTCTCCTAGCCTTTAACAAGAACAATGTAATCAGCTGCAGCCAGCAGACTACAAGCCATTCTAGTCCAGTCTCTCTAGGTTTTCCCCAAAGCTTCCTGACACTGCATGCTTGCCTCTACACAAGCTCAGGAGTTACTACTCTTTGTACTCTTCCCAGGTTTCTTTTTCCAGTTTTATAAAAGTCACAGGATACAAGTAGAAAACGTAAACTCATCAGAATTTCAGTTTGAAGGGTGATCTGCAGAAAGGGCAGAATTCTTTTCTACAAAATGCCCAGGATGACATGGTGTAATTCACCATCCTCTGGCTATTGAACCTGGTGACCTGTGTTCCAGGATATCTGATATTTTGTCTATAACCATAGGATCTTGTTACAGGCGTGGTATTCAGAGGCACCATGCCATCAGACCTACTGCTGAATGGACATGTTTAACAACAAAAATAAATTACCTAAGTATAAGTCTCTTTTTAAAAACTTAGTTTTTTGTGAATTTTATATTCATGTCATTTCCACCCTTCCTCTCTCCAACTCCATTTTAAAATACACTGTCTCTTCTTTAAGTATGTACGTATGTATGTATGTATGTATGTATGTATGTATGTGTGTGTGTAAACATGCATACACATAATACATCCATATATACCCTGCTGAGTTAATTTTGAGTAACTTGTATGTGAATGTGTTAACAGATGACCACTTGGGATTGGATGGCCTACCACAGGGCTTATTTAGAGAAGACTGACTATTCCTCTCTCAGTAGCCATGGATTGCCTGCATCTCTTCATTTAGAAGTGGGACCTTGCAGGATTTCTCCATTCAAATTGGCATGTCAACTAGTGTCATTGTTTGAGTCTTGTTTAGGTGACCATGTTGAGATGCTATGGACGCAGACAGCTTCCATACACAATGGAGTACTACTCAACTATGAAAAACAATGACTTCATGAAATTCTTAGGCAAATGGATGGAATTAGAAAATATCCGGAGTGAGGTAACACAGTCACAAAAGAACACACATGGTATGCACTCACTGATAAGTGGATATTAGCCCCCAAAGCTTGGAATACCCAAGATACAATTCATAGACCACATGAAGCTCAAGAAGAAGAAGAAGGAAGACCAAAGTGTGGGTGCTTCAGTCCTTCTTAGAAGGGGGAGCAAAATACTCACAGGAGGAAATATGGAGATAAAGCATGGAGCAGAGACTGAAGGAAAGGCCATCCAGAGACTGCCCCATCTGGGGATCCGTCCCACATACAATCACCAAACCCAGACACTATTGTGGATGCCAAGAAGTGCTTGCTGACAGGAGCCTGATACATCTGTCTCCTGAGAGGCTTTGCCAGAGTCTGACAAATACAGAGGTGGTTGCTCACAGCCAACCATTGTACTGAGCACAGGGATCCCCAATGGAGAGAAATGTTAGAGAAAAGACTGAGGGAGCTGAAGGGATTTGCAACCCATAAGAAGAACAATAATATCAACCAACCAGACCCCCAGAGCTCCCAGGGACTAAACCACCAACCAAAGAGTACACATGGAGTGAGCCATGGCTCCAGCCGAATATGTAGCAGAGGATGGCCTTGTCAGACATCAACGGGAGGAGAAGCCCTTGGTCCTTGGAAGGCTCAATGCCCCAGTGTAGGGGAATGCCAGGACTGGGAGGTGGGCGTGGGTGGGTGGGGGAGTACCCTCATAAAAGCAGGGGTGGGGGATGGGATAGGGGTTTTCTGGAGGCGAAACTGGGAAAGGGGATAACATTTGAAATGTAAATAAATAAAATATCCAATAAAAAAGAGAGAAGATATTACCTCACAGCAGAACTGCCTTTCTGGTTCTTATAATCTTTCCACCCTCCCTGCCATGATTTTCTCCACACGTTGGGCGTGTAGATTGTGCTGTAGATGTATCCATTAGATTCGGACACTTCACAGGCAGTTGTCTGCATTCTAATTAGTAGATTTCTGTAATGTTTTTCCTCTGCTACAAAAGTAATCTTCTTTATGAGGGGTGAAAGCCACACCTCTCTGTGAGTGTAGGAATAAGTATTTAGAATGCAGCTAGAGATTATAATGGGTTAAGAAACTGAGAGTAGTAGGGTTTCCTCCAGGATCCATGACTTCACCAGCCCTGGATAGTTGGTTAGGTGTACAGTACAAGGCATGAATTCCTTCCTGCTGAGTAGGACTTAAGACCAATTAAACAACTTTCGGTTGCCTCCAGATGCACCACTACTGCACTGTTGGGGCTGTCACATCATGCTGGCCACCACTGGAGTTCATAGGCTTCACAGTTGGGCAGGACTCATAATGACTGCTTACATTAATAGTTTAATAGATTTTTATTTTATGTATATCATTGTTTTGTCTGTCTGTCTGTCTGTCGTCTGTACACCACATTCATTCCTAGTACCCGAGAAAGTCAGCAGAGAGCATTGGATTCCCTGAAAGTAGAGGTGTGCATGATTGTGCAGCACCATGTGGGTGGGGCAACTCAACACGAGTTATCTCTAAGAGCAAGGAATGCACTTAAGTGCTGAGCTAGCTACTCAGCCCCTTATAACATGGACTTTACATGTGAGCATTGGAGATGAATGTTAGAAGGTTATATAAATTAAACTATAAGAGATCAGAGCCACAAAAAAGCACAGTTTATAAGTTCATATTGTGGTATAGATAAAACACATACTGGCTGTTTATGTGTCATTTCTACTCTTCGAGGTTAAGAAAGTGGTTTCATTTCAGCATGATAATATGTTCAGGTACATAGTAATCACATGTAAACTGCTCTTTAGGAATACCAGTTTTTCTTATAAGTTTTATTTTGCTTCTTTAGAAAAAGATGATTATTTAATCAATAAAAGCTTAGCAAGTGCCTAACCTGTGTCCAGAGTTAGAAACCTTCATCCCTGTGACCTTGTTTAGGAGATGGAAGATGTACCCTTGGGAGCTTGCAGGTGGGGTGGGAGTGAGGATCAGAATGTCTGAATAGTATGTATGAAGCCCTGGATTCTGGCTCCCAACCCTAGTGATTAGAGCAAGCAGGCAGGCAAACATGAAAGCAACTCAAAATGAAATGGCTTCTGCTGTCCTAAACAAAGACTCTGAATTCTTCATTTACATAATGGGAAAATTGGCATAGGCTGAGGGCTCCAGCACTGTTACCTATTCTGGTTTCCATGTCCAGTTACTTCTGCTGTGTGAATTTGTCCTTGGGAAGACCTGTAACCATCCCACAATAATGAGAAGTCTTCAACGGGAGTAGATCACCACCCTGTATTCAGTTGCAGGTTGGGAGGGACAGCTGTCTCTCCATTAGCAATCTACTGTAGTGCCCTCAGAGCTATCCCAGGGCTTGGCCTTCAGCTCATGGTACTATGGAGACATGGTGGAAGCTTCAGTATGTGGGACTAGTTGGAGGAGGTAGGTAATTGAGGGCATCCTTTTGAAAGGTCACTGAGATACTAGACCATCCCCTTTCTTCTCTGCTTCTTAACTGCCTTACTTTCCCATACACTGCTACCATGATCTAGAGACTTTTCACATGTCTAAAAGCAATTGGGTCAAGTGACAATGGCCTGAAGCCTCTGAGACCATGGGCTCAGGTTGGTTTCTTTTGGATCCTTTAAGTTAGTTATTGTGTGTGCATGCACACACACGTGTGTTGTGTGTGTGTGTGTGTGTATGTGTGTGTGTATGTGTGCATATGTGGATGTGGGTGTGGGTGTGTGTTTTGAGCCAGGGTCTCTGGCTCTGATCTATATAGGTTTCACTATTTAGATCAGGCTATCCTTAAGTTCAACCTGTTGGATATTTTGTTATAATGACAGGTGTGCTCAGCCAAAACTTTCCTGTTCTCCCTTCATTTGGATATTTTGTATGAATTTCTACCCCTAAAATCGTTGTAATTGAGGTATCACTTTACGTTGATGCTTTTTACAGATGAGGGTCACATTATATACCATAGAGACAAGGTTCAGAAAGTGCCAGAAGAGGTTCTTAAAAGGAGGAAAGGTGAAGCAGGCCTGGCAGGCGGAGAGACATTCAACATTGCTTTTAGAAAGGAATTCACCTGAGCATCATTTTGGGCTAATGTTTTGCCACATTAGTGTAAATGCTGTGCTATGAATGGAATGTGTCTCTTCCATCTCCCAATATACATGCTGAAGTTCTAACTCCCAATAGGATGGGCCTTCAGAAAGTAATATGTTATGTGAACCCATGAGCTGTCTCTGTGTCACATTAAGATACAGCAACCCAGGAAGAGAGCTCTCACAAAGGGCCAGATGTGCTGGCACTGGTTCTGTTCTGGAGTTTGTTTGTTTGTTTTTTTTTTAATTGGATATTTTATTTATTTACATTTCAAATGTTATCCCCCTTTTCTGGTTTCCTTCTGCAAACTCCCTATCTCATCCCCCTCCCTCTGCTTCTATGAGGGTGCTCCCCCACCTACCCACCCACTCCTACCTTATCACCCTGGCAATCCCCTACACTGGGGCATCGAGCCTCCACAGGACCAAGGGGCTCACCTCCAATTGATACCCAACAAGGCCATCCTCTGCTACATATGCGGCTGTAGCCCTGAGTCCTTCTATGTATACTCTTTGGTTGGTGGTTTAGTCCCTGGAAGCTCTGGGGGTGGTTTGGTTGGTTGATATTGTTGTTCTTCCTGTGGGGTTTGGAATCCCCTTCAGCTCCTTCAGTCTTTTCCCAAGCTCCTCCATTAGGGTCCCTGTGCTCAGTCCAATGGTTGGCTGAGAGCATTCACACCTATATTTGTTAGGCTCTGGCAGAGCTGTTCTGGACTTTTTATATCCAGAGCTGTGAGAAACATATGTCTGTTGCCTCAGTTTCTAGTCTATGACATTTTGTCATAGCAATGTCTTAGTCACGACTCTATTGCTGTGATGATGAGACATCATGGCCATGCAACTATACAGGAAAGCATTTAACTCTGAATTTGCTTACATTTTCAGAGGGTTAGTGGATGACCATCATGCCAGGAAGCACGCAGGCATGGCTCTGGAACCACCGTAGTTGAGATATCACATCTGATTCACAAATTGTAGGCACCAAGAGACTAGCTTGGTATGAGTTTCTGAAACCTCAAAGCCCACACCCAGTGGCATGCCTCCTGAGACAAGGCCACACCTTCTAATCCTTTTCAAATAGTTCCACTAACTGGTGACTAAGCATTCAAATATGAGTCTTTGGGGCTGTTCTCATCCAACCCCCTACTGGCAGCTTGATCGTGACTAATACACACTACAATGCCAAGCCATATCAGACAGGAAAGAAGTGACAAGCATGCTCCTCTGCGATGCTGACCCCACAGCCTAAGCATCTTGAAGGGTTAGATTCAGAGAATCCTGTAGTGCTGCCAGGTATGCTGCTCAATGTCCAGTCCTCATTGCAAGAGTGAGTGAAGGGAATATGGGAGCCTTGCCCGAACACTGGGCTCTCCATGCCCATACCTACTGGGGCAGATTCTAGAAGGAGTCCACAGCACTTTAATAAAGTTCCCAGGAGACTCAGAAGGACAGGAACATTCAGGCTCTGTTGGCTTCTTTTCAGATCCCTTCCTCCTTGTTGCAGCCTGACGTGCTCCTGCCTAGCCTTCAGGATTCAGCTCATATGCCACCATTTTGGTGAAATCTACTTTCTCCTTTAGAGGGTCCTCACTAGGAATCACATCTGTTGGTACATTGACCTTGGGCTCCTGTTAGTGTGGGGATACATGTATGTCACTTGGAAGAAATATTTGAGATCTTGGTATTTATTAAGGATCTGCACTCATTGCTAATATTTCCAATTCTTTTCTGATCTGTTAGTGATGAATGTCGCCACCCTTCTAAACCACTTAACCACAACTCCTGCATGATAGGGTCACATCCTATATATGTGTGTGTGAGGTGTCAGATGTCACCCCTGTACTATAGGGTCATATCCTCTGTGCGTGTATTTGTGTGTGTGTGTGTGTGTGTGTGTGTGTGTGTGTGTCAGATATCACAGACGGCATGTGTGCAGTGATACAGAAGGACATTCAGGCTCAGTCCAGGGAGCTCTTTGGTAGCCAGGGACCTTGGAGTCTGGGAATCCTGTACTTAGACTGTGTTGTGGATCCCAAAGGCCCTTGGAAAAGGAGATCAGGAAGGAAGTTGGAAATTTGTGTGAGGATAGAGGAGAAGTAATGCAGTCTTGGGAAACATGCGCCAGGCCAAAGAGCCTTGAAAGTCAGATGGAGGATTTTTTGACAAGATGGAAGGCTATAATTCATCAGTACCATTAAGTCCTATCAGCTCTTACCTCAGCCAGTCACCTGAAAAGTGTTAGCACAAATTCTCTTATGGATGAATCTAGCTGAAATTAACTTGGTTGCTGAGCACATACATCTGTCCTGCCTCTCTGGCTCTGTGCTAAAGATGAAGGTCAGGGTTGGATGTGATTCTACATAAGCCCTTTAGGGCCATAGAGACATGCTTCCCTCAAACAGCTCTGAGGTACAGGACTTGCCTGGGAAGGGCTGGGTGACTAGGGCTTTCTCTTGCACCCAAAGAGCACAAGGCAACCAACTCAAGACTGGAGCCTGAAATTAGTGCAAGCAGATACTACTCCCCATAACCTCTCTCCTGTTATTGTCTTTTTGCTTGTACACGAATGGGAGAAGGAGACATTTTCTCATGAGCTCCCACAGTAGGCCACATGCCATGTAGGCTCTCCAGCCATCTGGCCTTTGGCTGCCATTTTATCTTATGGGAGTCCTGGTGGCCTGTGAGTTTGCCTGGTAAGCAGGAAAGTGTAAATAGCAATTTTAGGTGTGATCAGGGACATTCCTTCTAAGCAGACTTAGAGGCCATTTTGCAAACATAATTATTTGCCCCTCAAGCCATGTTTGATCTGGAGGTTCTCTGAAATAGAAGTGTCCACGTTTGAGATGGAAAATGGTCTATACTCAGAGATATAGGGCTCCGAGGGGGAGCGTAAGTGGGTGTTAGAGTCTTAGTTTTCTTTTGCCAGTCACTGCAGCAGGAGTTTATTAAACTGCAAATTGGACACGTTTGGTTAAAATTGGCTGTGATCTAGTTAACATATTCAGTTTTAATACTGGGACCCAAGGTTATGGAAAAGCAGTAGTTCAGGTATGTGTATTTGTGTTTCATCTGGGTCCTGTCTCCTGCTTTCTGAGGTCAACACAGGACATCATCAGCACACTTGGTTGGTGCCCTTTAGTTCACCTCTGTTGACTTCCCACAGGGAGACAACGTGGGCTTTGCTCTTTTCATCATCTTGAGGACTTCCACCATCCCCAGGGTGGAGGGTTTTGTGCCAGCTGACCTTCTGATTAACCAGGGGAGGCATAAATGTAGGGGTTATCGATTAGCTTTGACTTTCCAGAAATAAGACAAAGGTGCTTTCTGCTGATGGCTAAAACTAATTACAACCTGGGACAGCTGGGCTTTCAGCATCTTAAAACAATGCCCTCAGGTCTCTCAGCAAATAAATAGAGTCTAAGAGCAAAGGGAGAATAAAATGGGGGTGAGGGAGGGACATGCCCTTCTTTATGGCCTCTGCTATTGGACACTTGCAGCTGAGACTTCTCTTACGAAGGCTGACGAAGTGTCATGGCTGTGTTCCTTCAGACTCGGAACACGCATGGTGGCTATGTTCTTCCCTGTGTCCACTATTAAGTGGGACTTGGTGTCTCTAAGAACACCCCCCCTTCCCAGACCTCTGTGTTCTGACCATTCATTAGTAAAAGGGCTATTTGGCTTCTGATCTTCTGAGGTGACAGAGAAAATTCACATTTCTGGCTGCACAGTAGAATCAGAAGCAAAGTCCCTTTGGACACTCTTGTCAACATCCTTGTTTGCTACCCATTCCCAACATGCCCTCTACAGTTTT
>JANHMN010000014.1:65444110-65468533 GCA_030674055.1 Rhabdomys pumilio
TGTGTGTGTGTGTGTGTGTGTGTGTGTGTGTGTGTGACAGAGAGAGTATGTGTGTGTGTGAGTGTGAGAGAGTATGTGCTTGTGTGTGTGTGTGTGTGAGAGAGAGAGAGAGAGAGAGAGGAGACAGAGGAGGAAGAAGAGGAGAAGAAGAAAAAGAAGAAGGAAGAGGAGGAGGAGGAGAAGCAGCAGAAGGAGAAGAAGCTGACAGTGGTGACATGGGTACTTGTGTCTATCATGAACTAGCATAGTGAACACTGGAGACCTGAATCCTTCTGCCTCAGACCATGTTTAATTTTTCCTGGGTGCTCCTGTTTTGGGCAACTTCCCCTTAAATCTACCCCCAACCTTGTCAATAGTTTTCCAGATACTTTTTCCAAGGAACTAGACAGTTTGGGATGTGTAAGTAAATGCACAACTCAAGTGTTTGACACATCTAACTAGCTCATTCTGCCCTTGACTATTCACTAGTTCTAAGCTGTTATTCTGAAAAAAAAAAAATCCTTGTGAATTGTTTTTATAAACTTTCTCAGGTGAGTTAGTTTGAACAGCTTCTCATTTTCTAGAAATGACAGGAACTGGAGTCACCTTCGTTCTTGCCCCTGGAATTGCGACTGTTCTACATACGTGGGTGTCATTGTTCCTCGAGTTCCACCACCCAAGGTGCTCGGCCAGATCCTTGGGTTCTAGGGGTGACTTAGGTTCAGTCTTTGCCATGGGAGCCCTACTTCAGTCAGAGAATCTCACAAGCCAGGAGGCTGATCTTGTCCTTCCTCTGTGACAAGGAGCCAGTGGGAGAGCAGAGGTTTGGAAGGCTTCTTAGGTTGTGTTCCTAGGGGATGGGTAGGAGTCTATCAGCCCAGGCCATGTACAAGGCAGGACATGAAGGCTACAGATAAAAAAGGGCTAGTAATCTGCAGGCGTTTGGGAGTCTGTGGCTAGCAGCCGAAAGTGGAGATTTCACTCTATAACTGATGATCCACAATAACAACACAGGGCCAGCCTGGCATTATGGATATCTCAGACATAGATTTAAGATTATTAAACATTTTTAATTAGGTTCCCCAACTAGTACCTGATAGATATACTAATTAAAAAGATTTAAAAAAAAAAACCCATTAGCAGTGAATCACTAAACACTTCTTCAGGAAGGGCTGTCTTAGAAGGCTTCAGCAGAGAACAGGGGGTAAAGCTGCTTTCTTGTGTGGAAATGTCAGTTTACGGGTCACGGCATCCTTCTGTGGTCTGTATCAGAAATGTGTGTGAGACAGTGTTGCACGCTTGTGGTTCTCTACTGTTTGGTTCACCAACTTTCTTTACCTTGTAACATAGCCCTCCATATTTTATTTGGTTCCTCATGGCAACATAACGGAAGTTGAGAGTAAGTGTGAATGAATGATGGGGACAGGAACCAAGTCATTTGGAGGTGGGAACAGCTGGGCACTGATTTAAAAAAAAGGCAAGTGAAAATCTTTTGAATGTTTACACAAAGTATACATGTGCCATATGCCATATGCTATCCTCCATATAAATATACGCAGTATTTTTTTAATTTATTTTTTATTGAATATTATATTTACATTTCAGTTTTTATCCCCTTACCCCCTTCTCCCCACCACCCAGGAACTTCCTATCCCACCCCCCTCCTCATGCTTCTATGAGCATGTGCCCCCACCTACCCCTACTCCCACCTCCCTACCCTCAAATTCCCCTCCCCCCTTGGTGTCCAGCCTTTATGGGACCAAGGATCTTCTCCCCCACCTATGCCTGACAAGGCCATCCTCCCCTACATATACAGATGGAGTCATGGGTCCCTCCCTATGTGCTCCCAGGCTGGTGGTTTAGACCCTGGGGAGCTCTGATTGGTTTATGTTGTTGCTCTCCTCATGGGGCCACCCTTTCAGCTCCTTCAGTCTTCTCTCTAACTCCTCCATTGGGAAACCCTTGATCAGATCAGTGGTTAGCTGTGAGCATCTGCCTCTGAATGCACACATAGCATTTTTAATGCTTAATTCTTTAAATGATTTTAAATGGCGTGTTACTATTTTAATTGTACGTTTATGAGTGTGTCTCTGAGTGGGTAAGCGGTTGTGCACACGAGTACGGATGCCTGTGCAGGTCAGACGAGGGTGTCAAAAAAAATCCCCTGGAGCTGGAGTGACAGGGATATCTGGGCTTCCTGATGCGGGTGCTGGTGTTTGAGCTCAGTCCTGTATTCTGCAGGAGCACTGCATGCTCTTTACTGCTGAGCCATCTTGCTAGCCCCACGTACATAGTAGTAGAACATTCTAAGAAGATGTCACTGTCTTCATCTCAGCCTCCCAACAACTTTTGTCATTGCTGGCACTGTGCAAGTTTGTTGACAGATAAACAGCAGATTGTTGAGGTCATTTGGCAGTTCCCCTCCAAGGCCTGCTATGGAATGTTCTGGAACAGAGCCCAGAATCCAGTTCTCCAGGCTGCTTCCTTGGCCATCATTAAGTTCTTTTCTTTTCTTTTCTTTTTTCTTTTCTTTTCTTTAAATCATTATCCTCTTGATTTCCTGATTAATGGGAAATAATGGTTTTCCTTCCACATCCATTGTTCTTCAGCAGACTTATGAGTGAGCTGCTTGCTCTGACGGACAGGCTGAATTACTGAAGCATTTTTACAATCAGAAGCAGGGACTTTCAGAGCTAAGATGCTCATAGGTGACTAGGCTCTTGTCACCTACAAGGGAATCCCCAAGACTTTCTGCAATGACCCTGTGACACTGGGCTATCATGTGATAGCCCCAAATGACAAGATGACAAGGATATCTATGCCTTCAAGTATGAAACCAGACCATTAAACTTGACAAGCATCATAGTGGTTCTCAGCTCCCATGTTCCTTTTTTTTTTTTTTTTTTTCAGTAAGGAAGGCTCCGGGGACTTGTCTGAGACTTTCACAGCTGCCATAAGCCACTAACAACCTCAGAATGGAAAGTCCAGGTTCTTCTAAACTTTCTCTGTTGCTAAATAGTGAAATTCGATTTCTAGATAAGACACCATTTTCATTGTTTATTCAAAACACAATTCAAATCAATATTTGTCAGAAACAAAGGGCAGCATGTGAAAAGTGATTTTCTAAAAGGCCCCCAGACTATTAGTGGCAGCCTGACTGAGGCTATATTTAGAATACTTGTGGGCTCCATTTACCATGATGACATCTCCCTCTACTGTGTGGTGACCTTCATATTTATAGTAGATACACTCTAATATTTTTGTCTTAGATGTAGCATACATTAACCCATTTGTTTCTGGAGAAGTACCCTGACTCCATCACTGGGAAGTGACTGGGAGCACAGTGAACCTAGAATGTTCAGTGGAGACTTGAAGGAGAAAGAACTGGCATGTATATGTATGTGTATGCATATGTGTATGTATATGTATATGTATGTATACATGTACATAAATGTATATATATGCATGTATATACACATACATGTATATATATACCTATATGCATACATATGTATGTGTGTGTGCATGTGTGTGTATGTATGTAGGGTGAAAATAGAGAGTGATGGCTAGAGGTAGTAGCAGGCTTTGCTGGAGCTGGAGGGTGTGAGTGGAGTGCAACTGAAGACATAAATTTGACTCTAGAAACTTTGTGTGGTTTTGTGCATGATGGTAGAATAATTTGGAACCTTTAAGTGTGTGATAGATTCTTATAAAGCTCAATTTTACTTCAGCTAACATGAGCAAACAGACTCAGAGTCAAGATCTCAGGGGACAGCTGAGATTGGAGCCTCTAGACCAGCCCATTCAGCCATCTCTTCTCCCCAGGTGAAGACTGAGGGAGATATGTGTACTTACCTTTGGCCTCAGCCTCACTTTTTGTTTCTGGTTCTGAGAGTTGGAGGCTTTGGAATTTCCTGTCCAAAGAGCCTCTGCATCTCTGGTCAGTGTAAGGTATCTTCCTTAGGTCATCCTAGGCAGGGAACCCATCCCTGGCCTGCTCCGTCCCTAGGCCCTAGAGCTGATGTTGGATTGTATATAGAAGGAATAGGAGGAGGGCCATAGTGTCCACACACATGCACGTAAGCAGCTCTCAGAAAGTATTATTCAGCTTGAATTTGACCTTCCTGGTCATTTAAGGCCATATTTGACAAAGTAATTGAATAGAAGACGATTAACCTATATGTCTGTTGGCTGGAGACATGAAAACACACGGGCCCACATGCTTCTCTTGCCCTAAGAATTATAGGAGTGGGCATGATATTTAAAATAATCAAAAAGATAAACCATCCTCACATTATTTTTCGTGTTTTACAGCACATATTTGTGTGTGAATAATTGATGTGCCCCTCACATACTCCCAGCTACTCACAGTTTCCGAAAGAATTGTGTGTTTAGCTGGCCTATTTATTTCTATCTGAACTTGGAAGGCAGCAGATTCGGCTGCGTCTTCTCAGGCAGTGCTTGCTCTCCTCCTGCTGCATCAGGAAGACATTCTGGAATCAGGACTTACATAGCAGGCTCACTCCTGTGTCTAACTCTCCATAGTCCCCACTCGATTCAGTTTCACTACCAGTTCTGAGATCTCAAAAGTGTTCCCAACTTTTGTGGTCAGAGGAAAGGAGTAGAGAAAACATCTGGCACGCTTGATAACTCAGGCTTTATTCTAAATGCTATGTGGATTTAGAGACCTAGTAATAAGTTGTGGGACTCAGGAGTTTTCCCTGGTTGCTTTAAACTCTTTAATCATCATGGTGACATTCTGAGTTTTTTCTAAGGCTGTTTAATGAGAAATACAAGTCCTGAGATACAGAAGGATGGGATGGGCAGTCCACAGACATGGGGTGAAATCTTAGACATTCTTGCTTCTTTGCATAGTGTGCTTGGCTGTCTCCTTAGTGAGGAGAGGGTGGGTCCGTGCCTATCACACATCCTAATGAACCACACTGTTGACTCTGTGACTTTTCCCCACTTCTTTTCTAGTTGTCACTAGCTGTTTCTAGCTCTTGAACCCCAAATGACAACCTTAATGCTGAAAATAAATCACAGAAACCAGAAATTAACTGGCCCCACCCCAGTAACTTGTAATTCACTTGTAATTTAAACATTTTCTCTTGGAAGTGTCCCCTCATCCTCATACAGACCAAGATACCTAATAAGATTTTAAGCCAGAAAAAAAAAATAAACTTGTCCTGGGAGAGACTTTAGTGCTAAGAAAATAAGATTTTCTCCATATTGTTATGGTAACTAAATTACATTTCCTTTAAACTATTCCACATTTAGAGTTCTTTTCTTTCATTAGTTCAAGCCTTGTACCATAGGCTGCCCTAGATCCCAAGCAAGTGTGATAAATGAAGAGCTTATTGTAATCTATTTTGATACACTTGATGTTTCAATACGAGTTGAGGGGGTCTCGGCACAGAAATGATTTCCCTGTTTTATGGGAACATACTTCCTGCCAACAAATTTTGCCAAGAAATTAATCGTATGTCAAGAAATATTATTGGGTGAATGAGAAAACATGACACGCCATCCTCAGGGAATGTATCTCAGCAATGCTCCCCCATGACACTTGAAACCAAACCAGACTATTATTAGAACAAACACTTGATTGATTCTACAGCATTTGTCTTAGGAACTCCAGTGAAAATGCATTTTCTTTCAGAAGATGTAGGGATTTTGGGTAAGTGGTTCACTGGAATGATCATCCTACCACCAAAGGCCCTTTCACAGGACCAAGCTGTATGATGACAGGAGTTCATCTTACATTCCTAGATCTTCCTTTCTAGGTCTCATGGCTCCCATGCAAAGGAATGTCTATAAATTGTCTTGAGTGCTGGGGGAATGGAGGAAGGGGCAAGGACTGAAGGGAAAAGGAAATCCTTTTGGGAAAGTTTAAAATAAATTAAGTATATCTGATTACTAAAGGAAGACAGCTATACTTCAAGAAGATGGGAAATGTTCTGTACAAATCATTTTACGATGATTAAGCAGTATGCTGTAATTTCTTTTCTAAATTGAATGGGCTACAGTGAAAAATGGTCCTTGGCCCACCCTGAACAATAACTTCTCTCTGAAGACCTCTACTGTGAATTGAGAATTTTAAATTAGATGAAGAAATAACAATGCATGAAGTTGCTTAGCAACCGTTATATATCTGTTAGTAATAGAGACTCCAAATGGATAAGATTAGGGTCACTTTCTGAGGATAAATAAACTAATTACTGGAGACAAAATTAAATGAGTCTCTAAAACGCTAAACCTGGGCCAACATCATCCTTTCATGTATTTTTCAAGGGGAGACATTTTTATGATTGTGAGGACTCATGTTCTTTGAACTCGGGTTGTAGTTCTTTGCTCCTCAGGTGACCAGAAGCCAGTCTGGTGGGTAGGCTGATCATGTGACTGGACATCAGGTATGCCATTAAGGAAGATTACTGTGTCCTTTCTGTGGTCATTTTCATGGATGTAGATTACCTTCCATGTGTAGAGGTGGTGGGGTGTCCTCACTTCCAGGAGTTGACAGTAAAAGATGTCCCCAGACTGTTGTCCCCAAATGAGCTGTTTAGCAAGGGGCGCCAAGCTTGGGAGAAATCCCAGCTTTTTGTACCAAGGCCTTTTGACAGACCAGAAAACAGAAACATTTTTGGCATTTTGTGGAATCTTAGACTGAATGCCATCAAAGGCCACATCTGAGACTGTTAGCAGATGCTGGTTTCCTGTTCATACTTCTGTGGTCATTGGCAAACCTTTCAATTCAGAGCTAAGGGCTCTGGTTGGTAGGCTTCTGCAAGGGCCTTGAGAGGCTAACTAGCTTCTGGAGTAAGATCTGTGCCTGGGGTGTTGAAGACACAATGAGCCACTTACCAATTCTGAGATGCCATTACTTATGCAACAATATGTGTTTTTGCATCTGTCTGTCTGTCTATCTATCTATCTATCTATCTATCTATCTATCTATCTATCTAATCCAACTATTTAATATTGTTTCTGCAACACTAAGGCACTGAAGTCGGTGTCTTGCTCATGGGTACCACTGTTTTATACTTCATAAAGGATGAGAGAAAAAGTTGCCAACAAACAGTGCCAATTGTTTCAGAACCGTGGTGTAAAAGTACTCATGGAAAGAACGATTTTGTTATTTTTTTCTTTTAAATCAGAGGTTGAGCAAATTCATAGATTCAGAGGGAAAAATACAAGTGAAAAGGTGTCTGTTTTCCTGAAAACAAGTCTAACAAAATGGCTTTTTCAATCATTTTCTTTTTTAAAGTATTTGTGTGTGTGTGTGTGTGTGTGTGTGTGTGTGTGTGTGTGTGTGCATGTGTGCATATATGTGTGTCTCCTGAAGGCCAGGAGAAGGTGTCAGAGCCGGAGTTATAGGCAACTGAGAGCCACCCAGTGTGGGTTCTGGGAACGGAATTCAGGTCCTCTGGAAGAGCATTTTGTGTTCTTAATTTCTGAGCCATCTCAATCCTTTTCTTGAGTAAAAATATCCATTTTCCTTATGAGTGTCCCTCAGGGCATGAGGACACTGATTATGTACCATTTCTTAACAACTAGACACACTTTGTTGAACTGCTGAGTGAGAGCCCATCAGTGGTGGAGGTGGAGTGTCAGAGGTAGTTTCAGAAAAAGTAATAAAAACCACAAAAACATTAACTGTGGTAGTGCTTTTCTATGTAGAATGATAAATACAAATATTACAAACCACCAGAAACATGAAAAGTTAATTTTGCAATAAAATGCTACCTATATGTTTAAATACTGGAAAATACCACAACTACTTTCATTGCTTCTCCTGCTGTGGTATTTCGCTCTCTTTTTAGGTGGTACATGCTGTGACTGCCCTGGTTTATCGAGCTATGTAACTATTATTAAGTTGCTCGCACACTGCATATATTGATTTACGGTTCAATATGAAGAGCCATTCCGACACTGAACACCTGAGTGTCCCTACTGCCTTCCTGTATTAGTTCTCCTTTGTAGCTGTTTCATCAGAGGCTTCCAGATTCCATCAGGATACGATGCTGCCATTACAGAGAGAGAGAGAGAGCTCATGAATTGGAATACATAGGCATCACATACTGAGACGTTTTAGTCTTCACTGTTTGACTTCTTGAAAGGCAAGCCTAATAACAGACTAGCTGTTATGCATGAGTCTAGCCTCCCTTTACCTTCATAATCCCATGTTTGAGGTGCCAGAACAAAATAAATATGTTCCAGACACCATCACTGAGTACTGTAGACTTGGTGCTCAAACACAGAAAGTTGTTTTCTCACAGTGATAGGGGCTTAAAATTTGAGGTGAAATTGCTGGCATGTCTGCTTCTCCTGAGAGTTCTCTTCTTGGTTTGTAGATGGCCATCTTGTGTCTGTATTCTCAGATGGCTTCTATCCTGTGTGCATGTGCACCCTGGTATCTCTTCCTCTGAGAAATACAGCAGTGGTGCTGAACTGAGGTTCCACCCTACAATGGTACCCTCAGTGGCCTCCTGTTGTGGTTTAGATATGGTATATGAGCATCCTTCCAAGGTGTGTGTGCTCGAAGCTGGGACTGTGTGTGGCAGTGCTGGGTGACAATGGTGGAACACAGAAGGCTGAAGGCTAGGACAAGGCAATTAGGTCACCAGGGAAATCTTCCTTGGAAGACATTGATATAGTTCTTTAGGGACATCAGTTAGCTTACCTAAAGAATGAATTCTAAAATAAGCAAGCACAGCCCCTGAATCTTCCTGGCTTCTTGGCTTGCTATGTGAGCTCTTACTTTGGCACACATTACTTCTATGATGTCATCTGCCATGCTGTAACCTAGAAGCTCTTTCCAGAGCTGAAGAAACACCAACAGTATGCCTGAATGCTCTACCACGATGATATAAACAAACCTCTTTTCTTTATAAAGTATACAGTCTCAGGTAATTAGTTTATGGTAATTGGAAGTAAATGAACACATATCCCCTACAAGTAAAGTTACAATGGGTTGTAAGACTGCAACCTATGTGTTTTAGGGGGGCACAGTTCATAACGGGACCGTGTGCACTGTCGAGTAATATCCAACCTTTGTCCACGACATTCATGTCATGGTGGAGTGGCACAGTGGGCTGTAAAGGAATCCTCTAATGGTGTTAACAATTGCTCAGCCATTGCTGAGGTATACAAAGCTCATCTATCTGGTAAATCAAACTGCCAGCTTCTCTTCCTCAGGACCTCCAAATTCTTGCTGTGTTTGTCACTGCCACACAGCATGAGAGGAAGGAAGATGGAACAATTTGAAATAAAAACCCTATTCACTAATATTCCTTTGTTTTTGAGATTTTACTTGGGCTAGTGTAGTTCAGGCTGCATGCAGGGTCTCAGCAGGGCCCTGTGCAAACTTTAACTGGTGTCAGAGCTGAAGGTTATTTCTTTCATGGTAAATCCATCCCTAATTGTGTTGGCAATTGTGGGAATGTATCAGGAAATATCTAAGTCACCATTTCTAACTCACGTTTTGAAAACACAACATCTAAGGCTTAAGGAGCATTCTACTTATAGTAGGATTTCCCTATAAATTTTTTTACACCTACCTTGAAGGTGTTTCAATCATCTTTTAAATTTTTGAGATCACTATAGTTTTCCATTTGGTTGTAAGAAGTAACATAGGCTGGTAGCATCCGTAATATCCACTGCCCAGTTTCTTCTTGTGAGACTATCCTTTCAGACTCTCCCTGTCCTTATTTCCTCTATTTCCTGTGTGTGTGTGTGTGTGTGTGTGTGTGTGTGTGTGTGTGTGTGTGTGTGATCTGTATTTAGTGGGAAGAATCGGAAATCAAGGTCTTCTGCCATGTCAGGCATGAAGCTTCCACCATCTTTGAAATCAAGTGAGACCTCACCAGGAACCAAGTTTGTTGACTTTCCCAGTTTCTCAACTGGAAAGCTTTGCAGCCTGCAGAACTGTGCTCATTTCTGTTACTAGTTACGTACATGATGGTTCAACCAGGTACTCATTTTTTTTTTTTTTGAGAGAGAGAGAGAGCACTCACTGTGTAGCCTGACTGGTCTGAACTGGTAGTGATCAGGCTTGCCTCTAATTCACAGAGATCAATGTGATTCTGTCTCCCAAGTGCTGGGATTAAAGGTACATACCACCATACCGTAGGGCAGCATATGTTTCTGTAGCAATTTGAATGGATTAAGATCAAGGCAATTTCTTAGTTATTCATGATTTACGTCTTATTGGCTTCCTAGACTTGCAACTTTCATTTGTTAAGTCAGAAGATATTAAAATCACAAAGACATTGAACACTGTTAAAAGAGAGAGAGAAAGTGAGTGAGAGAAGAGAGAAGGAGAAGAAGAAGAAGGAGAAGGAGAAGGAAGGAGAAGGAGAAGGAGAAGGAGAAGGAGAAGGAGAAGGAGGGAGAGAGGGAGAGAGAGAGAGAGAGAGAGAGAGAGAGAGAGAGAGAGAGAGGAGAGAATGGATATGAATATTCTAGATTTGTGGTGTAGGACCAGGCTGTGCCAAAAGCACAGAAAGCCCAGGAGCCAGAATGATCATTCAGGCTGGTCCTAGATAACCAGTCCTTTATACATCTGTGTGAAAGAATGTGGATCCAGCAAGGAGAGACTCTCTGTGGCCATGACATCCCTGGGAAAGTGTCCACCAGGGTCTCCAAACAGCCAAACAGGTCTGTCATTGAAGGGACTTTGGGTGCCTGGTGGAGATCCACACTCCCTGCTACCCCCTCCCCCAATCCCCAGTGCATTATAATTAAATGCGACTTGAAGACCCACTTTCAGACGTGGTTTACTCTTCAGGGCCCTCCCTAGAAGAGCTGGCAACAATTGTCCAAGATGTCTGTGAGTCTTTCTGTGTGAGAATCCTGCTAGCTTCTCAGCAGTGACTCATGGCTCTGTTGGGTTGTAAGTTTGCTTTTGGCTTCAAGTTGACTCTCACCCTCCCTCTCCCTCCCCTACACATGTGGTATATTTATTTGGGGCGTCAAGCTAATATTCAATTTCTTCAAATAAAACATTAAGGAATCTTCCTTTCCCTAATACTGTCTGTACCCCGTGTACAAATCTTATTGTTCTTTTCATAAATCAGCGGAATCTTTCCCATTCAGCTCAAGGTGCTTTTATTGCTGTTGCAGTCGAACAGGCAAGTCTACCTCGAGCAATCAGCCACTTTTACAACTTGTTTAATTAAAGTTTTTTCAACATTTTTACTGCTTTTATAAATATAATATATTTGATTTCTCCTTTGTAGTTAATGTAATAAATTAAACTTATGAATACTGTAAATCTCAAGTGCTCCTAAACCTCTCAGTGCTACGTGAAGCCAAGCCAATGTTTCTTAAACCTCCCAGCTTAAAAATCTCAAGTCAAAAATAAATCACACGTTTTAATGGAATCTCAACGCGAATTTGTTGGTCTTGGTAGGTCAAATTATCTCCAAACATTTAAATCTCCAGTACGCACAGCTGTTCTCCACTGGTACGGGCATTCCACCTCATTGCTGTGTGCTTCCTGTTGAATTTCTGCAAACTCTGTTTCTTTTGGGTGGATGACAACCACTCTCCAGGTTGTATGGAAAACAGATTGCAAACAGGCTGCACCCTCTGTCTGGATGCTTACTAGCAAACTCATCCGATCAAACATCTGAGCTCAGTGCAGTTCCTGTCCTCCATTTATCATCATCATCATCATCATCATCATCATCATCATCATCATCATCATCATCAAATCTTTTTTTACAGTCCAGTTGTTATCCCTCTCTTAGTTTACCCTTTGACAGTTCCTCATCTCATTCCTCCTCCTCTATCTCCAAGAGGATGTCCCCACTCTCCCTGCCAATAGACCTCTCCCCTCCCTGGAGCCTCAAGTCTCTTGAGGGTTAGGTACATCTTTCACTGAGGCCAGACCAGGCAGTCCTCTGCTGTATATGTGTCAGGGGCCTCATATCATATCAGCTCCCTGTTGGTGCCTGGCCTCCATTTTAAAAGTAACTAATTGGGTAAAATAGACAAACAAAAATTATATAATTTATTGGGTGCCGCACAGTGCTTAGAAATATGTATGCCTTTCAGAATAGCCAAGTAGAGAACATTAGCATTTACACTGCTTCAGGTCTTTATTATTCTTCAAGTGTTCTGTCAGGTAAAGAACCAACCATCCTGTACAGAAGGTCACAGGAAGTAGACATGGTTGAATCTACAGGATAATTTTCTCTCAATTTGATAGCTGTTTATAGGGCTCTTGAGACATCAAGTGTTTTTCCTGGTTTTTTGTTGATCTTGTCATGAAGCATAGGGATTGTGACTCAAGCATTTTCTTAGTCACGTAACTTAGGTGCTATTAAGTTTTACCCAGGGTGAATTTCTCAATGTATTATTATTTTAAAGTTGGCATGTAATAATTATACCTATATATTGGGTATGGTGTGATATTGAATTCATGTATCTGATGTACACTGATGATAAGTAGAGGTTACTAGCGTGTGCACTTCTTTGTCATTTCTTTATATTTGGGGCTTTTGTGTTAGATAGTCATAAGATACAAGAAGGTTACTGTGCAATGCCGCCATTCCCTCTGCCTTGGGCCACCAGACCATTCTCCCCTCATCTTTGTTCTGATTCCTGTCATCCAACTGCCCTGTTTAGAAATCTTTATCTGACCCTTACTAGATTAGTTACAGTAACTTTTGGTGCTGATGGTGATTTGAGGGCTAAACCTCTTACTGTAGTTATCTGTGATGTGGGCCTTGCTGATCTCAGAATCTGGATGGGCATTCTTGATCAGGCTGCTGGATATGGCAAACATGGAACCCAAACTAGCACAATCCTGCCTGGTGATTGCTAAAGTATTTTAAAATTGTTTGCATACATATTTACATCTTCAGAGAGTTAAACGCTACTCATTGAAAAAGTACCTTTGTTTTTCAAGGTTCATAAAACTCTCCCCCTAGTCATGAAGATATTATTTCTCTTGAAGAAAATTTTGTATGGGATCCAGGCATGGTCACTCTTTTAGTTAGGGTTTCCATCTCTGTGAAGAGACACCATGACCAAGGCAACTCTTATAAAGGAAAACATTTAATTAGGGCTGGCTTACAGGTTCAGAGGTTCAATTCATTATCATCACTGGCAAGAAGCATGGCAGCATTCAGGCAGACATGGTACTGGAGAAGGAGCTGAGAGTTCTAGATTTTGATCCAAAGGTAGCCAGAAGGAGACTCTCCTCTGCAGGCAGCCAGGAAGAGATTCTCATCCTCACTGTGCAGAGCCTGAGTGTAGGAGGAGACCTCAAAGCCTGCCTACACAGTGACATACTTCATCCAACAAAACCACACCTATTACAACAAGGCCACACCTCCTAATAGTGCTACTTCTCATGGGCCAAGCATATTCAAACCACCACACTCACCCAGGACTTTTTGCATTTGATAAGTGTGTGCTGGGTTTTTAATGGTTATCTTTGAGGATACTTCTGGACTTCTAGACTATACACCAATATATAATAGACCCATCCATTACCACTTACGTTATAGCATTAAATAGGAATTAAACTGACTACCCACTCAAGCCACCTGCAATCCTACCACATTGCTGTGTTTCTTGCTTAGGTGTATTATTTCTTTAGCTCTTACAAGTCATTTTGCTTTAGTTGATTGATTATAGAATGATCATATCAAGTCTGTAATGGGTCAATTTTTCTCCCCCACCCTTTTTACCATTTTACATTTCATCTCAATTATATGATATTAATCTAAATCAAAGTTTATTTTTAGACCATACCTGTTATGAAATATAAAAATACAATAAACAGCAGAGATACCCAGGTTGAAAAATAGACCAAAGGCAGATGAATGGAGTCATTCGGTGACCAGGGTCTATTAGTCAGTTTATCATTGCTGAGAAGAACTATTTGAAGGTGGAAAGGTTTATTTGCCTCATGGCTCAGTGCACAGTTAGCTAGCTCTATGTTTGTGTTTGTTTTTTAGCCTGTGGTGACATCATGGTGCAAGGACATGGGGTAGGAGAGCTATTCAACCCATAACAGCCCAGGAGCTGAATGAAAGAAGAGGCCAGAGCCAAGGTATATAGAGAGCTACACTCCCAGTGACCTTTCTTTAATGAGGTTTTGCCTCTTAGTTTTTCTTCCTCTTGACAAGGCCATGGCATGAACTCATCAGTGGATTAATTCATTGACTTGGTCAAAACCTCAAGACTCCATCACTTCTCAAAAGCCTCACATCAGAACTCCACTGCACTGGGGACCAGGCCTTTAAAACATGAGTATTTTGGAAACATTTTATATTCAACCATAACATCCTTTCTCAGTCCCCAAATACTCATGTCTATCTTACAATTTAAAAAAAAAATGCATTTACTTCAGATCCAAGAATCCCTGAGGTTTAAACAGTTCCAGCATTTTTCAAAATCAAATTTCATAGTCTCCTATGAGACATAAGGCAGACTACAGCTGTGAGCCCCTGTAAAATTAAAAAACGTATTCTCATATATAATAACACAAAGTATTGACATTCCAAAGACAAGAACGTGACATAGAAAGGAAGGCTCAGACCAAACCAAGACCATAACTTAGAAGGGCAGATATTAAGTCCTGCAGACCCCTTTCTGGTTCTGGGGCATGTGGTAGAGCAATAGGAGGTCTAAAAAGGCTTCAGAAGCTCTGGGCAGACTCTAGACTATACAACCTCTTTCTTCTAGTTTTCAGTCTCTCCCAGTAATGCCATCAAATGCTAGCAAAATGCATTAATTGATTGATTAGTTCAGAGATAGTTCTAGGGATCCCGAACAAGGTCTTCTGGGTATAAAGCAAAAACCAAAACTAAAACCAAACCTCTGTAGGATATAAATGTCAACATGATGATTTACATTTAACCTTCTCCCTTGTGCCTCTATCAAGATTGAATTCCTAGGAAGGAAAGTCAGATTGGCCTGGCGATGCTGTGTGGTCAGGATGCGGTGGATCTTAGGGTTGGGAGCCCTAGGGGAGGTATAGTTTCCCGAAAGAATGGTGTGACGTAGACACGGCAGATGTCTACCAAGCATGGTAATCAAGGAGGCGCTGGTGTGTCTTTTCCAGGCTCTGTCCCACACGTCGCCACGCATTCCTTGCACGTGCCTTTGCATTTGGAAGGTGTGAGCCATTCTCTGGGCTCGATTTTTATGTCGAAAATCCTTGAACACTGATTGAATGTCGTTCTCAACCTTTCCAATTTCCTGGTATTGAGACAGATTTTCTTTGAAAGGGAACATCATTGAATTGTCACTGACACCTCTTCAAAGACCCTTTGTTGCTCTTGATATGTCACTTCTAAGAGTCCTGGCCCACATCCCTGGTGCCACAGTCCTGTCCATCTGGTGTTGATTTTGTGAAAGAATTAGATTCTATTTTGAACTGTGTGTGATGTATCTGAAGCTGCTGAGAAATGTTTATATGCAGGACAGGGCGAGAGAAAGAAGATATAAAAGAAAAAAGCCAGTGTAATGGTTTGAATAAGAACGGTCCCCTGAAGCTCAGGTATTTGAGTGTTTATCCCCAGTTGTTGAACTGTTTAGGAAAGATTAGGTACAGTGCTCCTGTTAGAGGAGGTGTGTCACCAGGGATGGGCTTTAAGCTTTCAAAAGTCCATGCCGGGCCCAATCTTTCTCTCCCTGCCTCCATCTTGCAGATCTGATGTGAGCTCTCAGCTATCGCTCTTGTGCCATGACTCCCCGCCTGACTGCCACGATGATGCCTCCCAACATGGTGATCATGGACAAACCCTCTAAAGCTGTAAGTAAGCCCACAGTTTAATGCCTTCTTTTATCAGTTGCCTTGGTTCAAAGACTGCCAAGATATCAGCTTTTGCCTGGAAAAGGAAACATGAGTTAGAATAAATCTGAGGGAAAAAAATCAAAAGAGAGATTTCAGGCCATCAGGTTTGGGATGTCCAGAGCCCACTGTGACTCATGTCCAACACGGTCCAAGCTTCTTATATACTCTGGAAGGTTTTAGTTTTTACTCCTATCTAATTTATTTTGTTTACTGTCTTTTGCACAACCTTGATAATAGGTAGCAATGGTTTAAAATCATGTCATTTTGGGGCAACTCATGTGTCAGGCTTAGCTTTTGATACACATATTTTATTGAATTTTTGGACTAATACTGTAATTTTTCTTCCATCTTTATGAGACAATGAAACTTACTTCTACAGGACAAAGAGACATTTAGAGATTACTTTTGCCCTGTTTGATGCTGAGTGTCCTTAGCTAGTTACTTGGCTGGAGAGGCTGGTTGGTAAAGGGCGGTGAGGTAATCTGGCTGCTGGGTTGGGATCTCAGCCACATCATTTATTTAGGTCCTATATTCATTTTCTGCCTTTGTTTTTTCATCTTTAAAATGGTTGTAGGCACAAACCATACCTAATAGGATCCATCTGACAATTAAGTAGTTAACACATAGAAAGCTCTTAAAATGGTCATGGTACCTGATGGCCATGATTAAAGGGTTGCTCATTATTGTTGTGTCTATGAATGATATACAGCAAGAACTTTCCAGAGATTCAAGGCAGTGGCTTTTCAGTGGGACTTTTGAGGCAGGAGATCTTGTTCTCAGGGCTTCTGTTGACAAGCGTGGAGTCAGGAGGCAAGTGCAATGTTCTGTCAGAGCTGTCAGTCAGGATGAACAAGAAACCATAGGCATATTTCTGTGTACCATCTGAGTCCACCACTTCACCTTTCAGAAAGGAATAGGCATGATCCATAAGGGGTTGCTGTTAAGGTAATCCTTCCTAGACAGACTCATCACCCAGAATTCCTCTGTGTGTACAGGTCAGACAGGACTGGCCTTCTACAAGCTAATGAAGGAAACACAGTTGGAGGACCAGACTGTCTAGAAGTGAGTCACCGAGAGAAGCACAGGGTATGTAAGCAGATGGCAGTGACAGTTCATGGTGCTCTCCTTCCAGGCAACATTCTGTGACAGCCCAATGCAAATTGCATGGGAAATGACTCCACCATACTGCAAGGCCAATGAATTAGATGTGGACAGAGACAGAATTTCAAGCCCAATTTACTGGGAATGATTAACAGGCATGTGGTTTTGGAAGGCAGTAAGATCAGAAATTTGGATCAGGATTGGGTCACATATACAGGTTGGGACAAGAATAACTTCATCCAAACAGGAATGTGCCTGATTTATTTATCTTAAGTTATTTCACATCTTGGTTCTAGAGTTCCAATGAGCCCTAGGTTCTATAAGCCCTGTAATGGTTTTTATCCATTATGTATGTGGGAAGCTCTGTGAGAGAAACTGTCCAGTGTCATTCATAGGTAACCATGTGGTCACTACCTATGATGGCTACTCTCACATGGAGCCAAATCCACACTGACAAGAATTTGCATTTTTCTTTATGTCCCAGACCCATTTGGCTAAATGATAAGGCCCAGGTTTATAAACTCTGCCTACATATAATGTTTCAAAAATTAGCATAAAATATATAGAATCATTGAGGAAAAATTCTCTTAAAATATTACTAAATATAATTTAAACTTGTGAGTTCACTGTATACTTCCTTATTACAATGCTAAACAGGAAGCTCTCATAGCAGGATAGTGGTGACGGTCACATCTGGAGGCAGCTCAACAACCTCAATGTGGTATGAAAATCGTCTGTGGCATCTCTTGGCAACAAAGTCTCTGGGGCTAGCAGGATTTGTTGCCCATTTATACTTGATGAAAGCAATAGATTTCAGTTAAAGGTCAGTGAAAAAGAAGATAGAATGTCCCCTCCCATTTCAGTTTGTGGGTCCCATGAATTCATATCCACAAATCCTGCCTATGTTCTATCAGCTCAAGGCAGATGCACACTGAGAGGTGGTGAGCTTGCTAGAAGCAGAGACTACAGAATTACCAAACCAGAGCCCAGAAGTTTTTATCTGTTAGAGGGAAGGATTCATGGAGTGTAGAAATTATAATATTTCTTTCAGAAGGGGAAACTGGTCCTGAAAAAGGCATCTTCTCTGGAATGAGGGTGTTGGAAAACCACTCAACATGACACTCTTGTGCCCACTAGATAACTGAGGCTGGGTAGGGCTTGTTTTAGGGTCTGAATTTCTCTGAGATGCTTGCAGGCAAGGGTGTGAATTTCCAGGGACAGCACTGACTTGTCACCCACAATGCAATGGGCCATTGGGATGATTTAATATGGCTCTTGGCGGCACGGTTAAGATTTATGTGGATAATCACCTCAGTGGTGCGAATGATAAGTTATCACGTTTATTATTTGCATATAGAAAGGTCCTCTGCAGATTCTATGGCTTCTCACAACTCAGCCTGATGCTTGAGAAGAAGGTGAACAGTTTCTGGATTTAATTAGAGAGTACTAGAGAGGTAAATTTATAAGGTGCAGAACAGAAAAGGAAGAAGGGCATTTGTTCTCCCAAATGGGTAAATATGGTGGTCACCAAGGCTTGAGTGGGAGCAATGACCATGTTCTAGCATGTGTGCATATGGCTGGAAGAATTTTATAGCTAGTACATTGCAGTATCAGTGGGACCCACACTCATGAGAATTCATACAAAGGCTGTGAGTCTCTGCATATCTTCTCAATAATACACAGATATATTGTATTCCCAATATATTCTAAAAGGGTCCTTGAAAATGTTAGGGACATTACTCTGAGAGTAGGATATGCAATTGCTTCTATAGAAATGCTATTTCAAATTTATTCTCAGCAAATTTCAAGAAACATTAACCTGTTCAGTCACTGATATAGCACTTCCCAGAAAGTATGGCTTTTATGACGCCGTGTACTCAGCTTTAGAGCGTGACTTTATTTTCTCCTCTTTTCCATTTCTTTCCCAATAAGTCCTTGTTATAAAGACACTACAATCTCACTGTTTAAGCTCGACTTCAGTATTATTTGTGAGCTTATGTTCATAGATAAGCTTGAATTTGTAGGTGGTAACTGGCTATAAAGGTTTTAGGCTGCGGTAGTTTCTAGGGAGAACTGCTGTGTTTAAATTTGAGTTCAAATTCAATAAAACAAAAGAAGAAACACAACAAAGGTTTTTTAACTCATCTTTTGAAAATACAGAATGATGAGGTAATTTGTTAAGGAGAAACATTCATTCTGGAGCAGCTTTTTATGATGTTTCACATATACAAATATACATGCATGTATACACACACACATACACACACACACACACACACACACACACGCACACACACACACACACACGCGCACACAAACTGGCTAACTGACACAAACTGGCTCTCTGAACCAGTTACGTGCAGCAGTTGGACAGAATCAGGTGTGATATCCTTTCAACTATTTTCTGCAGTGAGAGTGACGTTCTTGTGACTGTGGTGGGAAAAGCACCAAGTGTCAGAGGCTGGGACCAGTGGTAAAGGGGATTGGACCAAAGCTCCAAGCTCTGACCACAGCAGCTTTTTTGGGAGCTACAAGTAAGAAGTCAGAATAGTCACAAAGAATCTTTTCTTTTTTTCCTTTGTCCACATAAAAAATGGAACTTATTTTGTCTTTTAAAAAATATATTTTTATCAGTATTACATCTAATGGGCTGCATGATGACATTTTTATACAGTGTATTTTGCTCATATTTCCCCCATTACCCCTCCCCCACTGGTCTTTTTTTCTCCCCCTAAAATAGTTTTCTTCTACTTTTATATCATTTTTATTTTAAATATAAATTTTGTTTATAAGAGGAGCAGGCTATGTTTGTCTTCATTTTATCTCCCTTGCTGTTCCTTAGTCATTCTTCCCCCTTAGTCTGCTTCCTGCTCTCTGTAGTCCTACACTTACTTTTATGGTGTGCATGCATGTGTACACATGCACATGTGCACACACACACAAGTGTGCACACACACATAAGTGTGCACACATACATCTGCATATGAGAAAAACCACATGTGCTTGTCTCTCTGAGTCTGGCTTACTTTGCTCAATGTGCTGATTTCTCATTCTGTTCCTCCTTTCCTTGCAAGTGACATGACTTCCTTTCTCTTTTACAGCAGAGTCATGCTCCACTGCCTGTACAGACCACATTTTCTTTATCCCCTCATCGGTTGATAGGCATGTAGGCTGGTTCTCGCCCTTGAGAACAGTGTGAACAGTGCTGCAGTAAGCATGGAAGTGCAGTATGTTCATGGTATGCTGCCTTACGTTCTTTGTGGCATATATACATAGGCGTGGTCTAGCTTGGTCACAAGACACTTCTGTTTTCAGTTTCTTGAGCAAGTTGTGCGGATTTCCACAGTGGTTAAATTAGTTTACACTAATGGAACTCCCTGTCTCGCTGTGAACAAAGGTCCCTCTTTCTCTGAATTCTCATCAGCATTTTTTCTGATGGTGGCCATTCTGAGTAGGGGGAAGATGGAATTTCAGTGTTGTTTTTATTTGTATTTTATTGCACTGAAGATGAGTTTACTACCCTATAGAAGTCAGGTTGATAAAGTGTTGGATCACTTAAGGATACAGGACAGTTAATGCTTACCCAGTTCAGTATGTAGCCACAGAGATCTCAGATTTGAGAACCATAGCATAGAAATACGACTATAACTAAATGTGTTCCTACCTGACACATCCCTGCTGTGGTACTGACAGGGATCATTGTAAGAAATCTATGACAGGATGAGCCTTCTAAATGCTTATTTAGGATCATCCCCAGGGTTCTGAGACTCTTACCTCCTGGAGGGAGGATTTGCTTATATAGTGCATAAGTAGTGTAGTAAGACCAGCAAGCTCTTAGACAACGTAGCCTAGGCTTTCAGAGATGGGGCCCTGGAAGAAGTGCTCAGAAGTCTACTGCTATATTGGCCTCTGCAACTTCTATATGGAACAAGCGTATCAGAGTGGCTCCTACATGGCTTCTGTGTGGCTGTTGTTGGCTACGGAAGTTGGTGGCAATGGTAAGGTAAGTGGTGGCTGGCAGTCCTGCTTCAGCAGAAGATAACTATTCTTCTCCCTGCTGGATCTCTTCTGTTGTTCCTTTTATTGACAATAGATTTTTTTTTTGTCATATAATATATCCTGATTACTGTTTCACTTCCTTTCCTCCTCTCAATCCTCCCCATCTCCCATCCTGTCAGGATTCACTCCATTTCTGTCTCTCATTAGAACACAAGCAGACATTTAAGGGATTATAATATAATATAATAATAAATATAATATAATATAATATAATATAATATAATATAATATGGTACTATAAAACAAAAACTAACACACTGGAGTTGGACAAAATCCACCACCACCACCACCACCACCTCCACCAAGCCAAAATAAACAAAACAAAACAAAACTGAAGGGAAAGAGGACAAAAGAAGACACAAGAACCAAGACGCACTCATTCACACGTTCAGGAATACCATAGAAAACACTGAGTTGAAAGTCATAGTATGTATGCAAAGAATCCACTCTGAGGCTGGTGCTTCAGTCTCTGTGAGCTTTGCTCATGCTGATTCAGAGGGCCTTGTTTTCTTGTTATCTTTAATTCCTTTGTGCCTCCACTTCCACAGGGTTCTCTGAGCCCCGAGGGGAGGAATTTGATGGAGGTATTCCATTTAGGGATGAGTGTTATAAGAAATCTCTCTCTCTCCTCCCTCCCTCCTTCTCTCCTTCTTTCCCTCCCTCCCTCCCTCCCTCCTTCCCTCCCTCCCTCCTTCCCTCCCTCCCTCCTTCCCTCCCTCCCTCTGTCCCTCCCTCCTTTCCTCCCTTCCGCCCTCCCTCCCTTCCCCCTCTCCCCCATCTAGCTATGGGTCTCTGTACTTGTTCCCATCTGCTGCAGGAGGAAGCTGCTCTGATGATGGCTGAGCAAGGCACTGATCTACTTCCCTGGTTGAAGCGCAGGCTGTCCTGGAACTCACTTTGTAGACCAGGCTGGCCTGGAACTCAGAAATCTGCCTGCCTCTGCCTCTCAAGTGCTGGGATTAAAGGCATGCGCCACCACCGCCCGGCTCAGGCTAACCCTTCTTAACATAGTCAATCTACACAGTCGTTTTAGCATTTAGATAAGGTGGGAAAGTATTTTCTCCACTTACCATAGCTCTTCTTTAAAGCAGGGCTTCTCCATCCGTGCTAGGCATTTCTGCAAGGTTCTTTCCTTGCTATGGGACATTGTCTTATGTATGCAGGGACATTCGACAGCACCCTAGCTTCTTCCATGTGCTAAATGCTAGTCATGTCCACCAACTTATGAAAATTAAAAAAACTCCCTCCGGGGGTGGGGAACCTCTGGCATATACCAACTTTGGCGTACACAAGCTGCTACCAAGTGTGGTCAAGTACAGCACAGCTGTCAAGCTTTAGCCCAAATCCCACAGATCATCCCTTTCTGGACTCTCAGACAGTTAAATGAACAGGACAACGGTGCTTCACCACTTTTGATATTTCTTCCCTGGGAGTGTTGAAGGGGACAGTTCACGTTGTTTGAGTCTTTTATTCATCCCTGGGTTTATCAGTTGATTCTGGTTGCTCCGTCTTATGATTACTGCCGACAATGTTTTCTACGAACATGAATATTTAACAACCTTCTTGAGACCTTGCTTTCAGGGCTTCTGGGTATGTATCTAGTGATGTGTTCACTCCGTCATGTGGAAGTTAGCTCTTTAACGTTGAACTGTAATTATATTCTTCCATAGTGGCGCAGCGCTGTGTGTTTCTAGCCTCTGCACCAGGGTTCCAGTCTCCATGTGTTATTGCCAGCTCGTTTTATCTTCTGTAGATTTGGGTTGCAGCCGTCCTAAGGTGTGGTAAGGTGCCTTCTCACGACTGCTTTGACTTATGTTTCCCGGAGTGTTAGTGGCAGTGACCACTTTTCAGGTGCTTGTTTGTCACACGTGTGTTGGTGGGATGTTTATTCATGTCTTTTTGTCTATTTTTAAAATTGTTTTGCTTTTGCTGTTTTGATTGATGGTGATGGATGTTTTTGCTGTTCCTCATTTGGAGTGTCTGGTTGCTTCGGGACAATGTGTGAATCATCAGGAGGAAGGGGAGGTCTGTTGACATAGGCTGTACTAAAGAAGAGAACATGGTAGGTAAGGGTCAGGAAAAGTCTCACAACAGCACCACATGAACTGACACGATGCACAAATGACCTGCTTTTCTCTCATCCTCCACACAGCTCCTTTTGTGTAGAGCAAGGCTCAGATTCTGTCACTTAACTTGATTTTTTTGAGATACAAGGAAGTCTTGGGAAAGCAGAATGTGAGGGCCTTTAGGCCATTTCCTCATTACCCATCTGTTCTTCAAGGATCAAGGGCACAAGGACTGTTAGAAGCATTCTTCACGGAGGCCTTTTCGATGAGGAACAAACATAGAAACAGGTTAATTAAAACCAGGTCTTGCTCAACAAAGGTAATTGTTCCTTTGATTATAATTACTGACTTTGTGGCAAGAGTCGAATGAGAGGAGAGACCTTAATTTAGGCGGCAGCTTGACATTATGCGTCTCCATTATGCTTCTCAGAGGCAAGAGACTGGAAGTGCAAGTGAAATTCAACCCTCCGAAGGTGAGTTCATTCTTAGAGAAGGATGAGCAATGGCAGCCTCTTGATGAGAAGTGAGTGGCACACATGTTCCAGGTGGGGATGCCAATCATTCTGCTCACTGGGTTTACTAACCAAGCTCACAACGCCTCTTGAATCTGGCTGTGGGCTTGGTGGGGACACAGTCTGTTATGTTGACCTTGAATCCGTTCTGTTGACCCTGAATTCTTGGCAGAAATTCTTGACCTTCAAGCATTTGTTGAAAGTATCAATGTGTGAAGGAAGGAAAGGGCCCTGATGGCATGACCAGGCTGAGGTCAAGGCCATGATAGGCTGAGGTCAAGGTCATGATAGGTTGAGGTCAAGGTCATGATAGGCTGAGGTCAAGGTCATGATAGGCTGAGGTCAAGGTCATGAGCACAGGTGAGGTCTATTTAAAACTGGAGCACAGGCCTTATTAGGTTTTCATCCCTTGTGATGCTGCTCTCATCTCCTGGGGAAGGACAGTTGTCCTTGATAATTACAGCAGAGGCGTCACTGCGACCCCTCATCTACTTTCCTTTCTCACTCCGTATTTTCTACTTTTGTGGACTCAGAAACAAACACAGGATGATGTGATGTAGGCTCTAGCTTAACACACAGAACATTAAAGTCTCTAGTTCTATTTCTGTAAAGTCAGCTTTTTTCAAGGCCATGGATCTTCAAAAGAACTGCGCTCACACAACTCACAGTCATAATGATGTCCTTCCAAAGTCTGAAGCCAGTGAAAAGCCCCAGGAGAGGTGAAGCAACTTCTCTTGTACCAACTGGAGTCTCAGTTTGAAGGGGTTCAGTTTCTCTTCTCTCTCTTCTCTTCTCTTCTCTTCTCTTCTCTTCTCTTCTCTTCTCTTCTCTTCTCTTCTCTTCTCTCCTCTCCTCTCCTCTCCTCTCCTCTCCTCTCCTCTCCTCTCCT
>JANHMN010000014.1:65479809-65502598 GCA_030674055.1 Rhabdomys pumilio
ACACACACACACACACACACACACACACACACACACACACACACACAACCAGCCAATGGGGCTCGTAGGAAAAAATAAAGCTCTCATAAAATTTCAGTATTTTTAATTCTTCACTTAGAATTTTTGACCTGCAGTCTGCACTGTCAGAGCACATCTGATTCCCTCCTCTGATTCCTACCCAGTGGACTTTAGAGCAGTTGCAGATAGCAGTCGTAAGGGAAGTTGGGTGCTCTTATGGTGGGCTGTGGAGAAGGCTGTAGTTTCTTGGCTATAGTTTTTTTCTATCAGTTCCACTGTACCAGGAGGGAGAGGTCCTGTCAGGACAGTGGGAAGCATTACAATCTCACCAGAGTCTGTGGGCTTGGCTAAAATGAAGCTTGTGAGAAAAGCCAGGTATGGAGAAGTAAGCCTGCAGAGCAAAAAAGGGGCCGGGTTCTGTAAATCCAGACGATCGCTTTGGGCACTCAAGGAAGGGTTCAGGATCTAAAACTCGAGTGACCATTGAAGTGCTGAGGGCCTTATCCCTGTTTACAGCCACAAAGCAGAGTTCATTCACACACTCAGGCTAAAGAAGGCTCACAAATGTTTGGCATAGGGCCTCTTCCTGGTCTCACTCTGCTGGGTAGTCTTCCATCATTTTAGAAGAGAATACAAAAAGATATGAAGACAAGCAGGCCTGCATTCTAGAGAGACATTAAGTAACCTAGATAGAAACATCCAAATAAGGGATGAAATAGCACAACGTAATATGCTTCTGTCTCACATTCCTATGTACCGTGATAGATATGATACATACGACTGGACACACACCTGCTTACTAAAACACACAAACGATACTGTATGTTGTATAGTCTGCTTCCTTTTGTCTTCAGTACTGCAGGAGGCTCCTCCATAAGGAGCTGGGCAAAATCCTATCCTGGTTAATCTGGATTGTGCTTCCCCAGGTTCTGCTCATGCTCCTCTGTGAGCCACTGGCTTTGGGCTGAGATCTGGTCCCCATGTTTCTAAGTCTGCGTGACTGACTGTAGAGCACTGCTGTATCTGCTAATGAGACTCAGACTGACAAACCGAACCATCGTTCACAGTGGGTGTCCATGTCTGCCTTTACTCTGCCATAGAGTGTCTCCGAGAGACAGAAGCAGTTCTCAAGGACCCTGGGAACTAGAGCCACTGAACATTACATTTGCCTGTGTTGATTGAAACTCATGCCTGAATTACTTTATTGTATAGGATTCAGGACTACCCTCAAACGTCCTCTGGGGACAAGTTCACATAATGCTAGCATAAGTAACAAAAATAACACAGGACCTGTGTGGCTCTGTGTGGCTCTGTGTGGCTCATTCTGTGATCCATATATATCCCTGACTTTTAAAGGAGTGGGCTGCCCTGAAGGTTTTGGGCATGGATTGCTGCATAATGGCCTCAATTTACTACAAGTACAGCTTTGATTGAGAATCAAAATCTTGATTCCTACCTGCTTCTCTTGTCTATGGATCCTGGCCGTACCCACTGCTGAGAGGAAACTGGCAGAATCAACTCCCTCAGGCTGGAGTTGAGGGCTCTGAAGGCTCCATCTTATTTACTGCAGCTGCTACCAGACTTTTGATCTTGGCGGTCAAGTTCACTTGCAGGCTGAGTTTACACATCTCTTCCGCATCTTTCTATTCCTTGTTTACCTTTGGAGAGAGGAAAGCAGATGATAGGTCATGTGTACAATCGGAGCAGTGGAGTCACTGGCTAACTGTAGCAGCGCTGGCTTGCACTGGCTCGTTGACTTAATGACTTGCTCACATACATAATTTTAAGAACATAATTTATTCAGTAGGTAAAATAACTCTCTGCGAAGCACATTTTTATTCTTTAAAAAATTTCACAAATTTTTTAGATGGTGCAATATTTCACTTGGAGTCTGTATTCCTTGATGAGAAATGGAGAAGCCTGACTAACATCAGTCTGAGCTTCATCCATCTCTTGTCTTTGGATTATTTTAGGCTTATTTAATTTCTAGTTAAGGAGGCTGGGGAATTGGCTCGGCTGTTAGGAGTACTTTGCCGCTCTTGCCGAGGACCTGGATTCAATTCTCAGCATCCACACAGCAGCTCACAATCATCTGTAACTCTGGTTCCAGGGGATCTAATATTTTCTTCTGACTTTTGCAGCACCAGGCATGTGTGTCATACATATACATACATGCTGGCAAATATTCATACATATAGAATAATGAATTCTACAAACAATTAGGCAAGGAATGCCTTTGCATTAGTTTTTTTATAGCTGCTATAAAAAAATTACTCCAAATTAGATGCTCTAAAATAGCAGAAATAGATTCTCTCTTAATCCGAGAGGCTGCAATCAAGCATTGGCAAGATCGTGCTCCCTCTGGACACTCTGAGAGAGCACCCTTGCTTTCTTATTCTAGCTTCTTATGGCTCCCAGCATCTCTTGGTCTAGGACTCCAGCCTTGTTACTTTGCTTCTGTGCCTGAGTTTTCTTTTCACTTTACTACTGGATTTAGTTCATGCCATTAACCTAGGATGTTTCCACACTGAGACCTTTAATTCTACCTGCAGCTCTTCTTTCTGTGTTTGTCTCCAGGTAAGATCACATTCACAAGTTCCTGGTAGACTTGCCCTTCTGGAGAGACCACCGTTCATTAAATTTATTATGCCCCCTCATATTACAAGGAGGGAAGGGTATTTTATCGCCTCTGTAAGTATTTTCTTTTCATCAGAGCCCACTCTCTCTAGTCCTGCATCCTTTAGAACAGTAGTTCTCAAAGCTTGATCCAGACTGGTGACGACAGTCTTGCCTGGGAACTCGTTAGAGACATGAACCACGGACACAATGCAGAGATCACTGGATCATCTGTCCAGCCGCAGTGGATACATCTACATCACAGCTCCTACATCTCTGTCTCGGCACATGGAGGAAGATGGGGTGGAAAGATTGTAAGTGCCAGAATATTATGAAGTCTGCTGTGAAATAGTCTGTCCTACAAATGGCTGCATAAGCAAGACTGGAGAATGACAAAATCAATCGACATGCCAATGAAAAGGGGAGAAAAATCTCATGGATCCTATTAACTACAGGCAACTAATGACTTCTGAGAGAGGGAGAATTAGTTTTCTCAGGGATGAGCCCACGACTTATTTATCTAAAACAAAATGGCCGGTCCTGAAACCACATATAAGCAACAAAAATGGACTCAGCAGGTTACACTTAAATATTCATGTGCATTTATAATGCATTAGTAATGCCTAACTAATAATCAGAGGAGAGGCTATCAGTTCAAGTGTAAGGCCGAACACAGGAGAAGTTAGAGGGAGGCGACCAGGAAGGAGCTGGAGAGGGGAGAGTGATGTAATTATACTTTCATTTACAATGCATGAAATATTTCATGGAAACCAGGAACTTAGGGAATAAAGGTAATATTTCTCCTACCCTTTACCCCTCCCAAAAGAAAAGTCAAGCCCACCTAAAAACTCAAGACTGTGGCCCAGCCATTTCTAACACACTCCACCTTACAAAAGACCCTCATTTGTCCTATGTATGAGAAGCTCTGCTGCCTGGGTCAGGCTGGTACCTAAGTCTCAGCATCATGTCTCAGCCCTCGGTTTCAGCTTACATGAAGAAGGGTTCATACTCTGATGATGCTGAGGCTTCAGCCCCATCTCCCTCTCTCCCACCCTAGTACACAAGCCCCAACAACCAGAGTCTTAGAAGGGCTTCTTTGAGAGAAGCTGTCGTTTGAGATGCTGCTGAAGGGCACTTTAGACAAATGTCCAGGAGTGTGTGTGTGCTAGATATCCCTCAAAGTTCCCACTTCGAAATCATTACCCAATCTCAGGCAGAAAAGGTTGGTGATAAGGCTATCACAGATATGATTAGTTAAGTTTAACATAACGTCTCACTAGGGTTGGGGCAGAGCTCCTGATTCCATGTGACTTGTGTCTTTGTAAAAAAAAAAGGGGGGGACATTTAAACATCATATCCCCACTTGAGGGGAACACGAGGTAACAATGAAAGCAGATACCAGCTGCCCCCAGTTTTCTGACAAACTCCATAAACTGATAGAAGAATGTGTTAATTACTTATTTTGTGGCTGTGACAAAAATACCTGATGAGAGGAACTTGGGATGAAAGGGAGCATTTGCCTCATGGTTTGAGGGTACAATCAACCATGGTGGGACAGTCAAGAATGCAGAAACATGAGGCAGCTGGCCACACTGTGTTCACCAGAAAGCAGAGAGGGATAAATCCAGCTGCTCAGCTTACTTCCCCCTTTTATCCAGTGTGGGATCCCAGCTCATGGAATGGCTGCCCACATCAAGAGCATGTGTTCTCTCACAGACATGCCCAGAAGTTTGTTTCTATGGTTAACAACCAAAACCATCGCAGGGGCCATGGATAGGTCCTGGATAGGAGCTGGCCACATAGACATGTAGACACCTTTATTGTGGACCACCATCTCCAGCACCTATACTATACCCATGAAGTTTGAGGCTCCTGGTTTGTGGGTCTTGGCAAATGAACACTTGAAACATTTACAGCTAATTTTTGTGAACTGGCGAAGTTCTCAAAAGTTCTAATTGCTTAACTTCAAAAGAAGTTTTCAGCACAGCCCATTTGTCAGTTGGGGGATGGCCTTATATTTTACCGAGAGCTCTATGTCATGTTGACAAGCATTTGAGTTGTGCAGTTCTTGCTTCTTCAGAGTGTGCAAGGTGGCATTTCTAGTGAGTTTAAAGTGACTCTAGCATCACCAAATTGGTTGTCAGAAGAATAATATTTTAGGTTTTATAGCACCTTTGACCTTCTGTATTTTTGTTTTCTTTGTGAATTGCCCTTTATAAATGTTTCCCTCTTCTGGAGCTTTCATTTGTCTGGAACTACAAATCAATACAATTAGCTTCTTAAAAAAAAAAAGTCTTGGCTGAAAATAAAAGGAAATTAATGTATATGTAGGGGAAAGAGCTGATGTACATTTTTCTCTTCCAATTAGCCCAATTAGTCAGTAACTCTCAGGATTGGTCTCCCAGAAACAACGATAGGTTGAAAGTCTAGTTCTCAACTTTAATGAGTTGTTTCAAGGGACCTGGTCTTTCTGCACAAATTGATAAGTACAGTGTGTCCTTGGCAATGATTCCAAGTGTTTATGCGATTCTTCTGCTTGTTCCTTAAATTTTTTTTTGTAAATTAAATTGAGACATTAAACATCTTAAAAGAAGTCATTTTTTTCAGTAGCTTTATATTTAACGGCCAAAAGGTTACTGATTTCTAACAGTATATTTTATCATAGACTCTTGTCAATATAAATTATACACTAGTCCATGTGTAAGCGTGCGCGCGAGCGCGCGCGCGCGCGCGCGCACACACACACACACACACACACACACACACACACACACACACCTACCTTACTCTGCATTTATACGTGGGCATGATTGGTGACAGCTCACAGGAAAGTTGTCCCTGCTGGTGGCAACGAGTCACCATGTGCCACACTCTCCAGGATCTCTTTCTGAGAGTGAACTGTGTATTCTACACTCCAAGAACTTTCAAGTGGGCAGCGATGGCTAAGTTTTTCCGCAATTTGGTAGTTACCTTGATTGAAAACTGCAGTCAAATACCTTCATAGAAAACATTGCTTCAGCGTGGGAACTGGAGTGTCCAGCCCTCATCAGTGTGCAGGTGCAAATTGAAACAATATTTTCCTTATCTGAAAAACAGCAGGACTTCCAGTTTTTCCCTGTGGGTGTTTGGCCCTTCAAATGGACCCCGAGGTGTTCTGAGGATTTCCTGGGATTTTAGCTCTTTGTGTCATTTGTCTCTTATCTCATTTTCTCATCACCACCCCATGGCTCCTGTTGGCATCATGAGGTCTTCTGGGTGGATGTGACATCCTTCTCTTATGAAAACCAAAGGGTTACCACACTCCACTCCCAGGTATAAGAAAGTATATTATGATGTCCCTTGTAGGCTGACATCAGGCTTCAGTATTGCCAAGGTTCTAGGGAATGCCTGTGGATCACAAAATGGAAGTAAAATCATTCTAAGAGTAGTGTGCTGTTAGGATTGTGGATCTCAAGAGATGACGAGTCTTCCTGCATGAAAAACACTCCAAGTCTCACTGCTACAAAGTTAAAGAACCTCAATCTAAGCCCTATCTGTTTACCAGTTGAAGGTCCACCCCCATGATCTGCCTTCTCTGTCTTCAGAGCTGGTTCTTCTGGGAGGGATGGATTCTGGAGGTGTATACTCATTTCTAGGTAGAGTGCTTGTTGAGACCGGTACTCTGTCTGGTTTGGGGGCCAAAATGTCCTGGCCTGAGCTGCTGCTTGGGTCCACGGGTCAGGGTTTAGCAAGAGAGAGTTGGGGGGAAGAACTCGAAGAATAGAGACAAGCCAGAGGGTCCGTAGTCAAGTCTGGTTACTCCTTTATTCCCCTCTTTGACTCTTTAACACTATTACAAGGAAATCCTGGGTATTTATAAGCACACGCAGGAGAACACAGGTGAAAACATTTTACCACGTGCACTATGCAGCTGGGGTCACTAAACAGCAAAACAAGCTATGTGGGATAAACAAGATATTTGTTAGAGTGCGCTCAGCTGTTGTAGGCTGTTGAAAACCAAGTCTCTATCAGGGTAAATGACTCCAGGTGGCTGCAAAGTTGATAGCTGCTTTCTAGCTGCTTTCTGCTAAAAGTCGGCTCCCAACAAGTGCTCACTGTTCATCCCAGTGGCTTCAAGGGCAATCTAGTTAGAAGGAACTAGTTGTCAAGATCTGGGCATTCCTCAAAGTCTAGGGCCTGTTCACAAGGGTTATATCAGTGCATGTTAACAGTGTAGGACAGCTTCTGTCTTCATATATCCTCAGTACCACTCTTTATAAAACTGACACCAAGTCAAAAACCATTTCACTTCTCTCTCCTTTCTGTCCCTATTCACCAAAAAGCTAACAAAGACTCAATGATAGGTAGGCACACATGGTTTAAATGATATGGATATTTTGTAAGTTATACACCATTACACCATTAAGTAATTTTATCACTGCACTAACAGCATAGAGTGCAATCATATAAACCTGGGTCGTAGCCTTGCTCCACACCCAGGTTATAAAGCAGTTCATTAGTTACTATAGATAGTAGGCAATTATAACACAATGGTATTTGTGTGTCTAAAAATATACCAACTCCTTTATAATCTTGTCACCCACATGGTTTTTGTCTTGTGCTCTGACTTGATCATCATCAAATTTGTATTGCTGCATCTTGATTTTTCCACGCCAGTGATTGACAGGCACTAGGTTTGCATCTGTAGAACAAAGTGGACACACTCAGAGACTTGCTTTCAAATAAACAAGTCGTCTGGAGTCTCTCGCCTTTCAAGTGCCCGTAGTTCAGAAATCTTAGGGCTCGGTTTCAAACAGGGCCCTCCATTTGTTCAAATGTCAGGGGCTAAATTTTACAAACTATTGATCTCAACAGAAACTATTCCAGGGAAGTGAAAGGTCAATTGTGACTTCCATGAAAGTCAGTGGAAGACAGGGTCATCTGAAGTTACAGCTGCCTGTGCTGTGTGTCAGGAAGGTCAAGTGGCCTAGAGTGGTGCCACTCTTTATCCTACCTTTGTCATTGACCTGGAAGAGGAGTAGTGTGCTAGTGACATCTTTGAATATGAGTTTGTGTTCTTAGCAAAGCCATTTTTCTCTCCTGGTCCTATGTGCAATCTGGGTTGTCAGTACTGTCTTTTTAAAAAGTTTAATTCCTCTAGGGAGCCTCAAGAGTTCCATAGTAGTGGGACAGGATCAAGAGACTCCATCAGTGAATGAGGGGGGATGTTATCTGCAATGGCTCATGGAATGATGGGGAGTCAGATAGATCGTGGCTCCCAACACAGTGTAAACACTGCAATAGTGGAATTTGTTCAATGCAGTAGGATCTTGTATTTAGTGGAATGAAGTGGAGACGTAAGGGTTCTTTGGAAAGTCATTTGTGTTAGATGGTGTTTTGCTGGGACAAACACATGAAGGAGTGTTTTCCTGAAGTGAACACAAGTGAAAGAATAAGGCAGACTGGTGAAGAAACATTTCACTGAAGCAGACATAGGAGAGCAGATGTTCTGCTAAAGCAAGCATGTGAAAGGACACATGATGAAGGATTCTTTGCTAACAGCATGCGTGTATTGGTTCGCCTTACACTGCATAGTTGAGGTCCAATTTGTTGGGACTCCAGGGACTCTGGATGATTGAATACACGTGCTGAGGCAAGACACATGGAGGACACAGAATGTTTGGAGGGTATAAGTAGGGCTCCACGAAGTGCCAGAGACAGAGCCTGGCTTGCTGGTACAGCTAGCTATGCAACACTTGTGTGTCTCGTGTCTTCGATGCTCTTCACTTCTCTGAGAAAGACACAGCTGAGAACTTCTCCTGGTGTCCCTCCAGGTCCCTCCTACTGACTCGAGCTGAGACTGAGGCCTGGCTGTCTCTACTTGGCTGTGTCACCACTGTTGCTAACTTGACTCTACCACACTGAACTGTTGGTGTATTCATGAGGTGTTTGTGAGTGGATCCAGCTGCCACTACCTGCTAACCTGTGAACTAAACTGCTGATTTCCAGACAACTCAGTTGGGAGTTGCTCCAAAGAACCTTTCTAAACAGGTCCACTTCTCCTGTATCCTTTCTTTTCCACTGCCTCTGGTGGGTAGTGGGCTACAAGGGAAGGTTAAAGCATATAAGAATCATTAAAAATAAAGTTTGAAAAAAATTAAAGTTACAGGGGAACTTATCTTACATTTCAGGCTTTAACCCCTGAAATGTCAGTAGTTCTTTCTATGGCAGATTAGTAAAGAAAGATTTCCCCAAAGGGAATAAAATGAGTAAACTGTGACTAAATAAGAAACTGGAGATGGAAGAAATGATCTATACAAGCTTGTCTGGAAAAGGCAGCAGTTGAGGAGGCCAGGACAAAGAACCTGGACCAGTGTGTGAAACTCTTAAATGTGTACAGGTTTCGTCTCCAGGCAATGCACACACATTCTGTCTTATGTCACAAAGGCCAACAGCATATGCCTTCTCACCTTGAGTGTGGATACTGAGAAGGAGCTGCAGGAAGGATGAAAGAAAGGGTTCTCTCTCTTGGGGTATGGGTGGGGTTAATGTAGTTTTCCTTATGAGAAAGCTGGATGTGCAGTCACAGTGGGAAGAGCGCACCATTCTGGTAGAATTGGGAATTATCAACACATAGGTGATGGAGAAATTAATACCTTAATAGAAAGCCTGCATGGGTATGATGAGCAGGAATAGACAGAAAAGTTATAGAAAAATTATTCAAGATGAGAAATGGCTCAAAAGATGTGTATATTTATGTATGTTCTGGGTTGGTTTTAATTCAGGAGTCATGAATGTTTTCTTCAGGCAAAATAGCTTTGAAGGTGGAGATTACAGGGGGTTAAACGTAAGGAACAGTTGCATGTTAAGGCTCAATGGAGGCAGTTGCTTGATGGATATTTAGTAGTATGAATAAATATTAATGTGTGTATTCTGCTTATACTTATTACTATTGGCTAGTTATGATCTGGAGTATCATACATCCCAGTTATACTCCTCTTCCTCTTCCTCTTCCTCTTCCTCTTCCTCTTCCTCTTCCTCTTCCTCCTCCTCCTCCTCTTCCTCTTCACTACCACCACTACCACCATCACCACCACCATCATCATCATTTATTATTATTGCTTTCTTGAGAAAAATGTTTTACTATATAGTCCTGACTGTCCTGAAACTATGTAGACGAGGTTGGCCTTGAACTCACAGAGATTGGCTGGCTTCTGCCTCTTTAGTACTGGGATTAAAGGCATATACTACCCCCCATCTCGTTCCCTCTTTTAAACTCGTTTTCCTTCAGGGTTTGACAATGAGCTGTCTGCCCATTAGATGGGGTGTTAGATGTTACTTTTATTGTCTACTGGTGGTGACATGTAGGGCAGAAGAACAAGTCTGAAAAATCACACATGAGAAAGAAAAATACATGTGTGAACTCTGATGTCATGCACTGTAGCCATGGGAATGTATCTGAAGTCAAGTATCCTTAGATATAACAAACTGGATAGATTATAAAGTGACTTCCTTTTAATTAGTTACATTTTTAATGACCCTGTTTCTTTTTTTATATTTTAATTGGATATTTTATTTACATTTCAGATGTTATCCCCTTACCCCATACCCCCCACACCCAGGAACCCCCTATCCCATCCCCCCTCCTCCTGCTTCTATGAGGATGTGCCTCCACCTACCCCCTCCCCACTCCCACCTCCCCACCCTCGAATTTCCCTACATGCAGCGTCTAGTACCAAGTATCTCCTCTTCTACCTATGCCAGACAAGGTCACTCTCCCCTACACATACAGCTGGAGCCATAGGTCCCTCACTATGTGCTCCCAGGCTGGTGATTTAGACACTGGGGAGCTCTGGTTGGTTGGTATTGTTGCTCTCCTCATGGGACCACAAACCCTTTTAGCTCCTTCAGTCTTCTCTCTAACTTCATTGGGAAACCCTTGATCAGTTCAATGGTTAACTGTGAGCATCTGCCTCTCAATATGTCAGACTCTGGCAGACCTCTAAGGACACAGCTATATCAGGCTCCTGTCAGCATGCACTTCTTGACATCCACATCAGCGTCTACTTTTGGTGACTGCACATGGGATGGATACCCAGGTGGAATGGTTTCCAGACGGCCCTTCCTTCAGTTTCTGTCCCACACTTTGTCTCCATATTTGCTCCCATGAGTATTTTGTTACTCCTTCTAAGTAGGACCGAAGCACCCATGCTTGGTCTTCCTTCTTCATGAGCTTTATGTAGTCTGTGAGTTGAATCTTGGGTATTTCAAGCTTCTAGGCTAATATCCAGTTAGTGAGTGAATACCATGTGTGTTCTTTTGTGATTGGGTTACCTCACTCAGGATGATATTTTCTAGTTCCATCTATTTACCTAAGAATTTCTCAAACTCATTGGTTTTAATAGCTGAGTAATATTCCATTGTGTAAATGTACCACATTTTTGTATTCATTCCTCTGTTGAAGAACATCTGGGTTATTTCCAGCTTCTGGCTATTATAAATAAGGGGGCTATAAACTTAGTGGAGCATATGTCCTTGTTATGTGTTGGAGCATCTTCTGGGTATATGCGCAGGAGTGGTATAGCTGGAAGTCCTAGCTAGAGCAATTAGACAACAAAAGGAAGTCAAAGGGATACAAATAGGAAAGGAAGAAGTCAAAATTTCACTATTTGCAGATGATATGATAGTATACTTAAGTGACCCTAAAACTTCCACCAGAGTACTCCTAAACCTGATAAACAACTTCAGCAAAGTGGCTGGATATAAAATCAACTCAAACAAATCAGTAGCCTTCCTCTACTTGAAGGATAAACAGGCTGAGAAAGAAATTAGGGAAATGACACCCTTCACAATAGTCACAAATAATATAAAATACCTTAGTGTGAATCTAACCAAGCAAGTGAAAGATCTGTATGACAAGAACTTCAAGTCTCTGAAGAAAGAAATCAAAGAAGATCTCAGAAGATGGAAAGATCTCCCATGCTCCTGGATTGGCAGGATTAATTTAGTAAAAATGGCCATCTTGCCAAAAGCAATCTACAGATTCAATGCAATCCCCATCAAAATTCCAAATCAATTCTTCATAGAGATAGAAAGACCAATTTGCAAATTCATTTGGGATAACAAAAAACCCAGGATAGTGAGAACTATTTTCAACAATAAAAGAACTTCTGGAGGAATCATCATCCCTGACCTCAAATGGTACTACAGAGCAGTGGTGATAAAAACCGCATGGTATTGCTACAGAGACAGGCAGGAAGATGAATGGAATAGAATTGAAGATCCAGAAATGAACACACACACCTATGGTCACTTGATCTTTGACAAAGGAGCTAAAACCATCCAGTGGAAAATGACCCCGTTTCTAAGTCATGTCAAATAATTATATACTGGGGATTAGGACTTCAGCTTATGGAGTAAGGAGTACCATTAGTTACACAATACCCAATCGTCCAGTGTGGCGAGTATGTGGGAGACTTTAGTGTATCCATGGTTACCCTTGGGAAATGGCGACTACGTTATCATATTTACTTCAAACCCTCTGTTGTGAAGCAGGGCTTTATAGCAGAAGGTCAGTCATCAAAAGAGAGTTCTGAGGGAGAGAATTTTCTAGGGGATACCTTCACTGAGGAGCCAACACAGGCTTGTTCTCCTGAAAGGGTTATCACTATCTACATGCCTTGGTAACACTATCTGCCAACTTGTTTGATAGGCTTGGTGCATGTGTGTCAAACAATAATTAATACAAAGAAACACTTAAACAACAATTAAACAAACACTAACCTAATGGGTTAGCCTTGGAGTTTTCATAAAGGAGACAGTGTTGGTCAGAAAAGGGAAGCATCATGGTGAATAAAGCATTCTTTTGTTGTGAGGTTAGAATCTAGAATTCTCTTTTGCTGTTCTATCCATTGAGGATGAATGGGTCCCTTTTTTTTTTTTTTTTTTTTTTTTTTTGGTTGTATGGGTCCTTTTTTTTTTTTTTTTTTTTTTTTTTTTTTTCTTCTCTGGGTACTTATTTCACCTGGTTCTCTTCAGACTGCCCCATCTAAGGGACAGGCTCTGTGGTTCTCTTTTACAAATGCAACAGCTGTTGATGGTTTTAGAGAAGGATCTTGTGGGAAGACTTTGAACCATTAGCTAAAAATAGTTTTTTAGATTATTGCTGCTTTTTATTGCCCATATTTGTCTGTCTCCTAATGACACAGTAATTGAAATGTGAAGCTAACTTGGCAGAGCTCCAAAACATTACCCGTCATTCTATATTTCTATCCCTATTTGTGTTGTTTTTTAAAGTTTATGTTGGTATCTCATTAGATCAAGACTTCTCATAAGAAACCATTTGTCACTAAAGGGAGGAAGGAAGGAAGGAAGGAAGGAAGGAAGGAAGGAAGGAAGGAAGGAAGGAAGACATTGTTCGGGTCTCAAGAGCAACTGTTACTGGGAGTTGCCTACATGTAAGATGTAGTCCTTCTGACATGAGTGCTTTGAGCACAAGGCCATGTCCACTGCAATGCCTCATCCCTTCCCCATTTGTATTGAGGGCCCCTTGAGTCAAGGTGTAATGAGCCCGACTCACAGTTTCCCTAGGTAGCACTCATGTTCTCAGGACATTTGCAAAGAGGAATATCTGCACATTTCACATGTGACCCCAATGTTGACTTCTGAGTGTTAGAGAGCTGGAATTAGAGAGGTCAGTATATGTATTTCATCCACTCAAGATTCCAAGGACATTAAACATTAAAATGGAAATGTTTTGAAAGGAGGAGCCTAAAGAGAGATGTGCACAATTCACTCAAAGGAGCTGAGAGGCCATTATGACACCATTAATGATCAATGTAAAGAACTGAGGATATTGTGTGAAATATTAAATAAGTTTGTATTGGAGTTATCTAGAGAAATAGAACCAAATGGCAAACAGAGGTTATGCATCATATCATAACATCTGGGTCAACAGTAACCTGCATAGATAGCGATGGTCCTCTAAGATGGTACCTCTAGATCATGATGCCATCTTGAATTGAATGGTTACACTCTGATACTTGCAAATGATGAGACTACCTGTTGACACGTTTCTGAGACCATTGCTATTGTTTTTGCTGTTATTTTTATTTATTTTGTTATGTGCCCCCCATTTAGCTTTTTTTTTTAAAGTCTCACTATGAAGCCTTGACTGACCTCAAACTCACAGGAATCCCTCTGCCTCTCAGATGCCAAGATTTAATGCTGATTCTGCCACACCTGGCTTGATTTATTTTTTTGCTATTGCTATTTTTAAGTGGCATATAACTGCATATATAATGAAGAGAGAGAGGGGAAGGAGAAAGAGAGAGATTTTATGGAATCTGCTCTTGTGATGACAGAGCTTGGTGGTCCACAGTTTGCAGTTCATGTACAAGGCCTTCTGCTGCCAGGGTTACCCCTTGCTTGGCTGTAGAGGCAGTTGTTTCTTCTATTCATGTCTTCAGCTGATTGAATGAGATGCATGTACCTTATGGAAGACAATCCATTTTACTTGAAGTCCACTAATTGAGATATACACCTCATCCAGAATGACAACTTCCCAGTTTGACCATCTATAGGAATATAATCTGACACAGACAATGAAACATCACACTAATATTCTTAAAAAGCACAAAGCATTTTATTGCTGTTATGTTGGTTACTGCCATTACCATTCCACTGTGGGCAGTGGGACCTGTGCTGGGTAAGTGGCAGAAAGGTGGCATCTGGGGAACATATATTGGGGTGGGGTGACAACAGGGATACTTTTCTTGTCAGTCACTGCAAGGATATACAGTACTTTAGTTTGGGCGTATGAGCTTGTCCTCAAATAGGCCTTTAAGAGTCAATGGGTTAGATGCAAAGCCACTTACTGGTGATGGTTGGTGGTGATATTGCCACGTGTTCTATCTGAGGTGTTTATCCGTCAGTATTTTTTTTTTAAATCAGTCATGTGGATAGTTAGAAAGGCCCGATTACTAACAACATTTTCATGCTGTGTGTCTGGACTGGACAGTGAACCAATGAGATCAAAATACAAGAAAGAGCCAGTACAGTGTGGAGGGATTCAAATGAGAGTTTGAATCTGTGTCGAAACCAATGGATCATTCCTGGCTTCTCAAGCAGTTTTGCAAGCTAAAAGAAGGTACTATATGGCTTTGTAAAATAATGTGTAAGAAAAAGTTGGGTATTCCAAAGTGGACTGGATGAGCATACCCCAAAGTATAATAGATGCTCAGAAACATGCCACCTAACTCTGCTTGTAGAGTCACTGTGCCTGCTCAGAGGGAGCTTCGCTCAGGAGAGTACAGAACAAGCAGCCACAAAGTCTGGTCATCATGAGCTTCAAAAGCTGTGCTGAAGCTTTCACATAAAAACTGCTGGAAGGCACGCTGCTTGGAGACATGTTTTCCTCTGCCCTTTCTTGGTGCTGTCATGTTCTTCAAAAACTAGCACTGAGATCTGTTTCCACGGTGGAAGGCTTTCTAGTACAAATCCATTTGTGATGGCAAATGTATCTCTATTAGGGTATTTTAGCTTAAATCAATTATATAAATGCTTTGTAAGACATTTATTCTGCCCAGTGTTTCATCTGCATGAAGGGGTTTGAAGAACTGTTTGATCTTTCCTTTTTTGAAATTTCTTTGCAAGAGTGATGGGTTTACTAAAATTTACTGTGAAGCTAACCTGATTACTTTGAGCTATCTGTAAGAGGATTAGCCTGTTCAGGGAAGGATAGATTCTAATCCCATGACTAATATTTTGGCCAATATAGTACAGTTCCTTCTGATTATGAAAATTGGTTAGTAACCATTTTAGCATGCTCTGTCCTTTCCTGGCTACAATGAGCAGAATTAAAATGTTTCTGTTGGAACGTGGCTATAGGTTAGAGCTACACTGAACTCATCGCTGTGTAGGAGGGAAGCTTGCCATGTGGCAGGAGGGACCAAGGGCAAAAGTTCTTTGGTTGTTGACATCTGTATGCGTTCATTATATCCAAGTGTTTCCCATTATTTAATCAAGGTTGAATTGAGAATGCTGAACAAAGTGGTGTTGGCCATGCTCATCTCAGAGGAATGTAGTCTTGGTCAGGTTGGAATTCAGTTTCTAGGGTCAGATTTCCAAAGGGTTTCTTTGTTAAAAAAAAAAAAAAAAAGAAGAAGTCTGTTTGTGTTTATTCTGATCCAAGATTCAGAAAATTAATTTATATCAGCTTTCAAGCTGAAGAAGGTGTCTTGCAGACTTGGTGGTCTTATTTTGGGAATAAAAATACCTTGGTCTGATTAAGATAAAGGCTGGTGTTATTCTTGAAATGGAGAAAATCTGGAAACAGGGTTTGGTGATGAAAACAATGGATGTGTTTGAAGAATTTTGAGAGTTTATAAAGACAGCAGAGTTAAAAAATTGAGATTGGGACTGCATTAGCGACACTATCCTTACCCTGTTCCCTGTGTTTCCTGACCCCTGTCATCTAACCAGACCTGTCATTATCCCGTACTTGTTCAAAGTCCCACCAGGTTGTTCAGTCTGGAGACTGGATCATCATTTTGACACTCCTACCTTTCAGAGTTCAGAGCTCCATTACCACATCACCTGGGACACAGCCACTGTCAGATCTAACATGAAAAGAGATGGCAATCCAATTGGCTCTCAAGACTCACCCCTCAGCTCTCTTCAGCTGCATGAAATCTGATATATTTATCCCAGGTTGAGACCCCATCATTGGTGATTCTCTGTCATTCTTGAGATAAGACCCCTTCTTTGCTATGATCAACAGCATTCCTGTCCTGGGTCTGAGAGTACCACTGTAGCTTCATCACCTGGTCTCCCATCTCATCTTAGAGCATATAATACTCCGATTCCCTGAACAGAGGGTTCCAGTGCATGGGCGAGTGTGCGTATTTCCAGAGCTTCCTCTCACACTTTAATGGCTGACACATGTGCTTCAGTTCCATAGAAATGTCTTACTCTTTTTCTTTTTTTTCAAATAAGTATCTGAAACATTACACATTTGTGGACCCAGAATGATGTTTAGATATGTATGTATGTATGTGTGTGTGTGTGTGTGTGTGTGTGTGTGTGTGTGTGTGTGTGCATTGTGTGATTTTGAAATCAGGGCAGTTGACATATTCAGCATCTTAATATTGCTAATAATTAACTAACCTGGGCCTGTAAGGGGTTACATCAGAAGCCTCTCTGATGGCAGTTATGCTAGGCTTCTGTCTGCAAGTTTATCATTCTGCAAGAATAACATTGTGTTGGGGTGGGCTGTCTCTCATGGGATGAGTCTCAAGTTGGGCCAGTCATTGGCCCTTGCCTCAAATTCTGCTTCATCTTTCCACCAGCACTGAAGGAAAACTCTTGGTAGTTTTCTTCTTCCACTTTGTTGTATCCAGAAGTAAAACTCAGGTCCTTGGGCCTACATACAATGCCCAATCACCCCCCACTCTGAGCCATCTGGTCAACCCCTCACTATTTTTGGATTTCTTAACCAACCTTTCTGTACCTTCTGCAACTTCTGCTCTCATTTCCCTTTCCAGCCTCTGGAATCTATATAAATGAGTGTTACATTTTATCCATTCATCCACTGATTCTGTATCTTGACTACATAAAAGGAAAAGACAATAACAGAATAGAAAAATATATTTGGCTCATATTTCCTTAAAGTATTCTTCCTCCCAAGAGTTAGATACACTTGTCATTGATTTCTAAACTTCCCAGGTTCACGAGTGCTCCCTGTGGCACAGTGAACTTATCAGATTTTCATTTATATTTATGGCCAACAAATAGATAGTGAGTCCCTACAAATGGTGGGTATCAAGCATGACTTAAGAATAGAAAACAAAGTGTACAGAGTGCCTGTCTCAGGAACTTAGTGTATAGGAATTGACGGAGATGCTGAAATAGAACTAGTTACCCATCCCACTGCCGTAAGAGTAACTCATGGGAAAAGTACCTGAGCAGTATGGGCCAATGGTGGAAACCTAACACAGACCTCAGGAGGAGTGATTATAAGCAGTGTGGTTGTTTCTCAAAGAACAGAAAAAGTGCACTACCACCAGGGGCGGGGGAGCTTAGACTCAGAGAAAATAAAATCAGGATGTCAGAGACATTTGCTTTGTTATTTTGCTTTTTAAAAAAGTATTCTCTCTCTACTTTTATTGCTGGTCTCTTTTTCCCCAAATCATTCCCTCTTTTGCCTTCATGACACATATTTCCAATTACTATCTTATTCCCTTCCCCTTTTAGATCTCTCCCTCCTCTCTCCAGTGCCTTTTATTCTTCTTCCATAACACACAGGCACACATGCACAAACACACATACATACATGAGTGCACACACACATGCACACATTTAAATTTTTATCCCACATATGCAAGGAAGGTAAAATGTGATACTTGCCTTTCTTGGTCTAGCTTATTTCATTTAGCATAATCAACTCCAGTTCCATCCATTTTTTTTTCTCAAAATGTCATACTTTTTCATTTTTCTTTAGAGTTAAATAAAATTCCATTGTGTATATATATACTTCATTTTATTTACCCACCCATCTGTTCATGAACATCTATGTCAATTCCATATAGTGGCTATTGTGAATAATTCATCAAGAGTCACAGTTGTGCAAGTATCTTAGAGTCCATCAGTAATGCACGAGAGTGATATACTTGGGTCCCATGATAGTTCTGTTTTTGTGTTTATGAAGAATTTCCATACTGATTGACTCCCTTAGTAGCTGCACATTTTATGATTCCACTAAAAGTGGGGGATGTTTGCTTTTTCCAGCTTTTACCATTTATCTACAAATTCCATTCTTCTTTAAAATGTATAATATTCTATAGTGTGAATGTGCCACATTTTCTTTGTCTATTCATCAAGTGATGGGGGCGTTGAGGCTGTTTCTAATCTCTGTTATGAATAGAGCAGCAATGAACATGGATGAGCATGTCACTATATAGTAAGATGTAGAGTCCTTTGGGCACATTCTCAAGGATTGTAGATTTGTGGTGGATTTATTTTCAGCTTTTTGAGGAGACTTTACACTGATTTCCACAGTGTCTGTACCAATCTGCACTCATATCTACGATGGATGAATGTTCCCTTTTCCCCATGTTCTTCCAGCATGGTCTGTCATTTATTTTATTGATCTTGGCCATTCTGACTGGGTAAGATGAAATTTCAAAGTAATGTTAATTACTTCCTTGGTAGCTAAGGCTATTAAACTTTATCAGTGTTTATCAGACATTTGTCTTTCATCTTATGGGAACTTTCTGTGTAGTTCTACCCTCCACTCTTTGACTGCATTCTTTGTTTCTTTGACAGCCCATTCTTTTTATTTTTTTGTATATTCTAGCTACTAATAATCTGTCAGATGTATAATTAGTAATTTTCCTCATTCTGTAGACTGCTTTTTTCTTGAATGATGGTTTGTGTTGCTGTACTTCTGATTTCATGAGGTGTCATTTATTATTTGTCTTAATGCTCATGCTATTGGTATTCTGTTCAGAAAATCCTTTCTTGGATCAATGCCAATCAGTTCAAGTGTAGCCCCCGATTTCTATTTTATCAAAATCTTAGGTTAGGGTCTTTGATACATTTGGAGTTGAGTTTTGTTCAGAGTAATAAATATTATGGAAATAACCAAGTACTTTTTGGTTGGATTTAAGACCCACTCCATGAGATACAACCTGACATTATTAAAGGGTCCAGGAATCCAAGACTAAGTAGGTCATGGGTTTCAGGGGAAAACCTACTCAATTATTCCTTCAGAAGAACACAGCGGGCTGGAGAGATGGCTCAGTGGTTAAGAGCACTGACTGCTCTTCCAGAGGTTCTGAGTTCAACTCCCAGCAACCACATGGTGGCTCACAACCATCTGTAACGGAATCTGATGTCCTCTTCTGGTGTGTCTGAAGACAGCTACAGTGTACTTATATAAATAAATCTTTAAAAAAAGAAGAAGAAGACAGCAATGAAGTGATTCCCAAAACACTTGTCAATCAGTTCATCCCTGAACCCTCATAACACAAGCTGCTTGCTTGATGGGGATTAATGCAGAGGCCCACTACAGAGCAATGTACAGAGGGCGAGAGACTCAGCTCTAACTAGGATTCTTCACCAAAGCGTAGATTCTTCTCTTTAAGGCGTAGGGATCTAAGTAGAAGAGGAGGCAGATGGGATCTGGGAGGAGTTGGGGGAAGAGAAACAATATAACCAATATATATTGTATGAAAATTTAAATAAAGATAACACTCAGTGTGGGTTCTTCTTAATCCCTTCCTTGCCAAACCCATTGACAGTTTTCTAAATGACAGCCATTCTGATTGGGATTTCAAAGCAGATATGTATTTCCTTCTAGCTAAGGAAGCTAACCATCTCTTTAAACACTTGTTATGCACACGTCAATTCCATGGGGTAGCCCATTGGTTGATTGAATAAACTGGTTTGTATTTTATTTTTGAAGCTTTAAAAGATACAGATTCTGGGCACTAATGCCCTGACAGTCGTGTAGTTTTCAAAGACTTTTCTCCTGCTCTGTGGACAAGTCTCTGCTGTGCTGCTTCATATGCTGTGTAGAGCTCTTCCATCCCATGAAGTCCCAGTTGTCAATTCTGGAGATTATTTTCTGTGCTACTGATTCTCTTCTAAAACAGTTCTTGAAATTAAAATGCAATTACAGCATTGCGTTTTCCCCTTTCCCATTCTTCCCTCCAACCTCAGGAATCTTCTCCTGCTTCTCTCTCTCTCTGTCTCTCTCAATTTCATGGCCTCTGCCCTCTTTATTTTAAATGGATCATGTGTAAATATGATCATATAATATATTATATTAATATAATATTGATATAATTGATATATTGACATAATAGTGATAATAATATATTATATTGATCACATATATGATTGGTGATATGGGATGTCAGATGCATACACACATACACATACATATATATACATATATATATATATATCATACATACAATTTTTCTCTCTATATATATTCATATATATACACACACATACAATATGCTTAATCTGTATGATGTTATTTGTATGCATATTTTCAGAGGTGACCATTTGGTACTGGATAACCAATTGGTGTGTGTATTTGGGTTATCTAGGGTCATGGAATTTATGGAATGTCTCTACATATTAAGGGGCGGTGGTGGTGCACGCCTTTAATCCCAGCACTTGGGAGGCAGAGGCAGGCGGATTTCTGAGTTCGAGGCTGTCCTGGTCTACAGAGTGAATTCCAGGACAGCCAGAACTACACAGAGAAACCCTGTCTTGAAAAACAAAACAAAACAAAACAAAAACAAAAACAAAAAAAAAAAGGGAATTAATTGTAATGACTTACAGTCTGCAGTCCAACTACCCCAACAATGAGCAGCTGTGAATGGGAAGTCCAAGAATCTGGTAGTTGCTCAGTTCCGTGAGGCTAATTGTTTCACCTGCTCTTTTGTATAAGCTGGAATCCTGAAAAAGTAGGTTCCAACAGATGTGCTGGCAAGTACATGCAAGCGCGCAAAGAAGAGTGAGTCTTCCTTCTTCCGATGTCCTTATGTCGGCTCCAGCAGAAGGTGTGGCCCAGACTAAAGGTGTGCACCACCATGGCTGAAAGTGGGAACTTCTCTGTCCCGGGTTGGCCTTGAACTGCATGCCTCAGTCTCCTGGAGTTACAGGTGGGTACCACCCTGCCTGGGCCTAAGCTTTTCATGACCCCTGTGCTTCCAGGTCACAGGTGAGCCCTCTATTTCTGGGTTATAGTTCCTTCCAGATGTAGTCAAGCTGACAACCAGGAACAGCCCTCACTGTGTGCTCTTCCCTGGGGAAGACTATTTTCCCACCTGAGCACTCATTAGTTGTCTGTAATTCTTTGTATAAGGCTGAGGCCTGTGAGCTTCCCGCTTCTTGATGCTCTTTAAGACCTCATCTCTGCCTATGCCTGGAAGGAACTGTTCTCTGTATGGTTTTCTCTAAAGGTTCAGATCATGGATAAAAGTTGTGGATCAGTTTTGAATTGCCTTTTCATATGCAGAGTGATATGAATCTAGTTTTGCTCTGTCCAGTCTTTCTTTTCCTTTTGCTTTGTGTGTTACTGGGAATTTAACCCAGAACCTTGCACAAGATACCATGAAGCTACTTCCTCAGTTTTGTTTAATTTAAAAAAACTAAAAAATAAAATAAAATAAAATAAAATAAATTAAGATAAGGTCTCACCAACTTGTTCAGGTTGTATATCCCAGACAGGACTTGAACTTGCAAATCTTCTGCTTCAACGTTTTGAGCAGGTGGAAACACAGGCCTGTGCCTTCGGATTACGTTATTTTGCTATGGGTGGGCATCTAGTTCTCCAGCATCATTTGTAGAAGAGCTGCATTTTATCTAGTGTGTGGGTAGGTTTCTGGGTCCTCTGTGCTCTTCTAGTGGTCCATGTGTCTGTTTGTACCTGTATGATCCTGACTGTTAGTCACTACTGCTCCACAATAATTTAAGATCAGATGTGTGATCTCTTTAGCACTACTCTGCTAAAGGTGGTTGTGACTCTTCAGGTATTTCATGCTTCTGAACGAATCTTAGGATCGCTTTTCTAGTTCTGTGAAGAGTGTCATTAGAATCCTGGTGAGGGTTGCACTGGATCTGCAGGTCACTTTGGGTAGCAGCCATGTTTTACAATATTATTCTACAAGTCTATAGATACGGGAGGATTTTTCCATCTCCTAGTGTCTTCTTCAATTTGTTTCTTAATTGACATAAAAATTTTCACTGTAGGATTTTCACTTTCTTGGTTATGCTTCCTCCCCCCGCCCCCGGATGTTTGAATCTACTCTGAATGGGATTTCTGCTCCCTGTTTTCTTCCTCAGCTAGTTTGTTTTTCTGTACAGGAAAGCTACCAATGGCTGTATGTTCATTCTTGCTACAACTTTTAAAAGTTGAGAGAGTTTGGTAGATTAGGGCTTTTGCCTGCTGGGGTCCATCTGTTGTTTTAAGCATGAGAGTATGTCTCTGCAAATAAGAATGTGTTTACTTTCTCCTTTCCTGTTTGTATCTTTTAAAAAAGATCTCTATCTGTTGTCTTGTTGATATGGTTGAGTATCTGATTAGAGTCATGGGAGTGGCCACTATTGTTTCACTTCTAGCTTTTCCACACTGAAGATAGTATTAGATACAGGGTAT
>JANHMN010000014.1:65502608-65530873 GCA_030674055.1 Rhabdomys pumilio
AAGTTATTCTTTTGAGTTGGTAGATGTAAGACCAACATTGAATATCTGAGATAAAACCAGTGTGGTCATGCTGTTTGATCTTAGTGTGTGATTGAATATGATTTATAAGAATTTTATTGAGAATCATATATGTGCCCATGAGCAAAATTAGTCTGTTGTTCTCTTTTTTAGTGTCCTTGTCTAATTCTGCAGTCAGGGTAATGCTGGCTTCACAGGATGAGTTGAAAGTGTCCTCTCTTTGTGTTCTGTGGGACAGTTATAGAAGTATTGTAGTTAACTCTCTTCAAAAAGTTTTATAGAATTTGGCATTAAATATCTCTGGTTCTGGGCTTTCTTTGTGGGAAAATTAATCTTATGGTTGTTATGAGTCTCTTTAATTGTTGAAAACTTCTTGATTTTTTTATAGGTCACATGTTTTAAAATTTGCTTTCTCAAATTTTTTTAAACATAAAATTTCAGAATTCTCCCTAATGAATCTCTGTATTTCATTGAGATCTAATATTTTCATTTCTAATTTTATTGATATGAATCTTCTTTTTTCTTTGGTTAATCTGTCTAAATGTCTGGATAACTAGTTTAATCTTTAAGTAAAAAAAGGCTTCCAAAGTTGATTCCACTTATTGTTCTTTTAGTGTGGTCATTCTTCTTTGTCCCATCTTCATTATTTATGATGCTGGGACATATTTATCACTGCTTTTAGATTTGACTTGTTGTTTTTTGTTAAGGCCCAGAGTTTCTTCATTAGGTTATTCATTTGTAATCTTTCAGAGTTCTTAACGTCAGATATCATAGCTGTAAACTTTCTTCTTAGAGATGCCTTAGATGTATCCATCGAGGTCCAGTAGTTTCAGTAGTTTTGTCTTCATTTTCATTTGTATTCACAGGAATTTCTAAGTCTCCTTAATGACCCACTAATCATTTGGGAGTTTATTTCATGGAAGCCGTACTGAAGAAAAGAACAGTCCTGGGGACTCTCCATGCCTGAGCTTAAGTTATATTGTAGATCCATACTAACAAAACACCCTGGTGCTAGAACAAAACCAGGCAAATAGATCAGTGGAGTAGAAGAAGGGATCCTATAAAAACCCACATGGCTATATCTATTTGACTCTAGATGAAAATACCACAACCATATATAGGAGAAAAGACAACTTCTCCAACATATAGTGTCAGGAAAGCTAGATATCCATCTGTCAAAGAAATAAATGAGGGCTGTAACTTTAACTCTGTACAAAATTAATTCCAAATGAATAAAAAACTTAAACATCAGAGCCAAACCTCTGAAGTTGATAGAGAAATGAGCAAGGAGGATGTTTCAGGACTTAACATAGAGCTACCATCAAAGGCCTCCCATCACCCATGAAATAGCAGCAGTTGGCAAACATAATATTGTGAAATTAAAATGCTTCTGCACAGCAAATGAAACAAGCAAGTGAAGACATAGTCTTCAGAATGGGAGACAGTCTTGGCTCGCTATGCTTAGAACAGAGGATTCATATCCAGAATACATAAAGAACCCCCCCCCCCAAAAAAAAACCCCAAATGCCAAGATGTCAAACAATCCAATTAATAAATGGGCTAGTGAAATGAGCAAAGTGTTAAAAGGTAAAATACGAATGACCAATAAACATCTAAAATAAACCAGCCATCAGGGCAATGCACATTAAAAGTACACAGAGATTCCTGGCAGTTGTTAAGAAAACATATAAGAAATGCTGTTGGGAGTGTGGCTCAGAGGGAAGGTTTGTACATGCTGGTGAGAATGTAAGCGAGTCCACTTTCTGTGGAAATTAGTACAGAAGCTCCTTGAAAACCTGAAAATAGTCCACCATATGCTCACTCCCAAGACTATATCAACACATTATGGAGATAGCATGAATGTTGGTCACAGAATTGTTCTCAACAGTTAAGTTATGGAACCAACTGACGTCTGGGCAGAGCTTAGTGGGTATAGAACTTCCTCTGTAAACATAAGGACTTGAGTATGGATCTCCAGTACCCATGTGAAAGCCAGGGGTGCTGCTATGGGCCTATAATTCAAGCATGGGGAATATGGAGACCATCAGATCCTAGAGGCTCACAACGGTCAAGTGCTAGATTCAACAGAAATTCCGATTCAACAATTAGATTGGAGAAGTGATTGAGAAAGGCACTGACTCTGATAGCAACCTCTGATCTTCACATGTATCTACACAGGCAAGCACACCTGCAAATACATGTACAGCACACACACACACACACACACACACACACACACACACACACACAGAGAGAGAGACAGACAGACAGACAGACAGACAGACAGACAGAGAGACAGACAGACAGAGAGACAGACAGACAGAGAGAGACATACAGAAAGACAGAGACAGACAGAGAAAAGAGAAGAGACGAGAGGAGAAAAAGAGAAAGAAAGGGGAAAAGAGACTGAGTCAAAGGCATGGCTGGCTTAGAAGATGAATGAAGGAGCCACGAATGAAGGCATGCAGACTGTCCAGAGTGTAGTATATGTAAAAAGAAAACAACAACAGCAAAAGACCCCTCACAATGTTTCCTTATAACTTCTACATAGAATATAATCCTGCTGATAGCAAGATTTGAGGCCAGGAAGACATTTCATTTTTGACCCCTGAACTGCATGGTAGTTAATTGTATAAAGGTACCATATTTGTCTGTCGGTATATGACAGCATCAGGAAACTAAAACAAAATTTTTATTTAAAATGTATCACAAGCACCTCCAAATCGGTCAATGAATTCTTTTATCTTCTTTGTTAATGGCTCCAATGATTTGCCAATAGGCAGCCACACTCTAATTTATTTATTGATCCACGGATAGATATTCAGTTCAGTTTCTGATGTTTTTTGTTTGCCATAGTAAACACTGAAGTGGCTACTGACAGCCTTGATACATGTCAGTTCTTTTCCAGGTTTTTGGATATTTCTTTAGTGGCAGTAACTAAAGTGAAGATCTGGAAGATGCACGTTTCGAAGGTTTGTGACACCTGTTAACATCTGAGATACATTTTCCATGGTCCTTTCCCCTCATTTCTTTAGTCCTTTACTTTGAAATGGGGACCATTAGGTCTACTTAAAAAAAGCACTTCTTGATGGCCGAATGCAGTCATTTCTTACTGCTATTCTCTCTGTGCAATAGAAGGGACTAAGAGGTTCAGGGAGATGGCCTACTTGGAGGCAACCAGCCATTCATAGGGATTTCTCCTGAACAATAAAAATGCAGCGTCAGAACACAGCTAGGGTGAAAGGACATGAATCCATAAGCTAAATGCACTTTGAGCACACTCAGCGGCGTCTCCTAGCTTGCCTGTCCTGTGTGGACGTGTGTCTACCCACCCGTGAGCAGAAATATCTAAAAGCTACAGTTGGGACTGTTCCACTGTGGCTTTTGGGGAAACACTTAAGGCATATCAATCATATCTTCAAATTTTATGATGGAAATATAAAGATCTCAGGGCCAATTTGGGGCAAAGGATTAATGTGACAAGGATGCTGCATTGGTGACATTTTTCATAAATCCAGAGATTTAACAATTTGGGGTATTACTGTAGGAAGCTCTTCCATATCTGCTTTGCTACAATAACTTTTATATCTTTCTAAACTGCTAAGGGCAAGGCTATGAAGACGACTCAGTAGGTAAAGTGCTTGCTATCCAAGTGTGGGATTTCAGGTTGAATCCTCCTAACCCATGCAACGTTGGAGTGGGAGCATGCAGCTGTAACTGTGATGCTCCTACGAGAGATGGCGGGGGCAGAGGTGGGAGAATCCCCAGGAGCTCCAGGAGCATGCAGCCTGGCTAGTCTGCTGTCTTCTCCAGGGACCAACAAGGAGATCCTCCCTCAAACAAGGTTGAAGGTGAGAGCCAATGCCTGAGGTTGTCTTCTGACCTCCACAGGTGCATGGAGTCACCTGTGTGCCTGTACACACACACACACACACACACACACACACACACACACACACACACACACACAGATTCAAAAATTACCCAGAGTGCACAAATGAAAGAAGGAAAGAGACAAGGGAAAACAAAAATAGAAATTCAGATCAGAGTAGGATGTGTGAAGATGATAATTTGATAAATGCCAATTTATTAAAATACATCTATGAAAAGTCCTGCCATGTAATTGGTCTTTAGGTAGTGGGTCTATATGCAGTTCTGCCATGTATATTACCTTGGTGCTATAAAGTTCTAGGTATGTATACTATTATATATGTATATATAATATATATACAACACATACATATATACATATATACGTATACACATACATACATATTTTATACACATATACACACACATATATATATATTACACAGATATTATTGGGGATCTGCTGATCATACACAAAAGAAGTGTATGTCTGGAAGAGTTCAAACATGTGCATGGAGAAAGCAATAAATCTAACATTTATTGTCATTATGTGAACTGTAAAATTACTGTGAAATAACAAAGTATTTGAACTTCTCAAGTATTTGAACTGACCAGAAAAAAGCCACCCAACAAGTACACAAGGTGCCCTGCTTCTACTCTTCCATGACCAGCTTCCATATTGGCAGCAGCCTCAAATCAGGGCATTCCGGAATCTGTCTCCTTGCCATTCTGAAGTTGTTCTTTCCTCTATCTGCCTTTGGGTTCCTGCTGAAGGCAAGTACTCATGGCCAACTCCACAGCAAGCCCTGAGTGTGCTGCTCTGCTGTTGATGTATGGTCTTCTTTCCAGGATGCCTGTCCCAGTGTCTCATCATGTAACACGGACATTCCTGACTAGGGGAATGTTTCCCTTTAATGTCCCTTTCTAGCCCTTATAGCATCTGCCAAGCAGAGATGTCACATGATGGAATTGGATGGCAGTGCTGAGCAAGTTTAGGGACACAATGAACAAATGGCCCAGAAGCTAGTAACAGGATCTGTGACAGATGTCAGAACACACTACAGAATCCATTAAGCCCCATGCTCAAATCTATGCACAATAAAAGCGGCTCATGTGTGCAAACCAGACCTATTATAAGTGGTGTTATTTTACAGATCTTTTTCTTTCCGTTTCTGGCTTTTTGTAAGTGGCAGAATGACATTTCCTTAGGAACACACCAGGATGGATTTTCTCTTACCCTATGGCCATAGAGTATTTATGAGAGGCACATTAGCACCCCAGGAGTGCGATTGATTGATTAATCTGTTTGGAGTGCATGACTGTCTGAAGCTGGTTCTGAAAGAGTTAAGGGGGAGCTGGGGTAGGGATGAAGCTTGAAAGGTACAGGGCACGGGTGTAAGAGAAGAAAGCAAGAAACGGCCTGAAGTAGTGAAAGGAAAAAGCTGTGTGGTTGAGCCCCGATGGCGTGTGCCTTGGAACCAGGAGTTTGGTGATGTCAAATTAGGGCCAATTTATAGTGTCTTTGCAGTTCCCTTCTGTCCTATAACTCATGTTCTCATCCTAGTCTGACATTTGCCCAAGGAGACAATCACGTTTGGTGTCTGTTGAGTCATGTGCAATGCTCCGGTTTTCATTATAAACATTCTGGAGTGATGGCCAATGGGATCTAATAGCTCTGAGGATGGTATGAGCTGTAAATTATTAACAGAGCTCCCAGGGATGTATGGCTCTGCACAAGCTTTCCAGTGTCACTCGGGGCAGCAGCAGGATGTCTAGCCAGATGCTGAGATCTAGCCCAGTGTCAGTCCGAATGACTTCATTTTTATTAGTGCTCCGTGAAGGGTTTCTGTCTACATTTCCCTCTGAAGACGTTTTTACACAGCTGAATGTGAACACTGAAGGGTTATACTGTGTGAGGTACATCACGCTGCTGCTGTAACTTAGGTTCTGTCTTTTCTAGAACACTCTTCCCTGCCGCCAGCTCTGTTGCTCTGTGTTGAACACAAGCTGCAGTAAACATGTAACGGCAGCGTTGTTCCATTGCCCACATCGTAGGTGTTTGGATCCTCGTACAGGGCTCTGCTCAAGCCACTGGATGCTGATAAATGATGTGAAAATTAGCTGAGACTTGAGGCAACTGGTTTTTGCAGCAGCCCTGGAAAAAAATACAAATAATTCTGCTCTGCAGACAGAAAGCTGGGCATGCAAAGTATTTAAAGGAAGCTCAGCACGGCCAAGAGCGGGTCATTAGAACAATCAAGACTGGAAGTCCCCAATCTAACATCATGGCTTTTGGGCAGCTGGCTTTTGAACTGTAGTCTGCTGCCTCTCACTCAGAAGGCAGGAGGGCTGTAATTACTCACTCTTGTTGCCAGCAGTTCATACTCTCTGGACTTCCTTCTAATGATGCCAGGATTTTACTACTGCAAGACTACCATAGGGGCCACTGAAGCCAAACACAGACAGGGTACCTATTCTTTGCTCACCCTCCTCTAGACTCTGTTACTGTGCATGCAAATATGGACTGTATAGTTTCAAATACCAGGCCTTATCCAGGGGCACTGTGATTGTACTTTTAACTGTACAAAGAGAAGGCTCACCAAAGAGAAGGCCATTATTCGACTGGATATGGAATACAAAGAAAAGGACTCTTTTCAATGCCGTGGCAAGTTACCACTGACAGTAGTTTACAATAACCTGTCTTTGCTCCAGAGATTATAGAAATCCAGACCCCCTCATCAAACTTACATCGAAACATCAACAATACACTGTCCTTGTGGAGGCTCTGTATGTATGTGTGTGGGGGTAGGAGTCAGCCTGTTCTAGCTGGTTCTGTGCAGAGAACCGAGAGTGCATTTGTGTGGGCTAAACCAGCCTGTGCAGCCTCTAACTGTTGGCAGCAAGAACCATTGTGACTATTCATCTCTTGACTATGCTCTGATCCTGCTACAGGGCAAGGTCAGACTAAGCCCCGAGATCCCTTATTCCATCTGAACTATGCTGTTCATCTTCCTTTTCAATGGATGATCTCAGGGACCCCGATCTCCAGAAAAAAAGTAGATTCCAGAAGACGGTGCCTCCATGGATGGAGAGTGTCATGGAGGATCAGCCTTCTACAGTCACTTATCCCAAACCTCTTCACCAAGCCTATGACACTACCTTTTCCAACAAATGCAGCCACTTCTAGAGGTGCGTGAAGCTCTTTCCAGAACCCCTGTCCCAGTGACTGTTAGATGTGAACACTAGTGTAATGCCACTGTGGAGATGTGAGTGTGACGGGCAGCTCAGTGCTCTGTAGAGCACCCTATTGCTCCCCCAGTCCCTCCTACCTTATTCCTTCTGCTCATAGCTCACCAGGTCCTCCTGCCGGAGAACCTCTCTCGACTCTGATTTTACCTCCCTCTCTTTCCTTCTCCTGTAATGTTGCTCAGTCATATCTGGGTTATTTTCTTTGTCTCTCCTTTTTCTAATTGTCTGGATGAGGTAAGGCAAACCATAAACCCAACAAAGACAAGACAAGCAGACTCATTTGTATCTGGCTAAGCAGGGTGCTGGGCTATGTTCATTGCAGCCCAGAATTAGGACTGAGCCAGGCCTTTCTGGAAGCCCACTAGAGATAATTTAAACAGCACCACGTACTTCTGGGATCTTGGCAATGCCATAGCCTGCCGAATCTCTGTGAACACCTCCCTCCCCCAGGCTTCTCCAATTAGCCTTTCTTCAATTGAGATTCAGGAAATCTAATAATGTGTTTTTTTTTTCCCTAAGCTGTTTGGGGGTTCTAGTCATGATTGCTAGAATTATACTCATTATATTTCACTGCAAAGTTCCCTTTCCTCAGAACATTTCCAGGAGGTTCTAAAATGATGGCTTTTACAATATTGTTGTTTGGGAGATGGCACTCTGTGTCCAAACAGCAGTGTTGGGAGCTGCTTTTTGAGAGGAGCTGAGTGGGCGGTAGTAGCCACCAGTCATTTCAGGCTTTTAGAAGCAATGATCTTTGTGTTAGTCAGCTTTAGGTCACTGTGACAAAATGCCCGAGATAAACAACTTTAAAGGATGCTAGGTGTACATTGTCAGATGGCTTTGAGATTCAGACCTCTGTTGTTTGGCTTTGTTGCTGAAGGCCTGAGGCAGCAGAGTGCTCCCTGGTAGATACAGTGTGGTGGTCAGGGGGAAATGGGAGGCAGAGGGGGCACAGGATAGGGAGAAGTACCAATCTGTACTTCAAAACCCTGAGCCAGTGGCCTGTTTCTTTCAAGTCCCCCTCTCCTAACAATTCCCCCACCTTCCAGTGATGCCCTAGCTGTAGATTAGCCCTCAGTGTGTGGATTTCTGGGAGGAAATTCCAGATCCAAGCTATATCAGCTTTAAAGTAGAATTTTCATGGGAATATCAGCCCACTGCTTAACTATATTTAAAAAAAAATGTAACTATGAGTGGGAGTTGCTTTCAGCACACACTTTGAAATTATAGAGACACTCTGTGCTGGGGCAGAAGTACTTCTTGATGAGAGTTTACATGCCATGGCGACAATCAGAAGTCTTCTTGCTGCTATTATCTCAGCTCCTGTGCGGGAGGCGAATACTGTTGGGAACAGTTTCTGACAGCGCTGGGTCAACCCAGAGTATCACTGTTGTTTAGGAGTTTAGGTCCATTGGCTTGAGCACTGTCATCTCCCTAGAGGCAGCCGGACCTGGGAGAAAGGAGACAATAAATGAGGTGCACGAACGTTTCACACAATAGCCAATTTCATTTAGATTATCAGTTTATACTTTGAGGGTTAAGCAAGACCATGTGACTAAAGTTCTCATGAGTTCAAGCTCTATACAATCACATGGACAAGCCTTGTGTAGTTAAAATCATATTCTCTATAGAGGCACATAAACATTTAATTGAATACACCAGCAAGCAAGCGATACAAAGTCAGGTCCCTCCTATCCACTACACCTGGAGGAACACAAAAACTTATTCTAAGAACAGTTCTGTTTTTAAGAAAATGAGGTCACAAGACTCTTGTTTTTTTGGCGTGTTCTCACACACAATCGGAATTCTCAGGAGACTCCATTCTTGGACCGGTGTTCTGACAGAACACTAGTGATTGATAATGACTCCAGGGATGACCATGAATCTCAGTTGTTTGTGCTGTCTCTGCCCTTCTCACTCAGTTTTTTACTACTGATGTAACCCAGCGTAGCCTCCGTTCTTGTCAATGCCCAGCATCTTACATTCTTGCTCTTATCAACTTGGCAGAGAAGCCAGACCCTCTCTGTGCTGTTTTAGCCTCAAAGTTCCTAGTGAGCTGAAGGGCAACCTATGCACAGTTGCGTGCACAGCCCCTTCCCCAGAACCCACTTTATTGGACTCGATTTGAGTGAATTATATTTGTAGGGGTCACAGAGCTATGGATCTTTAGATGATTAATCTTAGATACCTAAGTGAGTCCAAAACAAAGATTCCTATAAAAGACGTATAGAGGAAGGGAAAACTCAGAGTGGACAGAGGTGAAAGGACAAGTCACAGAGGATATCTTCAGTCTGTAGAACTCCAGCCAAGACCAGACCCTAGAAGAGGGAGGCATCAGCTTATCTCCAAGAACCTTAGGAAAGAGAATGGAGTTACCAAGTCTTTAACTTTAGACTTCCAGTCTCCAGGGTTGTAAGAGAATAAATTTCTAGTTAAAAAACAAGTTTTATCTGTTTATTTTTAATGTGTGGGGGTAGGCACCTATAATAATGCATGTGAGTGAAGGTACCCATAGAGGCCAGAAAACAATGGCAGATCCACTGGATCTAGAGTTGCAGGCGGTTGCTCAATGTGAGAAATTACCTGGGGTCCTCTGTGAGAACAGCGCATGCTCTTGACTCACGAACAATCTCTCCACCCACAATTATCTCACCTTTTAAGCCACCAGCTTTGTTGCGGTGGTCCTAGAAAGTGAATGTGGTAACCCATTCAAATTAGTGGATGACAGGTGAGTTTTAGACAGTGAACCTACTATGGGATCCTATCATGGTGGATATTTACCATCACACTCCCAGCCAAGTTTCCACCCTTATGAAGGGTCAGGAGTGAGCCATGGTGCAAACTATGCACTTTGTATACTACTGGTGTGTAGATGCTTGTGATTGTAACAGAACTACCTCTGATATTCCATGTTGATATTTGGGAAGCTGAGGCAGCGGCATGAGGTATACAGTAAATCTCTGCATTTTCTGACCACTTATGCTGTGAGACTACAAGAGCTGTAAAACATAAAGACTATTACATAAACATCCACTGACTAACTCTTCTTTCTCTGCAATGGTGCTAATTTCTTTATACTGGCAGTTATGGTTGGAATCTTACTGTGTCTTGTGTGTCTCTTCATGACCATCCGTGAAATGGTTTCCTTTAGCTCTGTGTAGTCCCCAACACATGATGCTCTGGTCAGCCAGGGCATGAGACTCCTTTTGAAGGATGTCTAATGCAGACTTCACTCCAAACCTGGGAAAGCTCATGGGAAGGTACTTGTGGTAAGAGTGGTAGGCTTAATTTTTTCTGAGAGTCAACTCAAGGCTTAGAAGCATCCCCTCATGCCTCAAGCCTCATCTCTCCTCATCTGCCCACAGACTCTCTTGGAGAGCAAAGAAGCTGTTAGATTTTAATTCCTGTGGGATTAGCCACACAAGTCTGCTGACAAAATTGACCTGAAATAGATGTTTCTAGATTGATTTTTCTGACCAGCACAGTTCTTTGTGGCTGACACATTCCTCAAAGTGTTCTAAGATGATGCTCACACACAAAAAAAGGACTTGAAGACAGGTGGGTGGGAATGAATCACCTTTGGAAATGGAGACTCTGATTCCTCTTACTCCCCAGACCAAACCCCAACCTTCAGGATGACATAGCTGTGCCTCTACCATTCAAGATTCTTCAACAAATGTTGTGGTTTGTATTAGAGTAACAGGAAGTTCCTTGGCACAGCTTTTCTTATGGCTTTAAGCTTAGCATAGGTGATAAATATTAAAATAAATGAATAGGATGTGTATTCCATGTGTCATGGTTAATATTGCTTGTCAACGTGTTATCATCTACATTCTCCTAGGAGATAAGTACTGGGCACACGAGAAATTATCTAGATTAAGTTAGCCTTGGGCATGACTGTGAAGGGTTATCTGGATTATGTTGATCGAAGCAGGAAGACCCAGTGTAACTGCTGGAGGAGAGAAAAAACTAAGCATGTATTTTGGTTGTTTTCCGATATCTTAGTGCAGACACAATGTGACCAGCTGCCTAAATTCCAGCTCCATTTTTCCTTCCATGACGGACCGTACCCTTGAACTATGAGGCAAAATAAAGTTTCTTCCTCAAGTTGCTTTTGCCGGTGTATTGTTTTCAAGCAACAGGATATGTAACTAAGACGTAGTTTTTGATACACACATAGTGGTATCATAATATATTTTATTGTGTGTCTGAAATCCTAGTCTCATTGGACACCTGTCTCTCACCTGTCAACCTTACTGAAGTGATTCTCACATCCAGCAGTAGATTTACTGACACAACTCTTCTCCAAAGTTATCAAGACATATCACGACATGAGAACGGTCACAGGATGCTCATTCTTCTCGGTGTATGTTTACAAATTGGTGAATGACGTGGGTGTTCAGGCATGAAGCTTGTCCTTGCTATCTGTATGCCAACTTGACACGAGCTAGGTATATCTGAAAGGAGGGAACCTTAACTGAGAAAATGCCTTCATGAGACCTAGCTATAGGGCATTTTCTTAACTAATTATTGATGGGGGAAGACCCAGCCCATTGTGGGCGTGGCCAACCCTGGGCTGCTGGTCCTAGGTTCTATAAGAATGCAGGCTGAGCAAGCCAAGAGGACCAGGCTAGTGAGTATCACTCCTCCATGGCCTCTGCATCAGCTCCTGCCTCACAACTTTTTTGTTTTTAACATAATATTTTTATTGATTCTTTGGGAATTTAACATCATGCACCTCAATCACATTCAGTTCCCAGCCCTTCCATGTCTGACCCCTTGTGACTCCCAGTCATCCCCAGAAAATAAAAATAAAAAATAGAAAAATTAAAAAACAAAACAAGTCCAGTTTGTGTTATCTATGTACTTGCTGGAACATGGCCAAACTCTCCGTGGCCTGCTCCTTAAATAGAACAGACTTTTTCTCCTACACCCTGACCAAAAGCCATCAACCGGCCCTCATTGCTCTTAATACTGAATGGTTGTATTGACCTGTGGCTGAAATAAACCCTTTCCTCCCCAGTTTACTTTTGGTCATGGTGTTTTGTTACAGCAGTAATAACCCCGACTAAGACGAGTTGGTGTATTGGCATGGAATTGCTATAACAGAACTGACCATGTCAGTCTAAAGAAGACTGTAGAAGGGCCTTGGACCTTTGGGCTGGAAAGTCACTGAGCCTTGAGAACTCTGTGCCGTTCTGTAGGAGCTTGGCAGACAGAATTGTTGAGAGCAGTGCATGATGAAGGCCTGGCTTGTGACGTCTTACAGGGAAGCAGACTCTATTGGACCTTTTGTGTGGAAACTCTGTGGCACTTGGTCAGTTGAAGCTGAAAAATCAGCTGGGACTAATAAGCAACCGGATCCACTAAAGTCAAACCTTTGCTTTGCTGGAATAATAGATGCTGGTCAGCTTGGGCTGACGAATCAGCTGAGATCAAAAAGAAACTGGCATCACTGAGGTGAAATCTAGGAAGTGTTTCCCCCGGTCAGCACACAGAAGCTGTGCTCCAGAGGCAGCTAAGGTTGTATGTCATGCTGGCAGCTCAATTGGTAGTGCAAGAGTCACCTAGGTGGTACTGGTTTTGAAGGCATGCAGGGACTTGGCACTGTGTGGCAGCACTGGGGTGCCTGAGGAGCACCCAGGAGAGGATATTGGGGTGAAAGTGCAGTCCAGTTGCAACAAGGGATCCCATTGATGTGGGAAATGCCAGTGGGATGATGGAGAGGAGCACAACAGAAGTGGACTGGAACCAGCTTGACTCTGGATGACAGACTGTGTATGTTGCAGGAAGCAGGGCCAGAGAAGTGACCCAAGGCCTTTGGAGGCACCCGGAAGTTTGCGAGTAAATCAAAGACGTTAGCCACTGAGTTATTTAGGCTGTTGGAGTTTGGTTTTGCTTTGTTCAGTTTGGGACTGTTCTTCCTTCTTGAAGTAAGGAAGAATCCAATTTAATTTTGATTTTGCAGAAGCCCACATTTGAGATTTTAAATTTTAAAAGCATTTAGATTTTTAAAGAGACTGGCTACTTTAGAGAATAAATTTCTAAGTGTTTGAACGTTTAAAGACCCTGGGAATTTTTTTTTTTTTTGACCCTGGGACTTTTAAAAATTGGAATGTTTGTATTGTAATGCTGTCATTAATGTGTGCTTTCAGGGGAGAGCAAGAAAAGAAAGGTTATAGCTTAATGGTGATGTGCTTGTGTGTCAAGCCGACAAGGGGTCAGTTGTGCTGGCTAATTTCATGTCAACTTAACACAAGCTAGAGTTACTGAAACAAGAGAGTCTCAACTGAGAAAATGCCTCTATAAGACCCAGCTGTAATTAATATTGATGGGGGAGGGTCCAGCCTGTTGTGGGTGGTGCTATCCCAGGGTTGGTGATTTTGGGTTCTGTAAGAAAGCAGGCTGAGCAAGCCATGTGGAACAAGTCGGGAAGCATCACCTACCCCTTCATCCACTCTGCATCAGCTGCTGCCTCCAGGTTCCTGCCCTTGGTTGAGTTCCTCTTCTGACTGCTTTTGCTGATGATCATTGATATGGACCTGGGGTGAAATAAACCCTCTTATCCCCATGTTACTTTTGGTCATGGCATTTTATCGCAGCAACAGTGACCTCAAGTAAGATAAGGCTCTTTCGGAGTCAGTGACTTGCTGGGCGGCCCACTGTGTCTTCTGACATTTCCTGCCCTGAGTGTTGTTCTTTCCAGATTAAGTAGAAAGGAACTTGCCAGTCTCCCATTCATCTTCTTCCCTCCTGACCAAAGCGACTTCACTGGGTTCCTAATGATTGTTTCTGAATTTCCTTTATTAATATTGGGGTCAGCCTTAACAGCTGTGATCCATGTTCTGATTTAATTAAGATACACTTGGTTTGGTCTACAACCACTTATAAATTTTAATTAAATTGCATATATATTAAGCTGAATTATTATACAAGAGTTCATGAATTTGATAAGAAATGCAATTATCTGTGTTTGAGATGCTATAGTTTTATATAATATATTCAAATTTCCATTATTTTTAAAAGAAGCCATTATAGGTTAACTTTAACCTCAAATAAGCATTGAGGACATTTCTAGCTTTGATTTCAAATCATATTATCTTTCCATTTTGGTAAGTATTGATCTCTCATTCATTAGGTCATCTTTCCTTCTTCACTGTACACTGAGTACTTTGGTACTAGGCACTGTGAAAGTGTCTCTATTGGAAGCTCAAATCTGTAGTAGTGGGAATTGGGTATGAGAGCTGTTCACTGGGGTGCCTTGGTTTTCTTTTTGTTGTTTACGTGTTCAATTCTGCTGTTATCGAGAGAAATGTTTGGGTAAAGCAAATGCAGTATAAACCTCGTTTACGGAAGAAATTACCGTTTTCATCCCCGTTGTGTTTCACAATGATGATTATTCGGATGGGGAGTCAGAGTGCCGTGTTTGGGAGACGTTATGAGTTGGGATGCCCACATGGATGTTGGAAATGCAATTTCTAGGAGGCAATGAAGAGAAAATAAGGTCTGTGGATGGGATACACTGATAGATTAGCGGTCCTTACCTTAGCCTGGTGTGGTCATATTCTTACCCAGGATTCCGAGTCCCAGAACTGTGAGAAAACACGCATGCACAGCTTAAGCCACTCAGCCTGTGGCATTTTGTCATGGGAGTCAGAGCTGATTAGGAAGTGAGCTTGAATCTAACCTTTGGCCCAGGTAGAACCAGTTTCTAGGGCCTGTTGGTGCTATAACCAGGAAGGGTGAGCAGTCTCATCCTCTTCTGTAACAGACGCCCCTAAGCCCATTCCTGAGAACAGCATGTGTTTTATCGCTGAGGTTGGTGACATGGCCTTTGACTATGGAGTAAAGTGAATTAGTGTGTCCTTGCATTGACTCATGACCTTGACCCGTTCCCATTACATCTTGCCTGATTGGAATTTTCATCCTAACCTCTTGTGATTTACAACCTTTCCTCTCCATGGAAAGACAAATTTCAGATTCACTGGCCAGGTCTTAGGGCTTGCTACCATTCTGCCTGGGGGAATTTGCTGTATTAGAAGAAGAATTAATTCTTTCCCTTTTGTGTGTGTGTGTTGTGTCCTATTGAGTCTTATATGTCAACAGATTTTAGAATATGGAAAAAAAAATCTCAAGTTTGGCTTAATATTTTATGTGACTTTTACACCAGCGTGTCCCGTGTAGCACTGCGTCCCTGAAAGCACCGCTCCTGTCTTTCTCTCAGACTCTCACATTCTCCCTTGTTTGATGCACTAAAATGTTCTCTCTGGATCAATGGAGAGCACCAGCCCTCCAGACATTGAGCTGTGACAGTAAATCAATGTGTGGTGAGGACAGTTGAGGAAAACCTTAAATAACGTCTTTAAAAGAATCAGCACTCAGCAGCCCCCCCCAATCCCCCTTGCCCAAGTGCCCACAGAGACTGGTAGCAGAGATTATACCAGTGCGCATGCGAATTGCATTTTCGTCTTCACGTGCAGAGGTTTAGGCAAACTGGCAGATGGGAACTCCAGGCAGCATCCCCATTAGGGCACACTTGGCTTTCAGATTATTCTCACACATACTTCACCTCATCTCTGTTGTAAGAGTGTTTAAAAAAATAGCAAACTCAGGCGCTTGATTAAGTCATGCTGAGACCTATGGTGCATATCTTATTTTCTTCTAAAAGGAACAGTAACATTTGCTTGCTGCTGTCACCTGGCACCATGATCAGCAGGAGAATCCTGCTCCTGTGAGCTACTGGCTGCTTAGCTGGTGCTCGGTGAGCAGGAGGAGGTTGCGAGCCCCCCTTCATCGGTTTCTTATGCAACAATGCTTGATAAAATTACTACTTGTGAGAGGACCTATGGTTGGGGGTGAGTTATAAGCCAGATATACACAATGGCCTTTGAGATACATGTGGCACTAGGGGAAACTGAGTCTTTGGGACTACCTCACAAACTCTGGTTTCTCTTGGTGGGACACTGACTGCGTGGGAGTACATTGTAAGCTTTTGTTTGGATTGAGAAAACTCTCTAATCGTCTAGAGTTGGACAAAGATGAGTCTTGGAGGCTGTAGTTTTCATGTTACTTGATGTAGTTGTGCTTGCTAAAACAATGGCATCCCCACCCCACCCCGACCCCCAGCAATGGCATCTCTAGGATTATATCCTGTCTACCATGAATGGTTCCAAACCTTTCCAAGCCACCTTTACGTATGAGCAGGTTGATGCCTGGAACAATGCGTTCTAGCAGTAAGAAGCCCGAGAGGCTAGAAGCAACAATCATGGTTCCTCTCTTGCATACCCTCCTCCTCGAACCTTCCTATATTTAGCTGGTGACCTAGCCATTTCTTCATTTGGACAGCATCTTGACTCAGATATGATTGGATTCTCTTTCACCTGTTCTCCTTGGGAGACATGACTTGATTATAAAACCAGGATTTCGCATTTGGAAGAGTTAAACTTTGGGAATTTGGCTTTCAAGTGCCCCCCAAGCTGTGTAAGGTGATTTCATCTATTCTGCTCTCTGGGCTTCTGAGCTGACTCGGCAAAACAGGTTCTGTAGGAGATGCCAGTGGACTGGAAAACCTCAGGCTTGCAAACGTCTGGAGGCTGGTTGCTTGTTTCTCCAGGGAGGCAGAGGGGTGAGGTAAGAGTGGGCCAGGAATGCTGGTGGCTCAGTGCTCTGGGACAAATGCACCCAGTGGGCTCAGCTTTCTCTGAGGGACAGGAAGGAGAATAAAAGGCTGGCTTCTGAGAGAACAGACAGTTGTAGCTCACCACCGGAGGTGTCCTTTCCTACTGTCCCTTGGCTTACTTTGTTGTTCAATCTTGACAATTATTTATAAAACTTCAGAATGTTTTCTTAGACAATCTGAAGTTAATTTTTAAAAACAAAAACAAAAACAAAAACAGTTTTTCTCGCTTTCATCATCTTAGCATGATAAAACTGAATTCTTTAGGGCTTTATTTAGGGCTGAACTTCTAAACCTGTTTCATATTCACATTTATCTTAAATACATTTTATTCATTGTTTGAACTTTAGGATTTATATGATGTGTCTTGATAAAATCTATTCTCGGCTTCTTTTTTCTGGTTCTTTTTCACACAACTACCCCTGGATCCACAGACACCCCTCCTAATTTTGTATATTCATCACTCCTTTGGGTTTTAGGAATCCACTGAGTCCACTTCATGCGTCCAGTGTGTGATGAGTGTAGGCCCATGCTTCGGTGGGCACCTGAGGTACACCATTAGTTTCGTGATAGCGAATAACATTGCAAACCTCCCTGAGTTATCAGGTAAATTCTAATACACAGCCCACCACTGCAGTCCTTTGCCCTAGTGCCACCCTAAAAGACCACAAGTCTTCATCTTTAAAGAACTACAGACAACTAAGGAATGCGAGAGTGGGGGACATTGTCTACCTCAGGGAAGAGCAGACCAATTGGTTATCCCACGTGAAGTGGTCAGCCCTAAAGACATACATACAAGAACATTATACAGACTGAACGGTATATGTATATAAGTATGTATATATGAATATATGTACATATGTACATACACTGTATATGTCTATGATATATATCGGTATATCTGTGCATAGACATATATGCATGGAACCATAATGGAAAAAGAGGTCATGATTTTGAAAGAGAGCAGAAAGGATATATGGGAGGATTTGGAGGGAGGAAAATGAAAGAGATAAATGATGGAATTGTAATTTAATCTAAAAAAATCTTACCTTGAACTATAGGTAAAAAAGTCGTTTTTATTTGGAGAATGCCCTGGAAGTTTATATCTCTACTGAGGCTTGTCTCCTCACCTGCCCACAGATTGCGTGGCTCCCCTGAGAGAGCTACTGTATTGTAGCTAATACCTCAGGGTACTGTGCACGCGTGCCATGACAGGTGCTTTGTACAAAACAGTGCCGTGGAACAGCGCCTCAGGGTTAGTAGTTCAGCACCTCTGGCCCTGACGAATTGTTTCCTTTTCCAGAATAAACTGCACTTGCCATCTGGTGGCCCAGTTACCTAAGTGGTTCAAATTCCCTTCAGCCTGGCCACACAACTCCTCTTTCCAACTCTCATTTTAATGTGCGGTGTATTCCAGAGCTCCGACCACAAGTCCTTGTCAGAGCTCTGTGATACACAACCTCACTCCTCAACAGAGGCAAGGCCCCTTGGTGAGTTTGAATTCAAAGGCAGAGGCAAGCTTGCTTTGGTTTCTAGTCCAATACTGGGCTTATTTTCATTAGGTTTTGTTCTGCATCACGTGCCTCTCAAAAACTTTACATGGAATCTCTTTTAAACATTCAGATAAAGCTGCATGCTGCCTGTTTCAGTTACCCTACTCCCATATTGTGTCTGTCAGTCTGTCTCTGTCTGTCTGTCTTTCTCTCTGTCTCTGTCTCTGTCTCTCTCTGTCTCTCTCTGTCTCTCTCTCTCTGTGTGTATGCGCGTGCTCGCACGTGCACATGTGAGCACACACAAACACACCTCCACTGCTGGCTTATGGCTGGCAGGCTGGACTTCAGGGAATTCTCCTGTCTCTGCCTCCCATCTTACTGTAAGAGCCCTGGGCTTACAAATATCCATTACTGTGTCCAGTTGTCTGGGTTCTAGAGATTTGAACTCAGGACCTCATAGTTACACAGTAAGCACTTCACTTACCCAGTCATCTCCTCAACCTCTCCTATCTCTTCATTCAATTCCAGGTGGATAAGTTTTGCTTTTTTGGGGGGAATACTCTATAAAGAAATTAAACTTAAGGAAGTTAGCTGAGAATGATCTTTTCACATCAGAACTAACTCTTCTTTCATTCTAACAATTTTTCCATCTTATTTGCTTTATTGGCTTCTAAACAGTTTTCTTTCCAGACTAGTTAGCTAACCGAAATTTAGTTTGCATTCTGAATTTCTGTGATTTGTTCGATTTTCTGGTATGTGTGCATGTACTTCACACAGTGGTCTCAGTTAAGCTTGCAACAACTAGGTATCCAGGCAGAGAATAGCTGTGTGGGCACAGGGCTCCTGAGCTGACGTAGAAGCCAGAATGCCCTGAATGCTTTGCGACTTGGTGTCCAGGTGGCTCCTGATTTAGACATCATCACAGCCTGGATCCACTCTCTTCATACAGATTCTTTGTTTATCTATTTTCTATAGATAAGCGAATGATCTGAGAGTGAGGACATGATAAAGCAAAAAAAAAAAAAATCCAAACAAACAAACAAACAAATAAAAACAATTTTAAAAAATCCAGACAAAACATTGAGACAAACAAAACAAAACAAAACAAAACAAAACAAAACAAAAACAAAAACCTCCAAATACACCATTGAGTTTGTTTTGTGTTGGTCAAGTATTGATGGCCAGGAGGCTTGACCTCAAGAGTGGTTTGTGTACCCAGTGAGACAGCCTTGGAGAAAACTAAGTTTTCATTTGTGAGTGCTTATCAATTGGAGCCAGCTTCTGGGTTAGGGGTAGAGGTTTGTGTCCTTTTTCCCTCTCAGTGTTGGGACCCCATCTTGCCTAGATCAGTCCAGACCATGGGCATGCTGCCAGGGTTCTGTGAGTTCACATCTGGGTTGGTCCTGCTGTGGTTAGAAGGCTGGTTTCTTGGTGTGAGATGTTCTTTACTCTGACTAACCTGTTAATCTCAACCCTGGCCTCTCACTATGCACAGAGTGGCTCGTAGCTCTACTCTAGATACAGTCAAGAGGCTTAATGATGGGATGACACAAAAATGCTTTCTGTGGTCAAGGAAAAAGAGCCTATTATATGATTTCTAGACAGCAAACATCTCATGACTAATTGGTCTGATAATTGCCCATATGGTAATTCCTATAGAAAACCTGACAAGGGAGAGAAGACCTTAAAAACTCCCTTTTCCAAATGAAACTAGATTTTCAATAATATTTTATGCTTCTAGAAATAGCATACGCTCATGTAAACAATAGTTTAAAATGATAAGGAGAGAGAATGCAGAGTCATCTCTAGTCTCAATGTGTCGATAACCGCTCTCGGAACAGTTTAGATCACAGTGTTATATCCATCACATGTGGCTAGGATTGAATAGCACAGACTTCGTAATTTATACAGGAGTTTGCTCTGTTTATGATTCTAGAGGCCAGGAAGCATGGTACTGTCCTCTGGTGAGGATTTTTCTGCTGCATGATAACTTGTTATGAGATCTCCCATGACAAGGAGTACAAGCTTGAGTTAGCTCAGGGGACCCTCTTCTTATAAACCACTATTGCACTCTGGGGCCGTGTGAAATCATGAGCGTGTCTGGTTGCCATTACCTTCCATAGGGCTCGCCTACAAACGCTATTAACATTACACTAGGGATGAAACTTCCAAATGAGCTTTGGAGGGCTCCAACACCCAGGCGATAGCCAGCCTTCTGTCTTTCTGTTTGTTTTATAGCATCTGCCATTTGGATCTTAGATCACAGAAAACTCTCTGAAAATGAGTAGCATGAAATTATGACCTTTTTCTTTTTCATTTGTGATTCTTCAGGTTGACCTTAAGCGTTGGGTTCATCTGGGTGGTTGTTTGGTGAGTCTAGCTGGGCTAGCTCCTATGTGGGAGTTGTTGGGTAGACTGGTCTTGACTGGTAGACGTGGGGAATCTTGGCTTTTCTTCAATGGCTTCATTTCCTTCAGTAGACTGTTGCCTTGGTACAGGTAGCCTCAGACTTCAAGTGAAAGAGGAGATAAAGCCAGTCTGTAAGCTCTTTTCAACTATTGCTTATATAGTGTCCTTTATACCCCTTCCTTAAAATGAAGATGTGCAGAGCCCAGCCTAAAGCTCATGTGAAAAGGGCTATCTGAGAATGTGGATAGACTAAAGAATGAAAAGACCAGACCTTACTATGAATGAACAGCCGGCAACCAAAATCTAGAAAGTTGTCACACTTAACAACATGAGGTCTACCGTCTACAATGTTGCTCACAGACCTCCAGAGAAGTAGAACCAGTAGGATGTATTTGTATTCATGGAAGGAAATTACGAGGCATTTACTCATTAGAGAAGGAAATCGATCTACTTCCCTTAGCATGCAAGTTTAAATGGCCAACAAATCCAGAAAACAACCTCAGCCTTCAGGAAACTCTTTAAATAATATCTGGCCAAGTATCTAGGTATCTCATGATTCTTTTATGCTGACATGTACAGTTAATATTTATGCTTGCCACTATCAATCTATTGTCCTAATTTTTAATATTATAGGATTTTGTGTCAATAAGTATATAATACTTTTTCATGGCTGCATAGGATTGCATATTGTATATGTTGTTTCTATTCTCTTTGCAAATACATAACCTGCCTCTTATATTTTGCTTCCTCATCTGTGAGATGAAGCTTGACTCATAATTCTAAATTGCCCTTTTAAACAATTTGTTTATTATCACTGAAAAGCCTAAGAGTCTGATTCTAATACCTTTACTGGTATTGAATGTTTGCTCATTTAAAACAATACGGACCATCTTCTGTCCTATCTACCCAGGAATGTGCTAACAATCAGAACATGTGAGATACATTCCTAATGAGCGTTCCAATCTATGGTAAATGCACAGTTCCACTGGCTAGCCAGAGTACGTGACAGGGGGCAATGGAGGTTATTAATACATGCAGTTCTATAGATAAATGTAAGGGACAGTAGATCTGGCTGCTGTAAACAAAGTCATCTTTGAGATCTAACCAAGGGAAAAGTCACCTATGTTCTCTATGGTAGAGGAAGATATTATAAAGATTAAATTTTAATTTAGGTTTTGAAGTACACTAAATAGAATTGGGTCAGATACTTAGCATGATACCTTTGGGAGATTTTGAATGACCCAATGGTGATCTTGGACTAACAAGGACTGGTTACCTCGTTACTTAAACAAACAAGAGCATTTAAGCAGGAGTGTTTTCCAGCCCACACTGAATTCCAACCTGTTCAAAATGTACATTCGTGCATTCCTGGGTAGTACAGAACATGTTAACAATCCAATTTTAAACAATCGTAATTAACATCCTAATCAACTAATTTACTGGATGTAATTTTATTTCCCCATTTATCACTGAGTTTGCCGTCTCTCAAAAATAGTGATATCTGTTCCACAAGTGTTGAGTCTGTGTTTCTTAATGTCAAAATATTTACCACCCTATGTTTTCCCTTTGGGAGCAGAATCGTTTATTTATTTTTTTATTTTTTTTTAATTAAAATTAATCCTGCAGCTCTTCTCCAGCCAAGCAAGATGCCCAAAGGAAAGAAGGCCAAGGGGAAGAAAGTGGCCCTGGCCTCCACCGTCATCAAGAAATAGGAGGTCAAAACAGTGGTCAATCCTTTGTTCAAGAAAAAGCCCAAGAACTTCGGCATTGGGCAGGACATCCAGCCCAAAAGAGATCTAACACACTTCATCAAATGACCCCGCTATATCAGGCTGCAGAGGCAAAGAGCCATTCTCTATAAGTGGCTCAAAGTATCTCCTGCCATTAACCAGCTCACACAGGTCCTGGACAGGTAAACAGCTACTCAGTTGCTTAAGCTTGCCACAAGTACAGGCCAGAGACAAAGCGAGAGAAGAAGCAAAGGCTACTGGCCAGCGCTGAGAAGAAAGCTGCTGGCAAAAGGGACGTCCCAACTAAGAGACCACCTGTCCTCCGAGCAGGCACAGCACAGGAATTTACTGACCTTTGTGGCATCTTACGATGAGCAGGATAAGAAATGGACATGTTATTTTAATTATTTTAAAAGAATGTAATGCTAATGTTGGGACTTGGACTCAGAACGTTGTACACGCTAGGCAAGTGCTCCACCACTGTGCTAACTCTCTAGCTTCTGCAGGTCATTTTCATCAAATAGGTTCACCCTTTAAAAGTTGAGTCTAACTTAACTTACATACCAGATAGTTGATTAGAGAGTAGCATTCTGGGATGTAATTCATAGACTTCCTTTCCGTCAATGTGTTCTCGACATTGTAATGAAAGTACTTGCTCATGGCATCCTATCACAGAAGCCTGTTGATGAGACTTCCATGTCCATGCACAGGGGTCTCAGAAGAGTCAGGGCTAGAGTTTGCATGGTTGCTCAAAGCGGTTCTGCTCACCCTTTTCAGAAGGTTGAATTTCTCCATGTTGTCATACCCAAAGGAAACACAAGAGATTTCTGTAGGACATTTCCCCAGCATGTGTGTAAATGTCTTTAGAGACTTTAACTATCATTTCTGTACTTACCCCAATTGCTTTTAAAAGAGTGTAAGGCCCAGTGTCCCTTAGTTGTCTCTCCTACTAGTTTTTGCCAATGTACAGGACCTGACTTAATCAAAGCTCCTTAAATTCCTTCAGGGAGCTTCATATAGAACCATAGGATTGTCAGGAAGCTTATCTTGAAAAACAGTTATTTTCAGGGTTTATTCTAGTCCTTGCACTGAGCAGAGTGTTCGAGCACAGACAAAGTATGGTTTTTAAAAACAAGGTCCAAGTTTATTTGTTTATTTGTTTGTTTATTTATTTATTTATTTATTTATTTAAATCACTGTCATTTTGTAAGGTCAATACTGCTGGCTGCTCCTCCCTCCCTTCTACTGTGATATAATCCTGACAACAGAGGTTAGTACTCAGAGGTACACTGGAACAGTAAGGAGGCTTCTTATGTGAGGAGAATAATGGGATTTAGCTACAAGTGCCAACAGGATCCCATAGGACCTACAACAGAGGTTAAAGGGCACAATGGTAGAATGCCCAAGTTATCTCTGCAGTGGTTGGATAAAAGCTTTTGTTTGATTCTGAATATCTCTCAGGTACATAGCATTAAACCCCACCAGTGTAAATCTGCCTGGGTCACTGTTATTGATAGTAGAGTGTATAGAAGTTTGATAAGCCCCTAGGATCATAGGATCTTTCTCTTAGGACTCTCACTGACCCTTGGAAAATTTCCTGACACCCCCTGCCCCCAGGTCTGGGATGGATGGAGTAGTCATATACTATGACCCAACTTCAAGGTATTAGAAAATACAACTGAGTTCTTTGGTGACTTTAATGGTTTGAAGATGAAATGTACTAGACAGTCATATGTGTTGGACACTTGCCTCTTAGCTGGTGGTAATTTGGGGGAGAACATGAACTCTCTGGATTCGTTCCCTTAGAAGAACTTTAGACAGGAACCAGAGGACAAACATGACCAGGACAGGGGCCCAGTTGTGCAGCCAGTTCCCACCAGTAAATGCAGGTCATAGGAGCAATTGAAGCAAAGCTGGGAGCCAGAGAACACTTTATGGCTCTCAAAAGCATAGTAGTGATGATCTTGTGGGGCCATTGGTATGTCAGAGGGACCTTATTAGATCCCTTTTTGCTATGGGATCTTGCTAATCGCTATCGTCTGGAAGGAGGGGACTATGACAATCAGGGAGGCTTTGCATCTAGGCCATGGAGAAAGTAGAGACATGGAGGGTTCATGGACCAGATCTGTAGTCTCTGAATACATCGTTACTCTGTGCTTAAGTGGGAGAACAATCCATCTACCATAAACCTTTCATAGGTTGAGTATCCACAGAAACTGAGGTAAGCATCATCATTTTTAGACTTGTGAGCGGCTCTCCAAACTGCGATGCCCAAAATTGCTGGATTCTAGAATTGATGTCCTAGTCTGTGGTGGTACTGGGAGGATGTACTGTATCCATCAGTTTTGAGCTGTAGAAACCGTGGTCAAACTGGTGAAGTAGGAGAGAGAGATGCCGTGGAGAGACACACTGTTGACAAGCAGACCACGTGTGAACACAGAGGACTCCCACCCTACAGCAGCTAGCCTGGGCAACTGGCCTGCGTGCTATGGGTCAGACCTATAGGAAGCTAGAACACCATTTCTAGTAACAGTTTGTGAGTGCTCACTCCCCTGATGCACCATAGAGGATACCTTGCTTCTAGCTAGCTAATGTCTCACTTCCTTAGATGTTCTGGTTAGATGGTCAAGTTTGTACAAGCAAGGGTTGGCTAGGGAGAGGGAGCTTCAATTGAGAAAATGACTTGATTAGATTGGTCCCTAGGCAAGTCTGCAGGGCATTTTCTTAACTGATGATTGATATGGGAGGTCTCAGCTCACTATGGGTATATAACCCAGCTCACCTGGGTTATATAGTAAACCAGGAGGAACAGCTAGTAAACATTTTTCTCTGATTTTAGTTCTTGCCTTCAGGTCCTGCCATAGGGCTTAGCTGCCCTTCATAATGGTCTATAACCATTATGAAGCTCAAAGAAGGGTTAGCTCCCGTAATCTGTCCCTGTGAATGGACTTGTGTTACCAGTAGACTCCCTTGCTGTGGAAGGGATTGGCTCAAAAATGAGTTTGCTAACTCTAATTCTTCTTTTAGAATGGCAGGGCAAGACAGCCCTTGCTGGTTGGCCCCTCAGTGTGGAATAGACAGTCTTCCAGGACCATCGGAACTGAATTGTACGCATTATAATTTACCCAGTTTCATGTAACCTGTTATAGCTACATCATACAAACTAAGACACCATCACTACCAAGGTTTGTATGTGTACGTGGTGTATATATGTGGGCATTTGTGCTGTTGTATGTGCCCATGCATGTACATGTGGAGGCCAGAGGTTGACATTGGGCATCATCCTCTCTCTCTTCCCCTAATTTCCTAAGACAGAGTTTACACTGAACCTAGAACTCTTCATTTTGGCTAGAACAGCCAACAGTTCCTTGGGTTCCATCTGTCTTTATGTTCTGTGACCTCCGGCCCCAGCACTATGCTGTAGACATTCCCTGTCATTCTGAGTTTTCTACATGGATCCTGGGATTCACACTCAGATCCTTAGGCTTGTACAGAAGTAAACTCGTCCACTGAGTTGTCTCCCAATCCCAACCCCTTTCTGGAAGGAAAGAGTAAAGGGCAATTCACACCACACAGTTTCATGTGTTCACACTAGAAACGTTACTTTTGGTTCATTCCCCCAAATTCTAAATTCTAAAGTGTATGTGCTCTGTTCATCAAAAGAGACTTTTTTTTTGTCAGTGGGATCTGCCAGCAGGTGCTGATGGGGCCAGGACAACCCAGCATGGCATCTAGCCCGGATCCTCCCTGCTGGCCTTGTATGCATTTACAGATCTGTTTTGAGAAACCACCCAAAGACACCATCTCACAGATAGGAAAATCAATAAGTAATTTCTTTCTTGCATGTTCCTCCATGGGTAAGGATGGCACATGCCCACTCCTGACTGTGAAGGAGTGAGCCTGGAGTAAAAGGCAGCACACGGCAGGGCTCTAACTGAAAATAAAGACGAATGGGAATGGCACAGAAGGGCTGAGCGGACAGCGTGGGTGCACAGGGAGGCATTTTTCATAGGCATTTAATTTTACCTTGCCCAGGCACTTTTGTATGAGGGCTGCTTGGTGTTGGAACAATAATTCTATTTACACACTGACAACACAGAACATTTTTCAGAATAAAGTGTGAGTCTTTAGTCTCTTGACTGCCAGCTTTTCCTACAGCTTCCCCATCTTTCCCAGTCTAGAGAGTACTCTACAGAAATTGCAAGTGAGTGATACCGTGAGCAGAGAGGTGAGGAGAGGTCCCCTTCCACTACGGACTGGAGCACACCACATTGTAATCTCTTCCGTTTTGGTCCCCAGCATCTCCAGTTGCATGGAGCTGACTCAGTGGAGGTGGGGGAACCAGAGGCAGGACCTCTGTGCATTCCATGCACACACACACATGCTTATTTCTCCGAAATGTGTCTTATGGACAAAGCTCTTGGGTATGTTGTTTTTTCAAGGAGTGAAAAACATGACACCTTTTCTTTGGCTACTTTGGCTGAGGTGTCATTCCTTATAAAGATGCAGGAGCCACAGACATTCCTGCCATTAGCAAATATTCATGCTCTAGGAAAACCAAGAAATTCCTTATCTTCAGATCTGTCACCAGGAGGAAGTAACTGGAATGTTCTAGACACAACCCTTGATCCATGAATAGAACTAACGATCCTGTTATGGCATCTAACATGTTTTATTTCCTCTGTGTGCTGAAGAGCATAAAATCATCATGTAAATAATGTCACATCTGTGCAAACAATTCACAGGGTGTTCTCCAAACTCAAACACAGGCCGGAGTTATGTTAACCCTGTCTTCCTGGAAGTTTTCTTCCACCTCCCATGGAACCGGCACATCAGCTCTTGACTGAGTGCTCATCCCTGTGTGAACTCAAGGATAGGGAGAGAGTACCAAACATACTCACTCAGAACTATGAGACTTTGAGCTTAGGTTTGTGTGGATTTCCTTAGAAGTCCCAGGTGCTTTCAGAACACTCTTAAGACGATTTAAATTTTCTTTTTCTCCATTCACCAGGCTTGTTTTTATGTCTTAGTGTCTGTGAAGTGGAGGTCTCTGTGGCCTCCTAGTTTCCACATTACTCTTGTTGAAACTCCACAAGGTAACTATTTGCACAGGCTGACACTGCTCAGAGGGAAGTGATCATTGCAGAAATCTGACCACCAACCCCAAGCAACCCCGCTTAATACACATTTACAATCAAATCCCCAAATGCTGCATGCTAAACCTGAGTGGTATTGCTTCCCAAAGAATGCTGTTTTGGAGATGGTATTTGCTTACACATGCAAATTTGCACGGTCCCCTTTACCCCTCCTTTGCTGGGAACTCATGTGAATAAGCTGTAACAATCCTCAGTAGTATTCTAAAGAAAAATCACATTACATTTCAGTTCTTTAGGTTGGACCAGCCCAGGCTTCATCTCATTAAACTGAAGCCCAGCCACTCAGGAATGCATGTTCGTTAGCTGGACAGCTATTTCCAAGGTGCCTTTTGTTCTGCATTTAAATCCCCCTGCAAAGAAGTTTGTCATTTATGCTCTGCACAGGGCACTCTGGTCCTGCTGCAATGGCATTCAGTTGTGTACTGGTACTCAGCACCGGGCTAATTGCAAATCAAGTCTGAGTGCCTCAAGGTTGTGAATGCTGGAAAATATTTCTCCTGTCACTTGGGTTCCGGCAGAATAACGAGATAACAATTTTCAGGCTCTCTCCTCCACCTGCATTATTAAAGAGGCCGTCATTAGGAGAGGCTTCTTAGAGTGTGGAAAGCAAGGACGCTTGCGTGTGTGTGTGTGTGTGTGTGTGTGTGTGTGTGTGTGTGTGTGTGTG
>JANHMN010000014.1:65530883-65567969 GCA_030674055.1 Rhabdomys pumilio
GTGTGTGTGTGTGTGTGTGTGTGTGTGTGTGTGTGTGTGTGTGTGTGCGCATTTGTGTAACAGAGAGGGAGAGAAGGGGAGAGAGAGAGGCAGAGAGAGAGAGACAGCGAGGCAGGGAGAGACATAGAGACAGAGAGATAACATGACTATGAAGGGCCCTGTGGAGAGGAGATATAAAGGGTGTCGGGAACTTGGAAACAAAGACTGGCCACTGCATGAAGGTGTGAGGGGTTTGGCATAAGATTTAGGTCAGATTTTAGTTATAATAATGATTAGAATTTGCATGCTCGCCTTCCTACTTAGCCTTCAACATTACTTAGAACTCATGGGAATAAGCACATTGTTTCATGACTGCTCAAAGGTGGCCATTTCTTTGCAGTTGTGTGGTCAGCAACATGGTTCACTCTGAATATACATTTTGCTCAGACAACCAGTTTTTCCTCTTTATTCAGTGGTGACGTGAGACAAGCACTCTTCTTGGGATCTTTTCAAGTGCTTAGTGAGACCTCACAGGGGTGAATTTTTGCTTCAGGTGTTTATTGCCTATGTGGGTACAAAATCCAATGTCCAGTGAACATCTACCATTAAAAATTACTGTCCTCTAAAATAAAAACTGGAGCCTTGGAGTTAGCTCTGTTATTTATGTATCCCGGGTTATTGGCATGAACACAGCCATCCACGCATGGAGTGATTTCAGGGAGCTCTGCTACTGATTGCATTTATTTTTATGACAGTTTGTCAGGAAAATGAAAAACTCTGGTGTGGTGTCATTTTCTGTTACCTTTGGATCATTTACAAATACGCCCTTGGAAGGAGTCTTGGGAACCACCTTCTCCCTCACCACCTGCTGCCCTTCTGCAGCTGTTCCTCTGGTGGTGATTATGGAGGACATCTCTCTGTGGCCTCATGACAGAGCAGATGGACATGAGACTCCAGCCCTCAGGTGAGTGCTTCATTGTGACAAGGGCACGGACGAAAGCAAGCTGTTGCTTTCCTCAGTGCTCAGAGTGCTCAGTTCATCCAGTCTTCCTTCCATTGTCGCCATCATGAGTCAAGCTCATTGTTGTCTAAGAACCTACACAAAATTTGATCTGACCTTACGCATTCTTTAGTACCGTCGTTTGTAAGTGAAACAGAAGACTGCGCAGGGGTAGGCGTGTAGTTTGCTAGCTTGACATTTTATCCAAACACTGCAGATGAAGCAGCTGCTCTGTGCCAGGCTCTGTTTTAGGTGCTCAGAGTGGAACAGCAAACAGAAAATGTCAGGTTCCATTTTTTTCTTTTCCCAGCTGAGTATCCCGAGAAGAGTCAAAAAGGATGTGAAAGTCCTCAGAGAGTTGGAGTTAGGACACGTGGTGTAGACACTAAGAAGGAAGCTCATGGAGGCACCTGAGCTGGGCTTGAGGGACGTTGAATGCCCTGAAAGCCTGGGGCTTTCAACAGATGCACTCTAGATAAACTTTAGAGAATTCATCAGCTATTCGAAACAGAATACATAAGCTCTGGATGGAGTCTGGAGCAGGATTTCCCCAAGGCCAGTGGTGAGCAGGGAGACGCAGTCCAGGTGTCGGGGTGAGAGAAGCATGAACATGGCTTTTGGGTGACAGTGCTTCTGAAGTTACACCTGGTACATCTTGGCCAGTTAATAAGCAACTGTGGAGAACTGGCCTCAGTTTCCCATTTGAGTCCTGTGTACTTTGTCCTGTGTGTGTAAAAAGCTGGTAGTATCCCTAAATGAAACTTTGAAATGTATATATTTTTTTAATATATAAAAGGAGATTAAGGACTAATAGACCCTTTTACATAGGTGTGGGTCTCCAGGTTTCACTGTGTTTTGAAGTGGCTGTAGACCTGGAAGATAGAAATCTTACTGGCTTATTTTCCTCTATAACCTGGGAATTTGGGTGGTATGGTTTCTACAGCACTGTGTATTTTCCATGTGATCCCATGACCATCTTCTCATGTGAACCCATGTGTGTCTCTGTGTGAGTGTGAAAATCCTTGTCCATTTTCCTGTGTGAATCCGTGCTTATATATTGGCATGCATTCATGTGTGTCTTTCCATTTGAGTCCTTATGTGTCTTTTTGTGTGTGTCTCTATGCATCCATGTGAGCACATACATGCAGCTCCACTTGAAACATTGGGTGTCTTTCCATGTGAACTCTATGAATGTCTTTCCATTTGAGTTATGTGTCCCCTCCTGTCTCTGAACCTGTGTGCTTTTCTCTCTGTGAATCCATAGAGATCTCTGTGAACCTGTCAGTGTTTTTGAGCAAGCCCATGAGGGTTCTCTGCAAACTCATGTGTAGTCTCCAGAGTGCATACACGTTTTTCCTTAGGAGCTTGGGTATTCTCTTTGGAATGCTAATGCACTCTGAAACTTGCCTTAGAGGACTGTAATAATACACTATTGGAAGGCCAAGGTTTCCAGGGAATTGAAGGGTATGCCTGCCTTTGAAGTGATTTTTCTTCAGGGATTTCATCTAGATAAAATATCCTAGAGACTGGAGGTCAGGGATTGGCTAGCAACTTTATTAGGGAACATTGGATGGATCTTCCACGATATGTGGCATCCATATAGTTCTTATATTGACTTTTTTGGAATATAGATGCTTGTATATCTCCTCTGCCCAGCTCAACAAGGTCACACAAGTATTGGTTGACAGGCAAGAGAGGCCATTGAGAAGTATGAGACTCCAGTTGTCATCCTGATACCTACCATGGCCAGCCTATAGCATTTACTAAATACTTCTGCTAAGAACTGCCCTGAGCTTGCTGCATGACACTAGCCTGGCTTCTTCACTGCTCAGTTATCTAAGGTAGTTGAAGTGCCAGCTATGAACCCAAATCTGGCTACCAATTGTAGACATGTTTTAAGCCATATTTGCCACTTACAGAAAGTAGGCGAGACCAGTGTGTAAGAACATACCCGACTTAGTAAACCCTCAACTCTATCTCCCAGATGGTTTTCATAGAAGACTTAGTGACATGTATGTAAGAGTTCTTCTGTGACAGAATACTGCTGTCACTCATGGCTTTAGGCACCTAGAGTCTCCAAGTCAGTTGCTGTCAGCAGGACCAAATAAACATTTCTTCATCCCTTTAGTGGGTCTCTAGTCTTCAAATACAACCTTTAAACATGAAACATATTCTACAGTTATAAAGAAGAACAATTAGAAATCTGTTTTCTTTCAGAGATGTGCACATACTAACATTTTGATGGCTTAAAGGGAACAACTTTCTCTCTCTCTCTCTCTCTCTCTCTCTCTCTCTCTCTCTCTCACAACTTTGTTTTTAAAAGATAGATAATCTAAGCTGTGAGAGTCTGCCTTCCCCTCCCCCACTCACGCTCCGTAGGGATTCCCTGCAGCTATGACAGAAATGTGTCATGCTTGGAAATGTTGCCCATAGCCTTTTAGGAGGACCGCTCCAGCTGCCAGAGAGAGCTGGAGGGTGGATGTTGTGGTCAGCAGGGTGGAGGAGAACATAGAGGAGCAGAAATGGTCCTTGTGGGAAAAGTGAGCTGAGGTGGAGCTAATTAATTAGCATGTATATGAGCCCAGGAACTTTGGCACTGTTAATTATCTACCCATTATTCCCCAGAGATCCTGCTCCCTCCTCCACCCCCCAAGCTGGCTCTGAACATTCACAAGGTGCAAGGCGATAAATTTATGGTTTCCCCAGGTAGAAGCTAGCAGTAACAGCATGTGAGGATTCCTGGGAGAACTTGCAAACCGCTGTACTTTGGTTCTGTCCGCTGAGGTGAAGCTCAGCATGTTGGATGTAACTTTTCCTCTTAATCTCTGAATCTCAACCCTGCTTGATTTCTGTGCAGAAGGTCTGGGCCCCGGGAGGTAGTGTACAGTGGTGCTGCTTTGGAGTTCAGCTGTCACTCCTCCGTCCTAAGGGGCACTGCAGTCTATCCATGTATAAATTAACTGTGAACTTGGCATCTTGTATCTTGCCTCATTGCTGTGCACTCTGGGTCTCTACTCTACCCATGTTTGTAAAACCCCAGGCAGGATTATAAATGTGTGCCCTTCCACGTTCTTAATTGAGTGCTTGCATAATACTTTCAGTGTTTTATTTAACCATGTCATTTGTTCTTGCTTTTCTTCTTTTCTTACCTCTAGTTCATGCCCATCACAGACCTGTCTTCAGCTGAATAAGGAACCTGAAGTAACCTGCTATTGAGAAAGAGGGTCAGAGGTACTGCCATGGGCTGAAGAATGGCTCCTTCAAAGATGCCAATGCTCTACTCTTTAGGGCTTGTGGATATGCTACCCTCCATGGGTGGTAGGGACTTTGCCATTGTGATTATAAAGAATTTGGGCAACATTGGCAAATGAGATGGCTCAGTGGGTAGGCATGAGCCCTGGAGTTCCACTCCCTAGAGCCCATGTGAATGCTGGGCAAGATGGTGAGACCTGTAATCCTAGCACTTGGGAAGCAGAGATTAGGTTCTCCCAAGCAAGCTGGCTATCCAAACCAGCTGAACTTGTAAGTTCTCCATTCAAGTGAGAGATCTTGCCTTGATGTACAGGGGGAGAGTGACTGAGGAAGACACCCACTGTCAGGCTCTGGCTTGTACATGTACGTTTACATCCATACATATCAACATACATACGCATATGCACGCATACCATAAAATGTGCATGTACGCATGCAAAACATTAAAAACCAAACAGCTGTGGGTAGATATTGTCCCAAATTATGAAAGGGACTATGGTGCAATTGCAGGCATTCTTTCAAGAGAGGAAAAGGACATTTGGAGCTGGAGGAGGTCTTGCGATGACAGACCTGGCAGATGTGGGATGTGATGCGATTGCTGGCTTTGAGGAGAGGGCAGGCCAAGGAATGTGGACTGCCTGTAGAAGCTGAAAAGGGCAAGAAACATATCCTTCCTAGAGCTCCTGGGAGGAAGGAGAGTGGCTCTGCTGCCAGATTGATTTCAGCCCAGTGGGGTGCATTATTTTTTTTTTTTTTTGACTTCTGACACCCAGAATGAGAAGAAAACAAATTAGTGTTGTTTTAAGCCTCTGTCATCGTGACAATTTGTTACAGCTGCTGTCGGAATTAAATAGGAATATGTAGGGGATTGAAGATACATTCTCAGGGCAGAAAATTTCTCACATCCACGAGAGAAGGAAAGGTCAGAGCTAGAGTAGACGCAGAGAAGAGAAGAATCTGCACCTTGGCCCCAAAGCCTGAGATGCAGGGACAGAATTGTTTCTCATGGGTACCTACAACTGAACAAATCTGAGCCAGATACAGGTCTTCCCCCTGGTTCAGTAGTGATACTCCCTCTGTGTGTGCCTGGGGCTTTACCCTTCCCACATGCCTGACTCACCACATAGGCAGCCTTAGTAGTCTTGCCCTTGCCTTTTTCTCTTGAGAACATCTCTTACCAAAATCAAACTGGTTTTTGTTTTAGAGCCCACTGGTGTCCCCTCTGTGGGGAGTTCTTTCTTCTAGCTGGCCTCTGGTTACCTTTTTGGTCTCAACTCTAGTGAGTCCTTCCCACCCAGGCCCCTGTAGGCCACCGTTCTCTGCCGCTTTTTCTTGTTTTATTTCCTTGTAGTTTTGACCCTGCTCTAAATGATCCCATCTGCTGGATTTGTGCTTTTTGTTGTCTTTCCTGAGACTTGGCAAAGTCAGGACGTCTGGGTTTATTGCTAAGGCCCCCAAGCCATAACAGTGTCTGCCGGAGGCCATTGCTTTGCAGCCTGAGAACGTTCGCAGTGTTGTGAGATTCTCATCTTTAGCCTCACCATCCCTTCTCTCTTGACTGACAGCTGGAGATATTTCACAAAGCAGCACACTTCGAATAGTATCATGTTTTGTATCAGCTGGATGAATCATTTATCTGCAGCCAGCTAGTGGAGGAGAAAGCAAATGCTGAGAGAGTCTTCCTCAGTAGAGACACAGTACGAGAACCATGTGACTCCTACATTATGGGATAGTTAAGGCAAAGTGGTGGGCATGACATAGGAGTCAAATAAGCAAATTAGTTGTCTCATAATAAATATCTGTGCATTTAAGGAACAATGTGGTTTTTGGTGCGTTGAGTTTTTAAGTATGAATTATATGGTTCAAGACCAAATTATTTGTTAAAATATCTTGATTCTCTTTAGCAAAGACAGGCCTTACACAGGGTTGACTACAAGACATTTCCTTCTGCCGTAACACACCCTATTCTTCACTGTGCCCCAGTAGATGAGGGTGACTTCCCCCTGTCTGCTATCCTGCTATCTGTTACCACAACAGCCACACCACCTATGCTGCTGCAGAGGGGAGGCACCATCCTGCCTGATTTCTAGGAGCTTGGCCTTGCAGGTTCCTATAAGTAGGGTTTCTTTTTCCTTAATTATGTTATTTTAAGCTTCATTTTGGAATGACTATAGAGCCATATATATATATATATATATATATATATATATATATATATATGTGCAAAAATTATAACTATATGCATAGAAGTCCCTGTGTATCTTTGGCTAGTTCCTCTCATGGTGAACTCTGTATGTGTTTCTAGTATAACATAAAGGCAGAAAATGGATGATGACATTTCTTTTCATCTTAATCAAGGCCAAATCAATCTTTCAGTCCGTGTCTTTCCCTCTTCTGTGTCCATGTCTTCTCTGAGTAAGAAGCAGGCATGGCGATCTTTCAGTCTTGGTTGGTATTTGCTGCTATGTGGATCACAAGGCATCTACCCCATGTTGCCTCTCACCACCATTTTCTTCTCTCGTCTTGTGAGTAAACCCTGCCCTTGGCTGTACTAGGGCTGAACCCAGGTCCTCACACGTGGCACACAAGGCTGTGCCAAGTGAGCTGTATCCCCAGCCCTTGTAAGTAAATCTTTGGTGAAATGCTAAGACATCAGCATGTGGTAGGTTGGGGTCTTTGGGCTGGCCCATCATTTCTTTGAATTTTTTCCTCCAGTTTTTTTCTTGGTGTTGTTTTCAGTAGCAGATAATATGTAAGCTTGATTTATTTTATAACAAGAAGCCTAGAAAATCCATTGTAGCAGGGTGAAAAATCTTAATATGACAGCATTTTATTAACAAAGATATTGAGGCATGATGTCATTTCTTTTTTTTCTCTAATAATTTATTTTTCTTATTCACTTTATATCCTGATCACAGCCCCCTCCCTCCTCTCTTTCCAGTCCTACCCTTATAAACTCTCCAACCATTGCCCTTCCCCTTCTCAGAGAAAAGGGAGAACCCCTTTGGGTATCACCTTTTCCTGCAACACCTAGTTCCAGCAGGACTAGGTAGATCCTCTTCCATTGAGGCCCAGTCAGGCAGTCCAGGTAGAAGGGGATCCAATGACGGGGAACAGAGACCAAGACATCCACCACTCCACTTGTTAGGGGACCCACATAAAGACCAAGCTGCACATTTGCTACGAACATGTAGGGGGCCTAGGTCCAGCCTCTGCATGCTCCCTGGTTGGTGACCCAGTCTCTGTGATCCCCAGTCGGCCCAGGTTAGTTGGCTCAGTAGGTTTTCCCATACTGTCTTTGACCCCTCTGGCTTGCTGAATTATATCCCCACAATTCTATCTTCCCAAGACTCCCTGGGCCCCACCTGATGTTTGGTTGTGGATCTCAGCATTTACCTCAATCCACTGCTGGATGAAGCTTCTCAGGATACAGTTATGGTGGGTTCCTCTCTGCAAGGATATCAGAGTAGCACTAATAGTGTCAAGGGTTGGCTCGTTCACATAGGATAGGTCTCAGGTTACGGCAGTCAGTGGTTGGCTATTCCCTCAGTCTGTGCTCTATGTTTATCCCGGCACATCTTGTAGGGAAGACAAATTTTGGGATGAAGGTTTTGTGGGTGGATTGATGTCCCCCTCCCTCTACTGGATGTCCTGCCTTGCTATAGGAGGACCAGGGTTGCATTGTTTGGTAGAATTTAGAGCTATATTCTGTCTCTCACTGGGACATTTGCACCCTCTGCTAGAGGAACTTAAGATGGCAAATTTCCAGGTAGCAACTTTGTTATGTTCTGGAGCCATTCAATGGATAGAATTTTGAGGCAGCTCCTCTGGAAGTTGGCAGAGTTAGGCAGAATAACTTTGGCCAAAATGGCCTCACAAGACTGCTGTCAAGCTCAATGAATTTCTTACTGCAGTTTTCCTGGCTTAAGCCGAGATCTGCTACGTTCAAATTGGCTATCCAATTGCTTCGGGTACCTCGTAGGATATTTAATAGAGATGACTCCCCATCTTTTTTGGTATATTTTCATCTTTATGGCCACACTGCTTTGCTTTTAAGGGCAGGCAGATAAACCATTTTTACAGGACCACCATCTTTTAGGAGGAAGCGATCTCAGACTGAAGGGTGCTACGAGATTCCTCCGGCACAGAGCTGTCTTGGAGTCAGAGGATGTAGAAAGCTTCCAGGGAACTTGTTCATTCCAAGCAATGCACGTGTCAGTGGGGGGATTTATAGAAGTTGGAATGATTTTCCCCAGAGACTGAGTGTGGCATTTCCCCAAAGGGTTGGATCCAGAAAGGGGTGTCTTTATTGGGATAAGATGTATACAGTCCATCTCAGTCCTTTTGAGGCCATTTTCTCTTTAAGGGGCAGGGAGCCAGGGGACTAGGAGACAACAGCACTCTAAGGCCAGACTTCACTTGCAGAGGGACAGGTCTGCCCAGTGTTGGGCAAGGCTAATTCTATTATTGGAATTCTTTACTGTGGTTGCCCCACTGGAGTGAATTTTGTGGGAAGATCCTGGTCTGAAAGGCTAGAGAGGAACATGGGAGGGCATCCCTACTTCCTCCTTAGCAACCTGACAATGCTATTACAGGTGCTATGCATGTGCGCAGTTGGCTTTCATCGGTTAAAGCACCACCGTATCGTTCGTCCCTTTTGCATCTTCTCTAATTGAAGCTTTATCTCATGTCTTGAGAACTGCAGATCTCCAGAATACAGAAGTGTGGTTGTCAACACCTGGGATCATTAAAACTGCCTCCTGGGTTTGACACTGCTGGAGTGAGCTGGTCTTCTGTGATCACGACTTTTATCTCCTTTTTCCAACCTCACTAGAAGCCACTCATCAATTATACATAGAAAATATAAAGGTTGGGTTTCCTGCCTTACATTCATCATGGAGATGTATAGTAAACGCAGAGAAATTGGTTGCTACACTTGAATTTGCTTTCAATCAAACTGACCTTTAAATTACCCTTCAAATTCTCTCCCATCCTCCATTCCTAAATAGCACTCGGTCCATAGAACAACTTTTACTAATGACATATTGAATTAGATTAACTTTATTTCAGCCCCGGCTGGGAAAGGTTGGAAAGTAGCTTTTATTGCATGCTCTAGGTGAAATCTAATGCAATGTGTTATATTAATATGCTATTTGATTCCCCAGCTGAGATAAGGAAACAGAATTATGTTGGAGAATGGAAATCACAAGGCAGTGTCAGCTGAAAAGCCATCAAAACTCCAGGATGGATTTGTGGAAATCAAAGCCAGGGAAGAAGCAGCATGCTTACAGGCTGCATCCCTCTCCCGAATGGAAGGTGCTTCTTGTGATTTACCAGGGACCCCACTCCCACCCATTCATATGGTGATTCTCATCTTCCTCCAGGTCTTCCCAGTCTCTGGATGTGCTGGGGTGTTAACCTGTGTCTTCCTGATATTCTGCAGTAGATAGGTTTGAAAGTGCAGCACTTTCAGACAGCTCCTGACATGTCCACACAAAGTGGAATCTAGGGAAATTTTGAGATATAGTAGCAACCTAAAGCAGCTGCTCATCCCGTAGGGATGACAGTAAAGTTTTCCCCCTCATTTTTCTGTCCATCTTCCCCAAGCCCCCTTTTCTAGGGGGCACAACGGCTTGAAAGACTATGCTTTTGAAACATTCCCCATGTGCAACTGAGAGTCTTAAGATGTTCTTTCAGAAATGCTAAAAGTCTGTTCACATCCTCTGCAAAAGTCACAAGGTTTAGAGAAAGCCGTAGACATTGGAGCAAATTTCCAGTGCTTTCGAGAAACATCTGTTCACTTGCTTTCTGTGTGGAACTTTTCTTTATAAACTCTCTGTTCTTAGTTTTTTCATATGGAGACTGGAGAAGCCAAGAGTATATCCAACAGGTTTTTAATTTATGAGTATAAATGCTTGCATGTGTGTGGGTGTATATATACATGCAGGGCTGTATGTGTGTGGAGACCAGTGCTTGGCATGTGGTGTCTTCCTTGGTTTCTTTCTAAGTTACATATCAAGGCAGGATCTCTCATTAGAGCCCAAAGCTCACTAGTTCAGATAGTCTCTTCTTCCTGAGCGATGGAATTAGAGGCTGGTTGCCATGCCTACTGTGCATTTACGTGGGTTATGCATCCTGGAATCCTGGTCCACATGTTTGTATTTGCATGCTTTGCCTACTGAGTGATTCCCCTCTGTCACATAACAGTTGTTTTGAGGCTTAAACATGTACATCCACTTAACACCACTGGGTAAAGAAGCATCAATGGCTGCTAGCTGCTAGCTGCAATGAACTCTAATGTCATTTTTATGATTAGCTGTGTTTGCATTTAGAAGAATAGGATGGACAGTGAGTTTTAAAGAACTGAATAAATGAACAAGGAACACGTTTTTATTCCTTCTATATCTATTATGGATTACATTGTATCATGATTGTCGATTTAAAGAAATCATTTGTTGAAGTTCTAACTCTCTACCTCAGTACATTACCTCATTTGAAATAAAGCCATCACAGATGTGACTCGTTAGAAGTGTAAGGTTTGTGCTAAGCCAATGTCTGACTTCCTTATGAGGAAGGGAAATTTGGACACAGAAAAACAGCCCATGTGAGATAAACATAAGCAACTGCTGGGATAGTTGTGTGAGCCCAGCGCTAAGGAGCATGCGCCTAGTGACACTGGAAGCAGCACCCACGGAATCAGATGCGACCCACCCACCCCACATCTTGAACTTTGACTTCTAACCCTGGGGCTATAATACAGTATGCTGTTATGATGTGTGTTTCTTTGTTGTTATAATTCTAGTAGCCATAATATAATAATAATAATAATAATAATAATAATAATAATCAATAATAATGGTGGAATGAGGTCAGAAAGAAAAGAAGCAAGAAAAAAATTAAAATGAGAAAATAAACACTTACTATAAATTTTAAGTTCCATGCTCACATCATTTGAAAAAAAAAATCCCACGATGCAGGTATTTAAATTAAATTTTACAGAAGAAAATTCTGAAGTGCCGTGTGTTCATGAACAATGCAGGATGGCCTCAAGTTTTGGATCAAAGGTCTGAAACTAAGTCTGCTAAATGATTTGCCATGTCCAGGGTGAAATGCATACGTTCTAAGTAACTTGAAAAGAGGCCAGGAAAGTTGTATTTATAATAAGACTATTGTTGCTTCTTTTTAAGTTAAATGCAATTGTGTCATTTCCCCTCATCTGTCTCCTCCCTCTCTCCAACCCACGTATCCCAGCGTCCATTCTCTCTGAAACTCATGGCCTCCTTTGAAAGAGTGCTGGGAGCAGGGCAAACAGTATTTTTTAAGGAAGAGCTCCCAACTGGTTATCCAGCACAAAGTATCAGCCATCTTGGTTTGTGCTGCAGCTTTGGCAGCTTGTAGAAATCCACAAAGGTCACCTGAAAGAGTGGTGTTGAGTTTTTTACCTTCACTGAAAATCACAGTGAAAGAGCTCACAAAAATTCTTTCAGACATGGAGTCTGTTGGTTTCCTGCATAGAGTTGTTGTTGTGTGTATTAAAAAATCATTCCATGCTATCACTGGCTACTCGAAGGCCTTGGCAGTCTCCCTGCCCCATGGTTATCCCCAGGCTGTTGTCTGCCCAACTTCTCTGAGGTTTGCTTGCCTCTGAACCCTTTGTATCTTCCCAGTCATCCACCCCCTGTGGCTGGCTGTTGCAAATACCCATAACCTAGTGAAACCAAAACTCTAGAGGCTTGTAATTTATCAGTCAGATTTATAACAGTAAAATCTCACCCCCCCCCAAAAAAAGCTCACACAATGAACTCAGAGCCAATTGATACTGATACAAACTGCTCACCTAGATTGGATAAATTGCCCTCTATTATTCTATTGCTCTTCTATGATATTGGTAACTACCTGTGGCTATTTCAAGCCACGTGGATCTTGTTAGTCCTCTTCCTCCATCTTCTCTGTCCTTGTTCCCTCTCTGACTCGACCCCCCCTCCCTGCCTCCTATCTCTCTGAAACTCTTAACCCTGCCTTCCTTTTTCATTGCCCAATCACAGACTCTAGCTTTATATTTTACCTGCCCTTACTTGCGTATCAACAGCAACCCACAAGTTGTGATGTTTCTCTGTGTCTGACTCTATCTCTTATGGCCTCTCTGTGGCTGCTGTCCATCTTAGAATTCTGGTGTTTATATTCTTGTGCTCATCACCTCTCTTTAAGTGTGGATGGCTCCCATGACTTGCTTGTAACCCATGAGACACAACAAACGTGCGGGGATATCACTTCTAAGATAGATCATTTTCCATATTGCTTCTGTTCTATTTCTTTCCAGCATGCATAGGTGAGCAGCCATGTTGGAAAGGTTCCACACTAAGTCAGTTTAGCAAAACTGTAGTAGGTTCACTCCTGGAGCCCATGATTTTTCAGAAGAGATTTTTTTTTTCAAGGCAATTTTAAACAGAAAGTACAAAAATCTATCCTAACCCTAATGCACCTACAAACATACAGCCCCAAACATCTCTCTTCACTCACAAACCAACATTGCCACCCCATCCAGCAATCACTTAGGCGTTGTCTTTAATGGTGTATATTCAACCAATCTTGAGAAATGAACAAAGGCATGCGTGCTCTGCTAGAGTATCACAGAGTAGTTTCATTGCCCTGAAAATCTCTTATTTCTGCTTATCAGTCATCTGCTTTCCATTTTCAGATTTTCCTTTTCCGAATGCAGTGTCAATGCCGTTGTGCAGCATGTAGCCATTTCAGACTGTTTTCTTTCACTTCACAGTAAACGTGTAAGGTTCTCCCATTTAATTTATAGCTTGATAGCTTGCTGTCTTTAGTGCCCAATTATATTCCATTGTTCGTATGTAACAGTTTATCTATTCACTTAGTGAAGGTATCTTAGTTGGCTCCAGAATTGGGCAGCAATAGATAAAGCTGCTATAGATATCTTCATGTAAACAATTTCACCTCCTTTAGATAAATGCCAGAGAGTATAATTGGTGGATAACATAGATTGTGATATGTTTTATTTTTATATGAAGCTGCCGAGTCACTGCCGGTGCTTGCTGTTTGTATTCTACCGTCCATGCTTAGGGATCCTGTTACTCTACTCTCAGCTCAGTAAATTCAGAATTTCTAGTTCTCCCTGTTTGGATAGTGAGCCAGCTGTGTCTGACTTGATTTTGGACTTCCTTAGTGATACAATGTGATACCTGTTTTGTGCTCTTGTTTTCTGACCTCTGTCTTTTCGTCTTTTCTTTTTCTGTTCAAATCTTCTACCCAGTTTCAGATGTAGGTGGTCATTTCCTTACTGTGAAGTTTTCACCCTTTGGAGAACAGTCTTTTGTCTGATATATGTGTATGTGTATGTGTATGTGTATGTGTAATGTATGTATATATATATATATATACATATATATAATATATATATTATATATAATATGTATATATTATATATAATATATATATATATATATTATATATAAAATCTTGTAGACAATTTCTTATGTATTGTGACCTGTCTACTGCTGTTTGATCCCACTGCCAAGAATTCAAACAGTATTATTGCAGAGAAGGTGTTTTTAATTTTAACAATTCTGTTTTCCAAGGACTGTTACTATAGTGTTGTTTTAAAAACATTGTTACCATGTTCACAAGGTTATGTTAGATTTTTCTGTTACATTTTAGGTATCTCATATATATTAGTTTGATAATTCTTCTTGGGCCAATCAAATCAACAATGAGTCATATCTTGATTTGTGGTATGAGTACAAGATCACTTCTACTGTCATGAAATGGGCTACTTTTGGAAGATACTATTTAGGCTTCTGTTGGGGGGGAAAGATATCAATGGCCTTTCTTAGTGCTGGATCCTACATACTGCAATACCAATCTCCCAAGCAGGATATGCCCACTGGTACAGTAGTGGCATGACTGGAATGGGGTAACTAATGACTTATTGATTGGTTTGGGGCCTGCCCTACAGGAGGAAGTTCATGTCTGTTACTGTGACCTTGTCAACAGTCAATGGCTGGGGAGGTCATAGGCTCTAATGAAGAGCCTGTCATTTTTATTTTGCTAAATGATCATTCAGTCAAACAGTCTTCTAAATATGTGTGTTTATAATCATAAATCTGGGCTGCTCTGAATCTTGGCCATAGAAACATTTTTATGCAGCAGACAGCAGACAAAAGAGAGATATGTACCCGATTAAAATTGTGAGACAAAGAGCCTTATACTCATCCCTAAATGGGACATCTGTATTAACCCTCCACCAATGGTCAGCGAACATGTCAGAATAGATGCCAAATAGAACGTAAGAGCAGAAGGATGGGGAGGCGAGCCCTGAAGTGCAATCTTATGGACATGACTTAGCTATCATAATCATGGCGTCCAAGTAAACATGGTTACTGCATAAGTCATGCATATGATTGAGGCCGCCAAAATTCTGGTAGAGATGGGGCAGGTACAATTCAGACTCCATTCCTAACTGATGAGCCATTACTATTGCCCAAGTGTAGATGTTTTCTTATAGACTTTCTGTCTCCCCTTGTCTCACCAACACCACTGTCTTTATTATCAGCTTTATAGTCAGTCTTGAAGGTGAGCAGCGCTTAACCTCTGACCTTGTTCATTGTCACGTGTATTCTCTCTGACAGTCTCAGCTAGAAGTCTTCTCAACAGAGACTGGAGAATCAGTTTGTTAATGTGCTAATGTTTTTAATTGATATCGTTTGGAGTCTGTAACTCAAGTTGGTAAGAAATAACCAGCTGTACCTTCTTGTTTACAGAAATGGATTATCTTTCCATGCACAGTTTTTACAGTTTTTCTCATGTATCTCTCATGCAAATTTTGTCAGATATTTTTTTTAACTAAGTGTCCTTTTAAGGTTTTTAATGCAAATGACATTGTGTTTTCTTTTAATTTTACATTTTACTTATTTATTGCTGGTGAATTGGAAGATGGTCAATGTCTAAAAATTAGTCTGTGTCTTTCAGTTGCCTTAATTATGAGCTCACTTATTGCAGATTCTTTTGAACAATTTTTTTACACATACAGTCTTGGCATCTGCAAAGACAGTTTTGTTTCCTCCTTTCTCTCTCTCTCTCTCTCTCTCTCTCTCTCTCTCTCTCTCTCTCTCTCACACACACACACACACACACACACACACACACACACACTTCATTTTTTTCTCTTATTGATTACTTGTAATTGCCAATACACTATTGAAAAACAATAAGGAGATTATCTTTTTTTTTTTTTTTTTGTATATATTCTTAAGAGTATCTAGTTTTAGGGACTGGAGAGATGGCTCAGCAGTTAAGAACACTGCTCTTCCAGAGGTCCTGAGTTCAATTCCCAGCAACCACATGGTAGCTTACAACCATCTACAATGGGATCCAATGTCCTCTTCTGGTGTGTCTGAAGACAGCCACACTGTACTCATATACATAAAATAAATAAATATTTTAAAAGTGTACCTATTTTCTCCCAATTAGTTGTGATTGCTATTAGATAGGATTTAGAATTTTTTATGGAATTTTAAAAATCTAGTTGATAAAGTCCCTTTTAAAGTTTTTTGGTTTTGCTCAAAATTTATGTGTATGAGATATACTACATTATCAAATAATTTAATTATTATCAAATAATTTTTCTTTCCTTGAAATGTTAATGGGATTTATTATTATTTTTTATATGTTGGTATGAAGGACTACATACAGAGATTTTTGAGTGAACTAACCTGTTTGGTAATGCTGTATAATTATTTTTAAAATTTTTGTTGCATTTATTATTATTAATGTATATATATTAGGGTATACAGATGCCATTGTATGCATGTAGAGGTCAGAGGACACCTTGAAGGAGCTGGTTCTCTCTTATGAACATGTGGAGCTAAGTCTTAGGATAATGTTGGTCTTATGAGTTAGGAAGTATTTGATATGTGACTATAATCTGAAAACAATTGTATAAAATTGATTTTATTCTTTAATGATTGGTAGGATTTACTAGTGAACTTATCTAGTTCTAGTGATTTCAGTTTTCAAGGTTATTAATTATTAACTCTACTCTTTATAAGTGCACATATTTGTCTAGCTTGTATATTTCTTGTTAGTCTTGACAGATTGTAAATTTCAAGTAAGAACATTCCGAGTTATCATATTTGAGGTCAGCAAGTTTAGTATTTTGTTTTCCTATTATTTCTATGTTTATGAGGTCTGTCAGTGCCTCTTCTTTAAGTTGTAATATTAGGCCTTTGTATCTTCTCTTCTCAGCCTGTTGAGTCTGTCCCTTGGTCTCCTGTTTCTGGTCACTGAACTCTTCCCTGTGTCTTGCCCTTGCTTTTCCTCTGATTACTTCGGATTTTCTCAGCTCTTCTAGTTTCCCAAGACAGGCACTTAGATGGTTGACTTTAGATCTCTCTCCTTTTCTCACAGACAAGTTCACTGCGGTCAGCTTTTGTATATGCAATGCTCTCGTTGTGTCCTATACATTTGGAGTTGTCTTTCCTTTTTAAAATTTGATGCACACTTCCTGTTTATGCTGCTGGAGTTAAAGAAAATTATTTCTTTAAAGTATCATGTATTGGCAGCATATTTACCTCCCCCAAACTCTCTCCCTTTTTCTACCTTGTTCCCTCTCCCACTAACCTCCTATTTCTCCTGGATTACCATATCATATCATATCATATCATATCATATCATATCATATCATAGCACATATCATTATATCATTGTATGTGTATTGCATACGTAATTTATAAAAATTTACAATCTGTCAAGACACATATGATATACAAGATAGAGAAAATACATGGTCTGTCCTTCTGAGTCTGGCTTATTTGTCGTAGAATAATCTCTAGTTATGTTCATTTTCCATCAAATGACAGAATTACATACCTCTATATGACGGAACAAAGTTCTGTTGAATATATAAACTATACTTTCTTTAGCCATCGTATCTTTCATTTCCTAACATGGCTACCGTGAAGAGTGCTGTCATGACTGTATATGCTCATATATTTGAAGAGAATGCTGACTTAGAGTCATTTGGATACACACTAGAAGTAGGGAGCTGGGTCATAGGTAGTTTGTGAAGAGCCACTCTGCTGAGTTTATACTGGCCTGACTAATTTATACTTCTACCGGCAGTGTACAGGATTGCACGTTTTCTCTCTCCTCACCAGCAGCTGTTATCCTTATGATAGCAGTTTTGACTAAGCTAAGATGGGCTCTCAGTGTAGTTTTAATTTTTATTTCCTCGATGACTAAAGATATTGAATATCGGGACTGTTGTTCTTCCTGTGGGGTTCCTATCCCCTTCCGCCACTTCTTCTATAAGGGTCTCTGACTTCCCTCTAGTGTTTGGCTGTGGGTTTCATCTTTTTCAGTCAGCTGCTGGGTAGAGCCTCTCAGAGAACAGTTATGCTAGGCTCCTATCTGGAAGCATAACAGAGTATCATCAATATTGTCAGGCATTGGTGCTTGCCCATGAGATGAGTCTCAAGTTGGGCCAGTTATTGGTTGGCTATTGCTTCAGTCTGCTCCATCTTTATTCATGCATTTCTTTTAGATAGGACAAATTTGAGGTCAAAAGTTTTGTTGGTGGGTTGGTATCCTTATCTCTCTACTGGGGGTCATGCCTGGCTATAGGAGGTGGCCTCTTCAGGTCCATGTCCCTACTATTAGGGTCTCAGGGACTGAACCACCAACCAGAGAGCAGACATGGGCTGGACTGAGGCCTCTGGCTCATATGTAGCCGAGAACTGCCTTGTCTGGCATCAATGGGAGAAGATTGCTTAATCCTGCAGAGATTTGATGTGCCAGGGTGGGGGGATACCTAGAGGTGACTCATCCTCTCAAAGGCAAGGGAGAGGAGGAGGGGGAGTAGCATCCAGGAAAGGGGACCAAGAGGAGAACAGTGTTTAGGATATAAATAAATAAATTAATTTAAAAAGATGTTGAATATTTTCTATATGCCTATAGACCATTTGTACTGTCTTGAAAGCTTTCTGCTCATTAGCCCATTTACTGATTGAATAGCCCATTTCCTAATTGGTTTGGAGGGGTTTAGCAGTGTTTCTTTTTTTCTTCCTTTTTTTTTTTTTGTTCTTTATGTACTCTGAATATGGATCATAAGTCAGATACATAGATTTTCTTCCATTATGTTGGTGTCTCTTTACTGGCTGCTTCCTTTTCTATGTCAAAACTTTTTAAAGTTTCATGTAATGCCATCTGTCAGTTCTAATCAATTTCTTGACTGCTGAGATCTTCTTTGAAAACCCTTGCCTATGTATCTTTACCTGAGAGTCTTTTTTTTTTTCTATCACTGTCAGAGTTTTAGTTCATTAAGGCCTTTGATATACCTCAGGTTCATATCTGTACAAAGTACAGTTTGTATTTAACTAATAGCTAAGAATACTTACATTGCCTTCATGTACTACTGACTGGATATTTCTACTATGTTTGAGAACTATTTATTTAATTCCTTATCCATTTATTGATTGTATTTTCGTGATGTTTATTTTTTGAGTTCTTTTTATATTTTGGAAAGAAATCCCCTGTCAGATAAATACCTGACAAAGATTTCTCCCATTCTTTGTTATTTCATAGCAAATAAGATAATTATTTGCTATGAATTTTTAAATTTTAATTTTACACAATCCTATATGTCAGTTCCTACTCTTATCATTTATTTGTGTGTGTGTGTGTGTGAGCTGTTGGGAGCCCTGCTTTAAACATCTATGCCTATTAAAGAGTTTCTCCTAGGAATTTCATAGTTGCCAGAGTCTCAGGTCTTACATTTAGGTCTTTGGTCCATTTGGAATACCATTTCTTGAACAGGTGAGAGACAGAGTCTAGTGTTATTCTTTAGTATGTGGAAATCCGCTGTTGATGAAGCTTTACTGCCACACGGTAAATGTTGAATGTCTTGATCTTGTGCAGAAAACCACAGCTGCTGATATTTCATTAATGCAGAGGTCCTTTAACGGTGCTGTTTTGTTCTGGTCCTTCTTAACCTCTGATTTGATTTTTATCTTTCTGCCTCTTTTCTGTTGTGTTTCCTAAGCTGTGTGGAGAGGGGTATGTCCCATTTGTATCTGAGCACTGCACTCCATGGTGAGTTATTTTCCATACTTGGACATGTTGTGAATTTCTGAATTAAACTTCATTCACTGAACAGAGGAATTTATCTGGTGACATTTGAGAACTACACTTAAATATGGGTGGAGATATATATATATATATATATATATATATATATATATATATATGAGGAGTTGTTTGATAATATGTCCAGTTAGCAAAATAATAATAGTAGGTTCAACCTTGGGGGCCTAGTCAATCCCAAACGGTGAGTTATAGTCAGACTTACAGTATTAGGCATATGTTTCCTCCTTCAATTCAATTGGAGAGCATTTGGTTGCCCCATAAAATTTATGCCACTATTGCACCCCCAGGTATATCTTGCCACTCTTGTTGTAATTGTAGTATACATTTTGACTTCTAAGTGCTGTTAAGATGGGGTGATAATATCTAGGCTCATTATATACTGGACCAGAAACCAGAAGGCAGTGTTTTAAATAAATTATGTAATTGTAGTCACAGATGGTACAACCTTGGGGACATTAAATGCTGCATAGAGCTTGCGATTCTGAGATTTGGAGACAAGACAACCTTGTGGGAAAACCTCAAAACAGGAATATTTTAGCATGTCACTACTATGAACATTGCTAAATTGAATTAATATATGTATAATTAGTACATGGTTAAACAATAACTTTATCTATAAACAAGTAATGGGTAATAAATACCTTACCGCTCCATTAGAATTTAGTAAGTTTAAGTCATGCAGCATACTATTAAATTATGCAGTGAGTTTAAGAGTTTAAAGTTTATCCATAGTTTCAACTATGATTTGTTAGCATTCTTTGCTGGTGAAATGCAGAGATAATATCAGATAGGAGCAGAAGGTTAGCAGCAATGATATCTTGCAGTCTACTAAGCCCAATATTTTTAAAATCCTTCCAGTTCATGTCTGCTGGTCTGGACTTAGGAAGATGATAAATTGCTTAGTGCCAAAGCAATTATTCGGTGGTCAGTTAAAGCAAAAATCCATGGGGAAAATAAGTGAGGGACAATCTATTATATAAGGCACCTGCCAAAGCTATTTTTCTACGGTAGTTGTACTTTCCTCCCTTCTCCACAAAACGAATAGAACAACTTTATTTCTAGTCTTTCCAGCTCCCTTTGGTTCTCCCGGCTCACATCACTTCTTGCTTACACAACTGAAATGATTTCTCATGGGTTGTCCTGCTTCCTGCCTTTGTCTCTTCCAATGTACTCACTCTGAATGAAGATTACTCTCCTAAAATTTTGCATTTATGATGAACATTCATCATTTAAAAGCTTTCAATGCTACCCTTACAGACAGAAGAAAACATAAAGTTCACCCATGTCTTCAGGCTCGACACATGGTCTTGCCCTCATTTTTTTCCTCACTGTTTCTTGGTACCACGCGTTACGTCTGGCCTCATGATTTCCCAGATAAGCAAATGTCCTTCCCTGCTTATAAGTCATGCCTGAACCTTCTCTTCACTAGAATGGTAGTGTTGCCTCTGCCCACACAGCGTCTGAGCTCTGTACCCCACCAGATTGTCCTTCTGTAAGAAGCATGTCTCACTCTAAAATTCAGTCAACCCAGGTCCCAGTGATTCATCTTTTTCAGCCTCATTTTTGTCTTAAGACATTCATTTGAAGTGACCTACTCATCGCCCCTTATAGCCAACTATTCTGGCTTTAATATCAAATTCAGTATTAAGACTACTTGAGAGCTAGAACTCTGTCCTGCTTTTCCTTGCAGACTTCTCAGGTCTGGAGACTTCCTAGTGTTCCACATGGAACTTGGCAAATGCTTGATGAGTGAGTAAGAGGCACAGAGTAAAACAGTTGTGCTCCTCTGTCATGGTGTTGGTAGTGTGGGCTCCAAGAGAGAAGATGAAGTTTCAAACGGATTTTTCTCAGAAATAGGTTGTCCCTGGGAAACAGCTATCAGGACTAAATACAGCCAGCAATGTTCTTTCCAGCACAAATTATATCCACTTGAGTGTGGGCATCATAACGTACGGAGAAATTCCTTATTTCCAATGAAACTTTTTGCTTATATAATGTGGTGCATTTCAGCTCTCTTGTGTGTGGTGCCACATTTCACCATGGAATGGGATAAAGTCAATAGACCCATTTTGGGAGAGAACCCAAGGCTAGAGCCCACCTCTAAATGATGGCAGAGCATTTGTGTTCCCTATGCACACCTCCACTTTTGCCTATTGTTCCAACAGATGCTTGACAAATTATAAAGCAACCATGGGAGTCTTTTCTAGACACAACTAAGAAAGCATTTAAAATAGACAGTCTTTATACATCTGTCCTTAGTCCATGTTCACTCAACGTTTCATCTTCAACTATCTCGCTGGCTTATTTTTAAGCTGGGGAGGGAATGAATCTAACCCTTTGGTATCTGAAGTCAGAAAATCTGGGGAGTGAGTTAGATAATGCCCCTCTGAACTCTTCTGTTGCTTTTTTAAGTCAGGTGTGTGCAGAGTCATCCTCAAATGCAGAATTATCTAATTTTCCTTTGAAATAGTTTATTAGACATGGTCTAAAATATTCACATGTGTGGGCTAGTTTTGCTTTTTATCTGAGGTGTTGTTCGTTTAGTATTTATAGTGTCCCCAGAAGGAATACCCCTTCTAATAGCAGGCACAATTAGCATTTTAAAGATGTTCAACAAAAACTGAACTGAGTGCAGTGTGCTGCTCAAGACAGCTGCAGTGGGGTCACTCCTCTGGTCTTCTACGGGCAGGAGTGCAGGTAGCTGAAGGGCTCCACGATTCTGTTCTCCTGCATGTCTCATCTTGGTTTTGCAGTGGATACCCTTGTTCTTCCTTTGCCTTGATTGCTGATTCTGTCTCAACTCTGCCAAGTACTCAAGGAATTCCTGAGGGTTCACGAGCTGGGTCTGCAGTTTCCAGGAACAGATTGATACCTGCTTGCCAAGAATGTTGGTATGTGTGACAGAATTTTGTGTGAAACCTGTTTGCATGATGTGCCATCTGGAGGTGACAGAGCTCTATGAGGGAGGCTTTGCCGTTCCCTTTTGTCACCAGAGGCCTGCAATGTCTCTTAGAAAGGATGAGTTTAGCTTGGAAGGAAGCTGAACTCACACATAGCTTCTACCTTATTCCCATGGTTTAAAGAATTTCTTCTTATCCTGTAACCAAGATCCAAGGGTACCTTGCCAAGCTAAGATTATATCAGCATGAAATGGAGGTAGTTTAAAATTGTAGCCACCTTATGTCTGAGAAATGGGTTCTTTTTGCCAACTAGTTTACTCTCACATTTTTTCTACTACTAATAAATAATAGGTGACATATTGGGCTGAGAGTGGATGTTTATCATGCATGATTATTTTAGAGATAAAACGGTATCAGTTCATAATGAACAATTGATGGGCAGCACAAAGGCATCCATTTGATTAACCTAAGTTATGTATTGGTGATTTAAAGCTTGGCCATTAGGAGCGGAAAGAGAACTGCAGATACCTAGCCATGTGACTTAGGGATCTGTAGCGAGTTCCTGTGTAATTTGAAAATACATTGTATGAAACTCAGAGACTTAATTAAAGTTAAAATTTGAGAGGTTTTATTGAAGACACATCCTTATCCCATATTTTGTCATTAAGGATTGTGTTTATAGATCAGCGGAAAGTAGAAAACGGGTTCTGTAATCTCAGGCTTCTGTTGACTTTATCTTTTGTCCCCTTCAGATAAATTGTTCAGTGGCTTTCACCTTCTTCCTAGCACATTTCCACCCACTTGGCCGACTAAAGCAGAGGGAACTGGCTTAATAAAGCCAAATGACTTCTTTCTACTGATAATTCAGGAAAAAATGAACCATCTTAAGAACGGGAATTATGATCTCATAAAACCTGTCTTTAGGCAGAAATTGAATGCCTGCCTACTTTGTCATTCACAGAACATAATAGAAGTTGAAAACTGCCAGTGCCTCTCCATGTTCTGGGCATGATGGGTGGTTTGCAGCCCAGACCCAGGGAGCACAAGTGGGTCTGCTTGCACTCTGGCTTCAGAGCACACATGGCACTATCGGAGTTGCTCAGACTGCCATAGAAGAGGCCATGCTTCTGATGTAACCCCTTCTCACCTTGAGAAAGAATGAGAAAGTGACAGGTGCAAGCCAGCAGGTTTGTGAAAACCCATATTCAGCATCCAATTTTAGTAACCTGAATGGACCCTTGGGAAGTGCAGCATTTTAAACTCTAGAAGGATTTGAAAAACCAGTCCTTTCTTCTTATATAGGTATTTTTTTTCAGGGTATTTGGGTAAATTAATGGGCTTTCCCTCCCCTCAACAAGTGTTTCAAGTTTATCTGAATGTAAACACTTAAGAATAACACTGACGTACACTTGAATAGTATTTAGGGTAAGAAGAACACTGTACTCAGTCTTTACAATGACCTGGTTTTTAATGGTAGCTCTATTCTGCATATAAGCATCTGGAGACTTGAGGAAATCACGTGTATGTATATGGCAGCTGATTGTTAACTGTAGCTAACCAATTGCATGTTGAGCTTTCTTTAGATCATTAACAATGCATCCCTTTAAAGAGCCGACTAGAGGGGTTATGAAGACCATTCTGAGCCTTTGGGGTGGGGTACAGTAGACTAGCCACAGTTCCTGGTGTTCTAGAAGTCCAATAACGATAACTTCCCACTGTACAAATCTGAACATGCAGAAGCTCAGGAAATCATCAGTATGCAGACTTTTCTCCTGGATCATTTCTTATTGATCAGAGCCATGCCATGGATTCCCCTTTTTATCCAAAATGTTCATGCTCTCAGGTGAGTCAGAGGTAGGTTCAGTTACCAAGCATTTTTGTGTTCAGAGATTATGCTCATTCCTTACGGAGGTACAAAATGATGGGTACTATTTTAAATTAATTTATGTACTAAATTTATTTTTTTGATATTTCCATACATGTATAAAGTGAGTTTTAATTACCCTTACCCTCAGCCGTACGATATCCCCCAGTCCTCTACAAATCCTTTTCCTGGACTTACATTCTTCAGTTTTGATTTGTGACCCACTGATTTTAACCAAGGCTGCTGGGGTGTATTAGAATTCCAAACTATCTGAACCTAGAGGAGATAGGTAAGGAGCTCAGGCAGAGGATGATCAGTCAGGGTAGATAGGATTTATAGAAAGGATGGCTTCATGAGATCACAGAAGCTGAAATACCCCCTAACAGGCCATTCGCAAGCAGAAGACCCAGGGAGCCTGGCAGTGTTGCTCAGTCTAGGTTCAGAAGCTTCTCAAACACAAGCCAGCGGCTCTCAGCCTGTGGGTCGTGCATATCAGATGTTTACATCGTGACTCATAACTAGCCAACTTACAGTTATGAAGTAGCAATGAAGTAATTTTATGATTGTGAGGTCACCTATGGAACCTGAGGAATTTTATTAAAAGGTTGCAGTATTAGGGAGGTTGAGAACTACTGAATTAGCGGATGATGTCATTGTCAACCAAATTCTGTAGTCTGTAGACTGGAGAGCTGGAGTTCTGTTGAGGAGATGAGTGAGAGAAAGAAGAAATGTCTTTCTTTGTTTTCATTCTTTCTGCCTTCTCTGGGCTCCCAGCTGATTGGATGTTGTCATCCCCCATCACGTATTTTCGACCAGTTCATAGTCCCATCTCTGCTGGATACACCCAGAGTAAGGCTGTACCAACCCTCCAGCAAAAGCCTCAATTTCATAATTGGAGACCTAAAGTTGAACATCATGACTAAGTGTGACAAAAAGGAGGTTACTGTGTCAATGGACTTTGGATGCAGTTATGAATGGTTAGGGTGAGAAAACACTGCCACAGACAACGTGCCTGTGGAGATGACAGGAATCTAGCATGAGTTCCTGGGCCTTATTTTCATTAAAGACTTTAGGTGAGGAAGCTGTCAACCGGAAGGAGGAGGTAGAAGGGTGTTGGTGGTTTAGGAAGCAAGGCTAAGTTTCATAGGAGACTTAGAGGGGAAGGTTAGTTGTAAATAACCCAAAAAATTTAAACTGGCTGCTGTTGAGCTGTTCTCATGTATTCCTTATGCTAAATCCTCATGAAAGCGAGTCTCGGAAGGAAATTTGATGCCTGTTTGGTTGGTTTCTATATAAATGTCTGTTAAGGAAGACAAAAGACAGAGAATCCATTTGGGTCTGTAAAGTAGGCGGAGTTTAGTTCTATGTGCCTTCATGTCTTCCGGAGGGAGAGACTCTCACGTTATGGTCACGGTCATTCTGTATAAGCAGAAAACTCTTGTGCCACTGTTTAAACCTGAGATACAAAAAGGGCACAGCCTCACCTCATTCCGAAGAGGAAGGCAGCAGGTCTCTGAGGACTGTGTAAGTGTGGGGTGTCCTAAAACATATCTGTCAGTACACGGGGACTCCTGAATACCTTTAATTTTAATAGAAACTATTTCCAACATCCTCCATGGAATGTGGATATATGCCTACTTTTTAACCAATGGCCATGCAGCCCCAGTACTGAGTGCAGAGATGAGAATGGTCCAGGTTGGATGTTGATATTCAGAAAAGAGATGTGCTTATCTTGTGGCATGCTGGCTATTATCTGGGACTCTGCCAGACCACCACTGGGATCCACATTTTGCAATTAAAAAGTGTCTTTTATGTATTTGTGTATGTGCATAGTCTGGATGTATATATGTATTGTGTGTGTGTATATTCACATGTATGAGGCTGCACACGTAGCATACATTGTTTGAGGCCTGTGTTTCATGACATGAATCTTTCCTGGTTGCTCTTATGTATTATTCCTTTGAGGAAAAGTCTTTTAATCAGACTCTGAGCTCACTCAATGACTAGTTTCACTGTCCAGGTTTCTTTAGGACTCTTCTGCTTCTGCCTTCTGAAGCTAGAATTATAGGTGAGCCCCATGCCCTCCAAGCATTTAAGTGTGTTTTGGGGATCTGACCTCTGGTCTTCTTGCTTATGAACAAATGCTTTGACAACTGAGCCATCTCCCCAGCCCTCCAGTGTTTTTCATTAGTGCATCTGACACTTCTAAAATTGTAATTTAAATGAACTGGCACGTATGTAATATCCTACTGTTTATGATAAAATATTTGTGAGAGCATTCCAGACAGCATAATACAAGGTTGTCGAGTGGACTTGTTGATGCAGTGCCTGGAAGGGCAGACTGCATATACTGGATTTGTAAGACAACAGATCTGTAATCGTTACTGTCTGTCCCTAAAGGTGTAGGGAAGCAAGAAAGACTCATTGCTTTGCTTCTGCAGGCTTTTTGAGGCTGTCTGCTGTCCAGCAAAGCCACACTGATCTCTTTGGGCCACAGCTGCTGCTTCATGGCAGGGGGTATTGACTTTCAAAGTTGATGTTGCTGCCCCCATCTGTGCATTTCCTCTGAAAAGATTTTTTTTTCCTAAAAAAAACTGTGCATCATATTTATAATGGCTTATTGATCAAAGCCAGGTTCATATTCAGAGATGGAAGAAGCCAGGTGTCTCTTCCCCATGAGTTGGCTTTGCATCAGAGGTATTAGTTTTGCATTCCTGGTTTTTCTTCCTGAGACATTGTACTGGGGAGTTTTTGTCAGCTTGGTACAAGCTAGAGTCATTTGGGAAGAAGGAAACTCAATTGAGAAAATACCCCCAATAGATTATTATTGATGTGGGAGAGTCAAGCCCATTGTGGGTGGTACCTCCCATGGGCAGGTAGACCTGAGTAGTATAAGAAAGCAGGCTAATGCATATGTAGCAGAGGATGGCATTGTTGGGCATCAATGGGAGAATAGGCCCTTGGTCCTGTGAAGGCTCAATGCTCCAGTGTAGGGGAATGCCAAGGCTGGGAGGTGGGAGTAGGTTGGTAGGTGGGGGAATACACTCATAGAAGCAGGGGAGGGGGATGAGATAAGGGGGTTAAAGAAGAACTGGGAAAGGGGTTAACATTTGAAATGTAAACAAATAAAATATCCCCTCCCAAAGAAAGGAGGTAGAATAAGCCATCAACTAGTAAGCAGCACTCTTTCATGGCCTCTGCTTCAGTCCCTGCCTCCAAGTTCCTTCCCTGTTTGAGTTCCTGTCCTGACTTCTTTCAGTGATGAACTGTGATGTAGAAGTGGAAGCCGATATTAATTTTTTTCTTCCACAAGTTGCTTTTGTCATGGTGTTTTACCACCGCAATAGAAACCCTAGCAAAATTGGTACCAGGAGCGGGGTATGACTATAAAAGACATGGCCATGTTGTTTTGGAGATGACTGGGGAATGACATCAGAATGTGGGCTGGAAAAGGCATCAAGTATTCACAGCTAATCTCTTGTGGGAACTAAGAAGATAAATCTGAGAGTAGTGCAGATGCTAGAGGACCAGGTTGTGAAACTTCCAGGGGAAGTTTGAGAGTAGCTTCATGACTCTACTGGGGCTGTTGATATTTTGAATTAAAATCTGTCCTTTAGCTCATCTGGGACTGAAGATTTGGCTATGGTTAAGAAGAGACAAGCACCACTGAAGCAAAACCTTTGCTTTATTGAGATGATTGTTTCTTCTCAAACCTCTCTCCCCCTAGTTTCTCTCTGTGTCCACACATGGTCTTCTTATTTGTCTCTTCCCGATGTATTCTGTTCATGGGTTCACATCTCTTCTGATAAATGCACAATCACTTGGAATATAATGCATGATAAAAAGTCCATTTTAATTTAATTAATTAAAGAAGACTTTGTATTTATCAGGGTAACTTCAGAGACACTGGAGTCAGGATCTCAAATAAGAATGCTCACAGATCCCATAGATAGCCACTCTCACCATCTCTGAGCTTCCTAGGCATCTCAAGGCCACACTCAACACTGGATGTCAGCAGTCTTTCTCACACCCAGCTGACATCAGCCTTGTGAGAAATTTATAAAAGATTCAGGAGATCTTCCAGAGTTTTATTCAGTGGGTATGTTTTGTCAGTCTCTGTTGATTTTTATAAAATATCGCAGCCCTTAGTTTAGACAGCCAAATAAAAATATTCATTTGCTTATAGATCTTTTCTTCTTGTTTCAGATGGCGATTGTCTGGGGAGATGAAGGAACATTTATTATATAAACATATTTTTTTGTGTGTACATGTATGCTTATGTGGAGGGGTGTGTGTGTGTGTGTGTGTGTGTATGTGTGTGTATGTGTGTGTGTATTTGTGCATGTCTGTGCATGTTTATGTGGAGTCAGAGGTTAACACTAAGAATCCTTCTTGGGTCATCATCTTATTTTTTTGAGATAGGAGTTTTCACTGAACCTGGATCTCAGCTAGCCTACGTGGCTAGAAAGCCATGTCCCACCTGTCTCTCAGGGATCCTCTTGATTCAGCCTCCCCGGTGCTGGGAGCCACTAACTTGCTCTTTGACATGAGTGCAGATGATCCACACCAGTATACAGGATAATAGAAATGAGTACTGCTACCCAGTTTTCCCTGTATCAATTGGCCATGCTCCCTGTTTCTTTGGTAACCACTGTTCTACTTTATTATGAGTGAATCATTTTAAATGCCATGTGTGGGTAAGAACATACACTATTTACCTTTCCTTGCCTTACTTACTTAATTTAATGTCCTCTGATTCCACCATGTTGCAGTAATTTATGGGATTTGTTCTTTTTATGGATGAATAATATTTCTTCTCTCTCTCTCTCTCTCTCTCTCTCTCTCTCTCTCTCTCTCTCTCTCACAGACACACACACACACACACACACACACACACACATACACACACACACACACACACACACGACATTTTCTTTGTTCATTCATTTGTTTATGAACACGCCATGCCCCATCTTAGCTATTGTGGACAGCGCTGCATAAGGCATGGTACTGTACATGTCTCCTGTGTTCAGACTTGTTTCCCTTTGGAAACAAGTTTGTTTCCCTGTGGACCCCAGTGTTGGAATTGCTGGACCATGTGTTTTTATGATCTACTTTTACTTCTATGTTTTAGAGGAATTTCCATATTAGTTTACACAGTGGCTGGACTGACTTACCTCTTTCCCATCAACAGTCTCTGATTATTATTTGTTATTTTTTTATAGAAGTCATTCTAATTGGGATGAGGTGATATTTTGTTGTGCTCTCACTAATATATATCTGATCATTAGTGATGTTCAGTGTTTTTTATGTACTCATTGGTTATCTGCAAATCTTTTTTACAAATATCTATTAAGCTAATTTTTTGTTTTATTAATATATTTACTATTCAGTTGTTGTGTGGTCTAGATATTAATTCCTTGTGTATTGAGTAGTTTGTAAATACAGTTTTCACTATTCTCTAAGTTTTCTATTACTTCTATTATTTACTGTGGTGTGCAAAGTTTTTTTGTTTTTAAATTTCATATAATATCATTAATAAACTTCTGTTTTTATTATCTGGGACTCTAGGGTTTTATGAATACATATTTATGAAGACCAGTATCTTTATTCTTTTTGTATTTTCTAGTAATTCCATTATTCATTAATCAGTTGAAGGACATTTAGTTTTTTCCCTGTGTTTATTAGCTATTGTGAGCAAGTACCTGTGGGGTAGGATGTGAAATCCTTCAAGCTCATGATGAGCAGTGGTATAACTGGGTCATGTGGTAAACTTATTTTTAGTTTTTTGAGAATCTTTCACACTTATTTTCAGAGTGACAGTACCAGTTTGCAAACCCAACAGTGAATGAGGGTTCACCTTTCTTCACATCCTCTCCAGCGTTTGTGGTAGGTGGTTTTGTTGGTCATGGCCATTATCACTGGGATAAGATGAAATCCCACAGATGTTTTCATTATTACATCTATAATTGCTAAGGATAGCATTTTCTGTGATATTTCTTAGCTACCTTCATTTTTTTTCATTTGAGAACTCTCTTTTCAGGTCTACAGCTTATTTTTAGAATTTTCTCTCTCTTTTTTTCTGAGTTCCTTATTTATTCTGGATATCAGTCCTCAGCCTGGGCACTTTTGTTCTGTGGGCTTCCTCTTCACCCAGCTGATTGTTTCCTTGGCTGTGCAGACACATTTTACTTTTACAAGGTTTCACTTATCAGCTGTTGCCCCCAATTCTTGGGCAAATGGAACCTTATTCAGGAAGTCCTTCCTAAGCCTCTCATGTGCTATATATCATGTGACATCATCTACTGCCTATGTTTTCTTCTGGCAATTTCAGGTTTTACACTAAAATAGTTTTCAGATTTCACATTGAAGTCATCATTTATAGTTAATTTTTGTGCAGAGGTATTTTTGTGCAAAAAATAGATAAGAATCTAATTTTATTATTCTGTATTTGGACATGCTGTTTTTCTAGCATCCTTTGTTGTCTGTGGTGTCTTTTCTCTGGTATATGTTTCTCTGGTATATGGTATATATGTCTTTTTTTCTGGTATATAATATCTTCATCAAATATTAAACAGTTGAAGTTACATGTCCTCATGGATAAGTCTTTAATTCTGCTCCATCCAGCTACATGCCTATTTATGAGCCAACACTATATTGGTTTTATTATTTCACCTCTGTTGTATATTTTAAGATCTGAAACAGTAATCCTTCTAGCATTGGTCTTTCTGTATAGAAAGCTGTTTTGACTGGGATCTTTTGTGGTTCCTTATGAATTTTAGGGTATTTTTTTTCTATTTCTATGAAGAATAACATAGGATTTTTGCCTGGGATTGCATTGGATCTGTAAGGTAGCTGTTGCTAAATGGTCATTTTTTTTCAATGTTAATTCTATCAATCCACAAACATGGGGTATTACTCCAGTTTCTAGTGTCTTTTTCTATCTCTTTCTTCAGAGATTTAAAGTTCTCATTCTAAAGGCCTTCACCTCACTGGTTAAGTTCATTCCCAGATATTTTATTTTCTTTGAGGATACTGCTAATGGGTGTGTGTCCATGATCACTTTCTCAGAGTGTGTGCTGTTGGTGTATAAAAAGCTATGGATTTTGTAAGTTGATCATGTTTCTGTCACTTGCTGAAGTTGTTGCTAGTTTCTAGTTGTCTGGTATATATTTTGGGTTCCCCTTTTATAATATCATGTAATCTGCAAGTACAGATAATGTACCTTCTTCTCTTATCTATCTCCCTTTACTTCTCTTCTCTTGCCTTAGTGTTCCAAGCACTGTTTTAAAAGAAATGCTGCCAGGGCACAGTCCGACTTTGTTTGCTCCCTTTCAGCTCTCTTCATCTCTCTGTCCTGCTCACTCTATGAGGGAAATGTCACTTCTCCTCTAGAACACAGATTATGTGAATATTTGTTTGCTTAATTATTTTTATGAATCCCATCAGCCTATTTTTGTTGTTGTTGTTTACTTTTTTATTCTTTTTTTTTTTCTATTTCATTTTCTCTCACTGTGAACTCTATCTTCAAGTTAAGAAATTATTTCTTCTGCTTGATATAATGTGAGTTTCTGGTCCTATTTTTAAGTTTATTCACCAAATTTCTAAGGAAAAATGTTTCTGTTTTTAAAAAATTATCTCTGATAAATTTTGTCAGTATAAATTATTTTAATTATATTTTTTATATTCTTTAGTCTATTATTGACATTTTCTCCATTTTTTAGCTACTTCACAAACATCTTTTGCTTTGACACCTGTTACTGAAAAGCTATTGTGTTTCTATGGCTGTGTCATGTTTCTTTGCCTTGTCATGTGTCTGTGCATTGTGATCTGCCTATTTAATGTCCTTTCCTATTTTAGTTCTTCAAAGAGAAACACCTTTTCTAAATGAATGTTAGGATCTAGGTTGGCTGTTGTTTGTTCACTCTGATTCTGTATAAACTCAGCAGTGTGGCATTTGTTTACTTTCTTCAACTATGATCATTAGTGGAATTTTCATTCAGGTCATTGGTCTAAGTGACAGTTATACATGTCAGCAATGGCGTGTGTGTGTGTGTGTGTGTGGTGTGTGTGTGTGTGGTGTGTGTGTGTGGGATACTATCTAGCTATCCATTAATCTGGGCTTAGGTATGTAAAGGTGCCTAACCAGTGGTAGATTATATTTCCCAGTGGAGTAAAGTTAATACTTGACCTGATGTTGGCTTAGATGTAGAAGCTCGTGAATGAGTTTGGCTGTCATTTATGTGTTGGACTCTGTTCTGTGCTAACTGTTCCCCAAGACATTAATTGCTACCTTGTATTTGAAAGATAAGGCATTATTCTTTCTGCCATATCTATGTTCTAAATACCAGAGTCATTGTGCTTTAGTTACATGAGTGAGCATGGTGAAATAAAGATAGAGGCTCAAAGATTGAGACAAGGGTCAAACATGGAAGTCATTGGACACATTCCAGTGGGGATTTTGGTTTAAGATGTCAATGAATTATACTAGTTTGGGCCATTGGAGAAGGGGATGTACAGTATGAGTGTATAATGTAGGCTTTTTCTCTGAAACAAAATAGCCACATGAACACAGGACAATTCTCCAAACTTTGGGGCATGCGAAGGATATTAAAATCTATATGTTATTATCTGAAATAGTAATAAGATTGTGCTAGCTAGTTTATAAGGTTGAGTCTTCTGAAAGGATGTTTAATCTTCTGAAACCTCAATTGAGAAAATGCTTCCATAAAATCTGGCTGCAGGAAATTTTTTTAATTAGTGGTTGATGGAGGGGGGCTTACTCAGTCCATTGTTTGTGGTGCCATTTTTGGGTTGGTGGTTCTGGGTTCTATAACAAAGCAGGCTGAATAAACTAAAAGGATCAGGCCAGTAACCAGCACTCCTCCATGGTTTCTGCTTTAGCTTCTGCCTCCAGATTCCTGATCTGTTCCAATTTTTGTCTTGATTTTCTTCAATGATAAACAGTGATTTGAAAGCATAAGCCAAACAAACCATTTTCTTCCCATGTTGCTTTTGATCATGGTGTTTCATCACAAATAGGATGTTTCAACTAGGACAGGGACCACTAAGGATTTCACTGAGGAGATGTCCATTTTGAATCCAAGATGATGTAGATAGCCAAGACAATGTGAGAGTAATTGCTCTCACCTTTCTGGTGTTATTTTGGATTTTAATGTCCTATGGTAAGTTCCCCATTTTGTTGATACTATGTGTCGGTAGCCGATCCTAAGATGGCGCTGACTTCCTGCCTGCCTCGTCAGACTTTTCTGGTAAACAAGTACTCTGAGCATGCATCAGCATGATACTGGCGTGAACCCTGCTCCTCTATATTAGCAGCACTCTCCGGCTGCTCGAGGTCCCTGTAGAATGTATTAAGAGTTCCTGCAATAAAGGCTGTTGAGAAGAATCCAACCATGTTGCATCTGCTTGCTGATCAGGTGGTTGCGACAACTATGCAGTTTACTTCCTCAGTCACTACAGTTGGGATTTTTTAATTTTTAATTTTTTTTTTTTTTACTTATAGGTAGAATAAAGGGAACCAATAACATTCAACTATATGTGGCCATCTTGCTAATGTTTGTAGGGCATTGTAAGAGCCTGAACTTGAACCTCTAGGAAATTATTGTATCATAGCCAACAGTCATTTAGGCCATGGAATTTGATGATAAAAGATCTGAGTTGGGCTTTGGGTTGAAGAGAAGAGACTGAAAGATTCAGACAGAGCATTGGGGACCTATGTATGAATTGATGGACAGAGGGAGACATAATATGGAAAGCATCACCCAGATGTTTCAGATGTACAGATGAAGACTCCCTCAGTCCTGGAGTCAGTGGTTCTTAACTCTGGTTGTGTGTAGTGACTATGTGAGAACTCATTCCAGAAGACTATTGAGTTGATCCAGATGGAATTGTAGATATCAGTGGTTTCTGGGAAACTTGCACAAGAGGTTTCTTTGTGGGTCACATGATCTTTGCTGGAGCATGGCCACTAGTCATGTATATCTTTTTTGCTCCTAGAATCTGTGATAATATTGTTGATAATTAACAAAGACTTGAAGGATCAACAATGTGCCCCAGTCTTCTTGAGTAGGATTTTTTTTCATGGTAAGTCTTGTACCTTCTTGCTTTCGCCAGTCTGGTCAGTTAGGAGACATTTAAATCATATCATCAGGGAAAATGGTTTCCTACAGACAGTTCTACATGTGGAGCAGTAGAGGGGTACCAAATGCAAAAAATCTGGAAAAGATGTGCATTAAACATCTGCCCTAGATCTCAGAACCTTAGGCTTGATGATACTCTGGCATCTCTAAGGAACTTGAAATAGCTCAGTGAAGACACACATATTCAAAACTAGATACTTAATAGGCCACTATCCTCATATTCTATAACAAATTATCACAGACTGAGTAATTTATAAAGAATAGAATTCTATTCTCTAACAGTTCTTGATGCTGGAAAGTCTGAGGTCAAGTAATTGGCTTCTTGCTGTGTCTTCTTAGGATTTCAGGGAAGTGGACAAGCAGGGTGAACACTGGCTTCACATGGCTTCACATGAGCAAAGAATAAAATGGAAAACTACACTTCTCTGAGCCCTTTTTAAGGGTGATACTGATCCATTCCTTAGGGCAGAACCCTTGGGTACTAAGTATTTCCTATTAAGTCCCAACTCCCAGTGATGATAGATTTCAGATTCTGTTTTTATATGAGTTTCAGCTTTGGCAAAATATCCATAAAACTATATGCCATTGTTTTGATTTGTATATGCATATGTTTATAGGTATAAATATGGTATATTGTGTATGAATGCTTATGCATATGTTTTCATTTCTGTGCATGTGCTTAGCTGAATACATGCATATATATATATATATATATATATATATATATATATATATATATATATGTTATAACATGGAAGGTATGGAAGGTATAGACAGGGACAACCCTAGGGCTTACCAACTAGCCAGCCTAGCCAGGCCAGTGATTTCCAGTATAGTGAGAGATGTTGTTTTAAGATTTTAAGGTGGATACTACATGAGGAATGACATCGGACAGTATCCTCTGGCTTCCTCATTGCACAAGAGTGTAAACGTGCATATATTTCTGAATATATGTATTTTCAATGGGCCACAGGGACCACTGGACATCCCAAATTAGGCTTTTAGGAAGTTTACTATAAGGGAAGCTTTAGGTTGTTGCCTCTCAGAGAGGAATCCGTGTGGAAAAGCGTGATTCCAAGAACATATCTAATGAACTTTGGCTGCAGTTCAACTTCCACCCTGAACCTGAGCCTTGAAGTCTCTATTAAGTCTGACTTATGATCAAATAGGGCACAGCAACTCATAAAATGGTGACCAATAAATCTCACCAGTTAGCCACTTAGATACTGAATTGTCAAAAACTTGTGGAAGGCAAGGCCGACTGCAAACGATTCCTTTCTATAGGTTCTCTCATGTTTCAAACAGGGATTTTTATGGAATTGTACTCTTCCCGACTTTAAGTACAATCATCTTCTTTGTCACTGAAATAGATTTTAAAATGCTGCCTTTGAGGACGCTGTGCCATATTCTTTATTATTGTAGGACAGCAACACGGGCACTCTAATAGGATGTGTAAAAAAGTTCGGAAGGCAGGGAGGAGGATGTGGTGTTGAAGACTGGAAAGATGATAATGGATTTAAGAAGCAGACCAGAGAGGGAATCTTCTGGAGTGACCCTCTTAGATGTTAAGTGGGTCATGGGATCCTTAAAGGCTCTGGTCTTGGGGAATCCTAGGGGTTAAATCTTTGAACCAGGTAGGTTCCATGATGTAACATTTGAATTGGAGATTATAAAATGTGTAGAGCTTTATCTCCTTAAACTGAATGTAGGACACATTTTCTTGGGGGTGGGGAGTAGGAGACAAGATTCTGGTGTCCTTGCATTTTCTAGTTCTTCTGAAGGGGTGTCTAACTCAGCATGGTCCTGAAACTGTAGGTTTTGATTTTTTGGCTCCCTTCTCAGTCTCTATCCTACCCATACCCACACTTCATTAGGTTTTTACACCCAGTTACCTGGCAAATACAGACCTTCATATTTGACCTCATTCAACCTCCAATGGGCTGCTTGACATTGCTACTTGGCTTTCTCAATGACCTTTCTCTTGCTTGAAAGTTGACTCCTTCTCTCCCAACAAGCCTGATTCCCCCCCATCCTGCACTTTACCATGAATTTAACTAGCCATCATCTGTATTTCTAGTAGAGGTTTCCTAGGTAACTTGAGAAGAAAGGGATTGGCTAGATCAGATTAGCCTGTGGGCATTCTCTGGGAGATTGTCTCAACTGTTAATTTGTACCTAGCTATCAAGAGGCTATGACAAGGGAGTGAGTAGCATTCCTCTATAATTTTGTTCTTTTCTAAAAGATGGACTGTGACCTAGAAATAGAATTATATGACCTCTTTTCCTCCCTTGTTGCTTTTGTTGGAGCACTTTATTGCAGAAACAGGAATAACAGAAGTCCTTCTACATCAGCCTGGGTTAAGCTCTTTCCAAATTTTGATATCCCCTCAGTGTGATGCACTAACTCAAACTTTAAATAGTGGCTTAGCTCAAAATGGGAGCATTGTCTACCTGGAGGGATATGGTGCTCAGTCCCCAGTTTGATTCTGTTGGCTGAAGTTGAACTTCCTGGAATCCCTCTCATGAACATGTGCACACAGGTCAGGGAGATGTGAACACTGGATTTGGGGATTCCCTCTGTCAATCATAATTCAGTAAACTTTAGTTGTTTTCTGTTTTTTTTTTTTTTTTTGAGATTGTAATTTAATTATATTTTTTTCCTCCCTCAAAACTCTCCCTTATACCCCTCCCTGATCTCTTTTAAAATCATGGCTTACTTTTTTCACTAGTTATTTCATGTACACACACACACACACACACACAC
>JANHMN010000014.1:65567979-65629199 GCA_030674055.1 Rhabdomys pumilio
TCTCCTCTCGACTATGGTGTTTGTAGTTCAGTTTCTTAAACACAGAAACCCAATGCCACATGTCACTGAAAACTCACGAATCAGAGTCAGAGCAATGCTCAGATGCAAGGAAATGCTGTACTATAGCCAAAGACTGGACTCCACAACATTAAATAATTTTTATTTTTTTCTCTAGTAGGAGTTATATAAAACAAGAAAAAAGAAATTAATATTCTCTTGGGTTAGCAAAGTCAGCAGTCTCTGAGTTTCTAAGTGATCACAAATATTGTATTTTTAAACCAGATGTCCGTACTTGTATTCAACATTCTTTTAAAAACAAGAAAAGAAATCTCAGCTTTATAATTATTGTGAAAAAAAAGTTTCACTGAACATAAATTATTCAGTATTATAGAAGCAATAGTGTTCTGATGATTAGTGTGGGGTCTGGGTCAGATTACTGGAGTTTGAATCTAATGCACAGACTAAGTGGGTAAACTTTTGCCTTTACTTGGCTGTTGCTTGGATTTTACCCACGGATATATTCATCACACTACACACAAATGACCATAGACAGCTCTTAGTTATAATCTTTGTCAACACCATTCATTGATGGGTTGGAAGAAACCTCATTTTGTACCTCAGTTTATCTCTAAGAAACATTCACTGTGACGATTTAAAAAGTCATCCACTTGTAGATCCTGATATAATACCTGGTATCCAGCAAGCACTCAATAAGTGCTAGTTGTTTTGTTGTGGCTGTCACATTGGCTGAGGTGTTATTTAGGAGATAGCGTGAATGGCAGTTTGGAAGTGGCACCATATCTTTTGAGTAGCAGGGGTCCATGTGATAACAACAACAAAAGACAATGTGAGTGACAGAGAACATAATAAATGACTCTTTTTGATCCATGATTGACTCCTCGAAAAGGCTAGAGCTTTTCTGAAGATAGTGCTTAAGCGAGAGCTATCAGCTGGAAAGAACAGATCTGTGTCGGTAGTGAGAGCACTGTGCTCAACCTCCCGACAGTGTAATAGTAGGGGACCTTGGAGCAGACAGTCTGCCTACTCTAATTCCCATAGAATAATACTGTGGTGGTAAGTCAAAGCAATCTGTGCTTCATAATGGGACAGTTCTGATCAGTAGATGCCAGAAGCTCAGACTCTATTTACCTAAGCACACGGGAAGTTTGGCTCATAATTAGAGCTGGTCCTTGGACCTGTAGCTTCAGATGAATGTGTGAGTCCACCCAAGACCAGAGTGGCCATAGAACCATACACCCAGGAGAAGTCCCAAGGCCTATTGTCTAAAGACATTGAAGACATTTTGATACATATTGATACACAGCCATAGCTAACAAGTGCAGTTGATTTTGACTTCAGGGATTGAGAATGGTTCTACTATCTTTAACTATTACTGATGTTTTTTTTTTTTTAAATCTTCAAATTCTTCAATCGCCGTCACCAGATTTCTAATATCTAGCCAATCAATCCCAAGTGAGTTTCCAGTTGGTCTTCTAGTTTGTCTTCATTTAAATTTGATTTGATCCTCAGTGTTTGCTTTGACTTTACCTGGCATGTAGTATATCTGGAGACAGGGTTGATGTAGAGCATGCATTTATTTATAGTTCTGACTTGACTGCCTAGTCCATCCTTTCTTTGCTTCTGGGCTCTGAGTACCTGACATTGTAACTGTTTTTACTTTGACTTTGTACCTCAGCATCTGCCAAGGCTGCTGAGTTGCTCTTGACAAGGGTAGATCTGCTATTATGCCCATGTGGTAATATCTGATTGTAGGTGTGGTTGTCACAACTGAGATCTGCAGTGTTATGAGTTCCTACTCAATGGAAGTTGGAGATACTGGTCCATCTTCCTTAGTGGATAAAACAACCCCAACCCCAATGTATTAACGCACAAAATGTCTAGCATTGTCCTTGAGAACCTCTCTAGAGCAGTGACAGAGGCCATCAAGATGTTAATCTCCATTTTCTCCTTACAGGGTGCCAGATACTCTCTGCAGGTCTCAGAAACAAAGGAGTTTTCTTTCTGAGGAATTATGGTTCACTCACACACAGTCCAAGTTCCTCAAGATGCAGATGTCTGCTCCAGTTTCCAAATTAGCTGGTTTATAGCCCCTTGTAATGAGACTAGCAGCCATCGGAGACTTGTCTATAATTCCACAGCTTAGATGTTTACAAGGATCTAGAAAGTTGACAATTTTTTTTCTTGAATTATATTTACATATGACTTAACTTAGCAACCAGTGCTCTTAAACACAAATACAGCTTTCTCAACAGGGTTCAGGCCTGTGGAGCGCAAGTGTATTTAACAGATTCTATGACTTCTTCAGAGGATGCTGGCTTTGACTTTATTGATGATAAAGTATAAATCAAACCTGGGGAGAATCAGAATCAGTACAAGATATCTTCATTGTATATTCTCTATAAATTGCAAAACATTGGCTCCATGATCGTGGCAAGCACAGCTTCTGGTATTCAGCAAAAGAATTTGCAAGTGTACATCTTGATCCCATGAATGCGATGGCTCTCGCAGGTGAAGAAAGCCATAACCATATCCCAAAGCTTGGGTTTTATGCCTCAGAAATTCTCTGTATTCACTCAACAGATTTATACAGGCCTCAGCTTATCAAATGTATCAAACAAGCTTAATGCTACATAACTGAATGTAACAGTCAGGAAAGATTTACCAAGAGTGAAGAGGTTTCTGAAGACACAGCCACCAAACGTTAATTGTATTTCAGATTTGTAACAAGTCTGCATGTTTCTGGCAGGGCTTAACTAGGTTGCATCATGTGAATTCACTGCAGCCTTGTTTCTGAACACACAACATGCACTCTTTGCTCCTCGTGTGCTGTCACAACCACACAACACAAGCAAATGCCTGGAACACCATGGTTAGATTCAAGCATGTTGTTCACTATGGATTGTGCTCTCACTGCACATACAGAGCAGCCTACACTTACGGGAACTTCAGAGTTTAATTATAGAAATAAAGACTTCAAATGATTTCCCACTGTCAATTTTCATCACGTAAATATAAAATTAGTACATATTTATCCTTGTGTCCCCAGCTTACTGTAGCTCTCTACCATCATGAAAGAAGCTTTTCTCTCTTTCTCTCTTTCTCTTTCTTCCTTTCCTTCCTTCCTTCCTTCCTTCCTTCCTTCCTTCCTTCCTTCCTTCCCTTCTTCTTCTTTTTTTTCTTTCTTCTTTTTTCAGTAGATAGAGACTATTACAAAAGCAACAATCAAAATTCAGAGAACAACTGACTGTGGTGTGCCCAGCTCCATTTTATATATCCCCAATGTATTTGTACATCTATTCATGTGTGTGTGTGTGTGTGTGTGTGTGTGTGTGTGTGTGTGTGTGTGTATGTGTGTGTGTGTGTAACAGTCATAGTTAAAAGGAGGGTATGAACAATTGGACCCAAGGTTCAGGGAATATTGAGGAAGTAGAAGCAGAAAGGTTTTAAGAGCCAGGGGACCAGGAAGTCTGCTGTGAGATTGTACCTTCCAGTGTCAGAGAAACTGCCCCTGGGAAGTCCAAGCAATATAGTGGCCTAAATAAGACCTGGACAATTCCAATACCTGTTGAAATGTCAGAATAGATGGGGGGGGGAATCTCATGGATGCCCACTCCTAGATTAGGAATTACAAATATTCAATAAATGCTGAGACAGAAGTCTTTCCTAAGGATGAGTCCCTTTAATGTTAGCCAATATGAAGTGGTCATCCCTAGAAACATACAGACATACAGACAGCATCTGAGTGGATGCAACATGGACTCAACAGGTTTACTTATGTTTATTCATATATATGCATATGTGTGTAACAATAGTGGTTAAAGAAAAGGAGGCGGTGAATTTGGGAGGCAGCGGTAGGAGGGAAAAGGTGAAATGATATAATAACATTTTAATTAAAAACTTAAAAACACAAAATGAATTTGGTTGCAATAAGAACACATTTTTAACAGGTTCTGCAATGGCCCTATATACACTTATATCATTTTGCTCTACATATTTACATGAGGCAACAGCTTCAGCACAGACAATAATAACATCACAATATCAATCAACTTTGTAAAACATTGAAGATGCACTCTGCCCAGTATTAAATACTCCGCTGAGATGTAATTTTCTATAAAAAGTTGAGCTAGCTTATGGATCTCATTAGGGTACAACTTTGCTTCCATCTTTCAAAGATTATAAAATGATATGCATATTAAGGAATTATTTTAAAATAAATCCACTTGTTATTTATTCTCAGTAAGTGTTTGACATGGATACTTATTTTATATAACTACATCCTATGCTTGCGTAAAATTTTTCTAGTGAAAAATACTCATGAATGCAAAGAGCTTACAAGGTAAGAACTTTGGTACAGACCAGAGAGTGACATGGAGTCCGAAGGTGAGTTTAGGGCTCAAGATTTAGGATAGCAGCACATGTGGATGCTGCCCCTGCCTTCTCACTGCATCAGAGGCTGGGTGGGATGAGCATCTAGATGCACTCGGCCCCGCGGGTGAACTGGTACCCACAACAGAAGCTGTAGCTCCTGGCTGTCTGTTGCCTGTTCCATCTGCAGCTGAGGGTGACAGACAGGTGGCTCATGCTGCAGATCCCTGTGTGCTCCCAGGCTTCAGAGACACTGACAGGGGGGAGCACTCTCACACAGCCAGGGAGGAGGATTCATTCTTCTTTGGCATCAGGTTGCAATATGGTCCATCCCAGCACTGCTCCTCTCTGTTTAATATCTTTTAGTGTATGTTTTTATATTAATATTTAATTTGAAGGATCTCATTAAAATATTTATTTTGACTACTGTGATGGTTTGTATGTGCTTGGCCCAGGGAGTGGCACTATTAGAAGAAGGCGTGGCCCTCTTGGAGTAGGTGTGGCCTTGTTGGAATAGGTGCATCACTGTGAGTATGGGCTTCAAGACCCTCATCTTAACTGCCTAGAAGTCAGAATTCTGCTAGCAAACTTCAGATGAAGATGTAGAACTGTTGACTCCTCCTGTGCAATGCCTGCCTGGATGTTGCCATGTTCCCACCTTGATAATAATGGACTGAACCTCTGAGCTTGTAAGCTAACCCCCAGTTAAATATTGTCCTTATAAGAGTTGCCTTGGTCATGGTGTCTGTTCACAACAGTAAAACCCTAACTAAGACAACTGAGGGTTTTTAGTCTTGTTCATTTATTTTGGTGTCCCCTTAAGTGTCCTTTACCTCACCCACACCCAGCTGTTTGTGAAAATGAAGGGGAAGAGATGAGGGTTCACATCCTAGAGGTTAGCGGGCTGCTGACAGTGTGCAGGAGCCTTCAGCACTGGTCTGCACAGACCTTCAGAGTGGAAGACAGTGTTTCTTCATGTGGACTCAAATCTGGATCACGGTGACCCTGTGGTTAGTAGTAACTTAGGGCTGCCCAGGACAGGCTCTAGGGAGTGTTCTTTCAGCTTAGTGGATGCAACTTAAAGGAACTACAATATTCTCATGCTTGTGCACGATTTTATCATTTCCAGTGGGAAGGTTTGTTGAGAGGCCTCTAGATTGCCAAACCTCTTCTAATCTGTATTTTCAGGCACCCAGTTGGTTTCCTCCTCCTTACTCTTACGTTGTTACTGTATTCCCAACCAATTAGAGCTGACCTAGGAGGAAGGAGCGACATAACCCGACTAAAAACACCAGCAGCATAAAGACATAGATGTCTTTTTAAGAGATCATATTGTCTAAGAAATCAGATGGCTGCTGTTTGGATACCAGGGTTATTGGTTTATGTCCAAATGCTCTCAGATTTGTTACTCTTTGGTTTTGTCTCCATATTCATGTGTGTTGAATCTATTAACCAGATAACTTACTAGTGTGCAAGTGCATTCTGATGGCTGTGACAACTTCTCCTGAAACCCTGCCGTGTCTTATGCTCCCAGGTCAGGATACTGTGTGAGAGAACTGTTGAGAGATCTATTGATGTCTCTGATGGGAAATGAAGGGACAGGCGTGAGAGGAACCCCCGTGAACTCCATTCTGTTTCCTATGAAATGGTGTGATGTCGAGAGAACTGTTTGTATTTTTTCAAAAAATGCAACACACTGAATGCTCCCAAGTGACTCCTGTCCTCCATGTATGACAGTCAGCACAGTTGTCCTTACTGGCTTTTAGTGGCATCAGTTCCAGTCAAATATGCCTTCTTCTGGCGGAGAGAAGCAGCTGCTACAAGCTAACACATGCTTCTTTGCTGGTCTCCCTGGTGAGTTTCCCAAGGAGGAGGTGAACAACAGCTGACCTGGAGGACTCCTTTTTTCTAAGCTCCCATGGGATTGAGTATCCTGTTGATGTCCTGTTTGGGAGAGGAAAGGAGGTGCCTTAAGTGGGGAACAGGGAGAGATGAAGAACAACTTCACACTTCGACCTCAGTGGGCAACCCCTGCTGAGCTCCCATACAGTAAGTGGTCCCTTGGCAGAAATTTGCAAATCCTTGCAACTGTTTCCTTTGAGTCAGCCCTACCAAGATGAACACTGCTCAAAGCAAGCGCAGCCTGCCAGGAGGACAGCTGTTAATTCTCTGAGATGACATAGGCCAGAGACCCTGGAGCAGCACAGACACCCGTGCTGATGACAGCATTACTTCTCGGATTCATTTCTAAATGCATTAATTGGAAGCCTGCATGTGGGTATTGAAATGCAGAAGGAAGTTTTGTATTTAAAAAGTTCAAACAATGTAGTGAGAGATGTATATTCCGCATACATATTGAATTTTATTTGCAGGGACAATATTAAAATTTCTTGGTAAGACAGACAGACCAAAGTATCTTCTGTACTTGGAAAAAGACGGGGAAAACTAAAAGAAAAAGACAGGGGAAAGATAATGGCAAATTAATAGTAGGAAACACAGTTTGGGGAGAAAAACGTAATCATTTTTTTTTAAAGTGCTTAAATGTTCAGTCTGCTAGAACACTGTGTTTTGAAAAAGGCTGGGCATGAAAATATATGGAAACGCCTGTGGTAAGTGTGCCTTTCAGGAGTCTGACATCTGTGTAATCATGTTTGAATCCGGGGTGTGTGCTAACTGTGGCCTCGCATTCCTGTCTGTGGAGCAGTGAAGAACATGAGGAGGGAGCTAATCAAGCAGGAGTTTCTAGAACTTCATATTCTTTGTGAAGACACATCTGGAGAGCCTCTGGTTTCCCTGCGTCTCTCCTTTACCTGCATAAATAAAGACTTTGGATTTGGACACATGCAAGAGTTCACCGAGCAAAGTCCTTTGTGATTTCTGGAGCTACTTGGCCTCTCCTGGCTGAAGTCACCTCCTCTTCTGATGTCCCTCCTGCAGCTGTTGCCTCTGTCTATCCTTGTCCCCACCCCACCCCACCCCTGGGATGTTGAATCTATAATTTTTGAAATTAAGAAGTTATTATAATGTTATGATTTGCATTTCAGTTTAGTTCTTCCCATCTGCCTTCCATAAAAGATTTCTTCTGCAGAGTGTATTTGGCAAGGGTTTATTTAATAATAACATTAAAAACCCCATCCGGCATCACAAGCAGCACCCTCTACAACAGAATGAGAGAAAGACTATGCTGCAGAGCATGGCGCGCATTTAGCGCGTGGATAGATGAAATGTTCCCTGTGGCTTCTGTAAAGAAGGGATTGGTAGCCCAAATTCTCAGAGAATGGCAATGGGCAACAACCATAATCAAAGGGCAGGAGACAGACAGAGCTATCATTGCTGTCTTTGTAGCAATACAGAAGCCAGCACAGGATGCTCTAACTGTCATACTCTGCTCACCTCACATGTCCTCTGCAGGTACCACTCATCAGTCATCTCTCAGGACGCTGCTACACATTTGGTTCTCTCACCATCTCTTCCTCCCCAGCTTCCTTGAGCCATCAGCTGGCCTGAATTCTAGTCCTTTGTTCTTTTGAAGCTCTCTAAGCATGAAACAACCCTCGTCTTCCTGTGTTTGCTCTTTGGTGCCCATTGGGTTCTGGCTTTGCATCTGTGGTGCCAGATGCTGAAAGAGGATGTCATTCTACAGGGTGCAGCGGAGAGCTAGGAATGAATGAAAGCCTGGGCAAGCCTCCTTTCATCACTGTACCTGGTTACGCTGATGTCTTCTTTGAAAAGTTGTGGTCATTTACATTGGAGTGTCATTATAGACAAGGGGAGGTGGACTTGTGTACTACAGAGTATAGAGTGTAGCAGAAGTTCTGGTGAAGGCTCCTACAGGGTTAAGCCCTTTCCATCAGAGACACTGACCCAGGACTTACTTGTCTTGGTCATTCAATACTGACTACCAGGATGTTCTCAACTCTCCAAAGAGAAATGGGCGATTACATTTGGAGGATTTTATAGCCACCTTTCTCTTGTCCCCCTGTTACCTTTTGAGCCTGAGCCATTGACTAGTGGTTGGCTGTTCCGAGTTTCAGCACATGGCTCAGTGCTGCCCAAGAATGCGCCGCTTCTGACTTCCCATCAAACCCATCTAGTTGGGGCAGGCTGTGGGGTTTCGCAATGCATGATGGTTGGAGGTGAGACGGGGGAGGAGCACAGCTTCTTATGACTGACATTGCACTGTGTGAGTTAGTGTGCTCTCATTGCAGCCTGCTGCTAGGTTTGTGTATGAAGTGTGCCCCCAAAGGATCAAGCATGGAGGGCTTGATTGATGCCAAACCAATTGATCCAATCACTGAGAAGGGACTGCATCCTGAGGCTTTGGACTTCGTCAGCAAATTAACCACTGATAGAATTAATTGTCTGATAGCACTATTGAGAGCTGATGATGTCCTGGGGGAGGAGCCAGGTTGGGAAAAAAAAAACAAAAAAACAAAAAAACAGAAGGCTGGAGCTGATCCCCCCTGACAGCCTTATTTGATTTGACTGGCATTGAGTTGTACAAATGCTTAAATCCAAATGCCTGTAGGTGAGACATCTTCTTTTCAGTTTACCATTTCCTCTTGGCTCCGGTGTGCTCCCCTGTTGATAGGATCTGCCTGGTTCTTAGTCATCTGAGTTTGAAACCAAATGAGGAGAAAAATGGAGCCTGTTTCCTAATTTTCAAGGCTCCTCCTGCACACTGTGTGCGCTGAAGCCCACAGTTGTTTTTTTCTTCTGTAGATGTCACAGAGTGAAAGACAAGCCACTGTTTCCTCTGTGGTGGTACATTAAGCAAGGGGAAGTATGTTGGAAGGACCATCACTGGAAGCGTTTGAGGAGAACTGACTCCGATGACTAATGTGCTTTTGTACCACCCTTTGGGAAATGCTGAAATTAATAGGTTTGGCTTGAAGAACAAAAGTTGATGGGATCAAATAAAGGTAAGATCAATATATGGCCTTTAGAGGTCCTTCATCTTGCTTCCCTGAGAAGTAGGAAAATGAGTTGGGAGAGATGGGGTTATTGGTCAGAACTAGTAGAAATGGCATTTGCAGCCAGATCTTTTGGCTCATGTCTGGGGGTTTCACCTCTGTATCAAGGTCTTCTGGTTTAGGGACTGAGATATAACACAAAGTCCACTAAAGCTGTGTACATGGATAAAATTAGCTTTTGAAAGGAGAAAAAGCAAACGCTAAAAGGTAGAAGTATCCTGTAATGTGAAACAGAGGTGAGCTCTTAATGGGATTTTGACATTCTGATGTGGTCTTCGTGGTCTAACCTGGAGCAAGATAGCAGATACCAGAGCTTGGCAGAGGCTATCAATCATGGGGAATCAGCAAACAGGAGCCAATGTAGTTATCTCCAGATTTTAAAAATTTATTTAAAGGAAATGCCAGCAATAATTTTTCCCCTGATAAACACAGCATTGCCATGTAGGACAGTGAAAGCAAAGTTGAGTAAAACCAGCTCTGCTTACTAGCCTCATAAGTCAAATGGCTTTAAAAAGAATTTATTTTTATTGACACCCAGTACTAGGTACCGTTATAGTATTTTAAAACAAATTTTGTTCTAATTGATTCTCATTTCTCCTCTTCTTCCATGCTCCCACCATCTGTGCACCGCCCTGCTCCTCCTGTGTTCCCATTGCCTATGTCCAGCCCTGCTTCTTCCTGTCTTTTAGCATCTCTTTTTATCCCCATTTGTAGTTTTTAAAAATATGTTTTTAGAGTCTTTACAGCAGGTGCCTCTATGTTGGAAGGTGTTTCCCTCCACAGGAATTAGTGACAGTTTCAGTGCTCTGTACCCAGGAGGACATTGGCACAGGAAGCCCCTTTCTCCTGGGATATTCCCACAACTGGCAATTTCTTGGCAGGGACTAGAGAAGCAAAAGGTTTTTTAGATCTTCACAGTCTTTGTCTAAATTATTGCCTGTGTCTAAGCAACAACAACTGTAGTCTTTTGGAAACCCCTTGTGCATAGAATTGTTTTGGCGAGAGGAATTTCAGCACCTCAAGTCATTGCAGGAGTAGGTACATCGGCTCCCACTGAGTCCAGTCAAAAAAGACCTGCGGTCCTCCTTCCACTTAGGGGAGCAAGATCCACAGGCAGGCAACACAGTCAGGGACAGCCCCCACTCTAGCTGTTAGAGGACCCACATAAAGACCATGCTGCACATCTGCTACATATATGTGGGGTGTGGGGGAATAAGGGGAGTAGGTCCAACCCATGTATGCTCTTTGCTAGTGGTTCAGTCTCTGGGAGCCCCCAAGGGTACAGGTTGGTTGACTCTGTTGGTCTTCTTGTAGAGTCCTTACCTGCTCTGTTCCTCAGTCTTTCTCCCAGCTCTCCACAGACTTCCCAAGTTCAGTCTAATGTTTGCCTGTGGGTCTCTTCATCTGTTTTGGTCAGCTGCTGGGTGGAGCCTCTCAGAGGACATTCTGTTAGGCCTCAGTAGGAGGGGATGTGTCTAGTACTGCAGTGACTGGAGGTGCCAGGGTGGGTTGACACCTAGGGAGGGATCTCCTTCTCAGAGGTAAAGGACAGGGGTGGGGGGAGGGGATGTGTGAAAGAGGATTGGGAGGAGATAGGGGCTGTGATCAGGATGTTAAGTGAATAAGTAAATTAATTAAAAAATAAATAATGAGATTTGAATACATAAATATGTATAATCTGGTTTAAATAATTCTAAAATTAACTAAATGTTTTAAGACATTAACAAAAGAATAGAAAGGACAAGAGAATGTGAACTTTCAGCTTCCTGCTCCAGTCACTGTGCCTGCTGTTTGCTGTCAGGTTTTCTTGCAGCAGGATTCTTATTCTGCTATATTGTATTCACAGTAAAACTTGGTGATTAGGCAATAGAAGAGGAGGTGGAGCTGGGAGAGAAAGAGAAGAAGGGGAGGGGAGAGAAAGAAGAAGGGGAGGGGAGAGAAAGAGGAAGGGGAGGAGAAGGAGGCTATTTGGCCATGGAGGACTATGGGTTGGTCAAAAGGTGTCCTGGGTAGCAACTTCTATCAAAAGGTTAGATATTGGGTAACAACTCTAATTGTGTGGGCATCTTGTTGGTTGAGCATTTCTAAATATATAAATCCTTTAAATAATCATTAAGCTTTAAGAGTCTCATTTCTACTGGGTACTGAGAGGATGGCAGATATTGTCTGCGGGTCAGCTGAGCTTTGTAGATGCAGTATGGTGGATTAGCAGAGCGAGCCACCATGCTGGCATCTTGTGGGTGCCAGGGCCTATGTATCTAGCTAGCCAGAAACCCAGTCAGAGCTGAGGAGCAGCGAGAATATGGTGGCTGCCCAGGAACAAGCCGGACCGGGTGCAGTTTTCTAAATATCACCCCTACATCTTCCCACTATGATGGGCCCTCATTCCTCTAGAACTGTAAACCCAAATACATTCTTCCTTCTACAAAAAATATGGTTTTAATTGAAATGGAGTTACACCATTTTCCCCTGCTCTCCCCTCCCCATCCCTCCCCAAGTGCCTTCCTTCAAATCTGTCTGCCACTCTCAAGATAATAACTTGTTTTTACTTGATTGTTATTATTTGTGTGTGTGTATGTGTGTGTGTGTGTGTGTGTGTGTGTGTGTGTGTGTGTGTGTGTAAAACCATTTCTAATTTTGTGGGCTTTAACCCACATGCACTCCCATTAATAAACATTACACACATGCATACATTAAAGGCAAGGATCTGGATGTTAGAAAGAACATGTAGCTTTAATCTTTTTGAATTAACCAACAGACTTCTATAGGCTAAAATCAAACAGAAATGATCCCCAAGCAAAACCAGTTCTTACAGCAAACAAACAAATGCAAACAAATAAACAACAACAAACAAGTTGGCAAATTTCTAATAACAATACAGTTAAAAAAAAATAAAGCACGTAGTTTAACATATTACATACAATGAAAATGTGTTGTTAAAATTTTTGCAATTGGTTTTGCTTCTTACATCAATTTTGTTAGTTTGGCAACATGTACTTGAGGCTCTAAATGATGTTAAACTCTATTGTCAATTTTTTTCTACATAATATCTTGTCCTCACCCTTTGTCTCCCACTCAACATGTAAGAAATCTTTCTCAAGTCCTAGTTAGGGTGAGAGCTTGGATATCATTTCTAATGTTAATAATAGCCCCTTATATGAGAACAGGTATGTGGACTTGGTCTAACAGTGGCCTCTTCTCTCTCTCTCTCTCTGTGTGTGTGTGACAGCCAGCCAGCCAGCTATGTGCTTCTGTCTATGTGAACTCCAAGGAAGGCCTTCTAAAATCAGCCTTCAATGACCCTGATGGACTGTGGTAGAGACAACTAGGTGATGGAGAGACACCAGGCCCAGGGGAGCACTCCAGCGGGACCACACAGACTAGATGTAGCAAGGGAGGGCTGGCTCCTGAGTGTGTGACTAGACCAACCTGTCAGCTGTCAACTCGGGGTGTGTGACCCAGCTTTCTGATCTTTTTCCTCACGTGCAAAATGAAGTGAGGATAGAGGCGCCTCTCCAGTCCACAGTGGGGGTTGCCTGAAAGGTGATATGTCACTCTCAGGTCTGTTCCTAGAACTGTAAAGCCCTGAAGGAATGGTGGCTGTTGTTATCACAAGCTTTGTCTAACAGATAGTGATCAGACGTGGAGGACTGATGTTACTGGGGCACTAGAGCCTGCAAGGTTAGGTAGTCAGGCTCCTTCTTCGAGTCAGTATTGTTGTATCCAATGGTATGACTGGTATCTTTCACATCTATTGTTTTCATATTTAATTAACAAATCATTTTCTCATGCGCTGCAATTAGACTATCTAATTAGTCTGCCTCTCAGTAAGCCAAGGGTAGGATAAGTTTACAGGTGAGAATGATCTTCTGAAGATCTCTGTGTTTATTCACATTCGTGTATTATATTCATTTCAGATAGAAAATCCCCAAGTAACAAAGGTAATGATGATGAAAAGGTGTAAAGCTCCCTTGGAAAGAGCTAAATCACTCATCTAAACCTGGTTCATCTGTTCTATTCAGAGTGATGTTTGGACAAACACTGTAATGGGGGGCTTGGTGTTTGAACTATTATTCTTTTTTGTACTCAAACTTTAAAACACATTTTTAAAAAGTGAAAATGTGTATAAAAATAAGGATTAATGCCCCTAGATACACAGATATGATTCTCTTTTCTGTTAGTGCCAACTATGGTGTGAGGAATTCATCCTTCAGACCAGCCAGTCAGTATAGCTTAGAAAACAAAAACTTCAAAAAATTACCTTCCAAGCCTATAAGTAGCTTCACTGTACCTCAACTTTCTGAGTTACATGAAGCATTTTCATAAGCAGGGCAGGAAGTGTTTTATGGCTTCTTAATACTATAAAAGATAAGGTTATAAGTCTGGCAACCAAATATGTATACATAAATAAATATACTTTTATTAATCTAGAAAAAAAGCTATGTATTACAGTAGGATATTTATACAGGTGTATTACTTTGTTATATGATGAAATCTACACTTTCTATGTCAGCAATGAGTCAAGATTATTTGCTGTCATTATATTGCTATTGATTTTTTTTCCCCGCTCTGAACATATGTCCATATTGAAGATGTAATCTTTGTTCATTGTGTTTTGTAGCAATAGACAAATTTTAAAACTTTGGTTAGGTAATTTACTTCCCAGCATGCACTGTGTGTGTAGCACTTGGGTGTTTTCTGCATACTAAAAGGCTTAGCAATATCCCCTTGATCATGGATACTGCCTGACTACTTAGACCTGAATGACAGCTGTCAGTCAGCTGTCCTCCCTTTTATCTGAGCACTGTATCTGGGCAGATGACATCTATGTAAAAAGAGGAGTATTGTGGAGTAAAAGCCACACTGTAGATATTCTTGAACCCCCTTGTCATGGACTAGTCTCCCTTATCTGATTGTGAGAAGCAGGGGGGACAAGGAGGAAGCTGGCTTGGTGAGCCAGGTGTGGTGTCTTTAGCTCTGGCTCAAAAAAGAGCAGTTGGATGGGGAGAGCTGATACTGTGGTACTTTTTTGGTGTAAATTTTCCCTACATTAGTGGTGGGGGCACCAACTAAGGAACACATGATGCTAGAATGGAGGCAGCCAGGCTTGGAAGCGTCAGTATTTCCTCAGCTAACCTCTACATGGACGTGGTCAAATACTATTTCATACCATAGCATAGCAAGATGTGTTTGAAAGGGACCCTGCCCCCTTAACAGGGGCCTCTGAATGCCTCTTTTGCCACAATTCTTCTCTGATAATTTCACTTGTTTATTCTGATAATGTCCTAGCAATTGCATTTGGCTCTTGGCTCCCGCTTTCACTGGAGGGAGAATGCTCACCAGCTGTGCTCATGAGATTTCGCAGCAACCAGCTGGGTGATCTAAACTGTGCCCATTTTATTCTCTTAATTCTGCTGGTGCTTACATTGTAAAATGAATGCCGCTTTAAGAAAAACAGTTCCCCTTGTATCTTAAGTAAACTTAATTTTGTCTGTGACTCTCTGTGTTGTGGCTTTGGTAGGCATGATATGGCATGTCCCTCTCTGCCACATGCATTTCACCCTCTTGTTCCTAAGATCCCGATGAGCACACACTGTGATTTTCACATGTACTGTCGTCTTGTCTTCATCTTCTGAGAAACTGGAATTCCTCCCCAGTTTTCAGTTCGTATTGTGTCCTGACTGTGCTCTCCCATTTCGTGAATTATGTTTGTATCATGATACTTTATTTCTGAGTCTGCTAGCACTCTTCAGCCAATAAAAGCCTTGAAGACTAAGTCTTTGTGTTAACTACCTTTGTATGCCTGGTGTCTAGTAGAAATTATGTGGAAGAGGCTACATACAATCACATTATATCAACCCATTAAGTGAAAGAGTTGTGGACTAGGAGAGATACACCTTGTTCTTATGATGGTAAAATGAGATCAAGAGTGGAAGCCAGTCCATGTGAAGCCAGAGAAAAACATGGAGAAGGAGGAGGTACTGAAGCAAAGAGCCCAGCGGGGTGTTTTATAAGAATATGGTCCAGGATTTGGGGTTGCTTTCAGCTGTCTGGGAAATGGGAAGGATGCTGGGATCCAATCATAAGGCCTGAAAATGAGAACAAGACAAGACTGTAAGTACGTGAGTACCCTGTTCAGAGGAGGTGCTCAAAGCTGCGGCTGTCGAGAGTGTATATGTGGAGAGTGGGGAGGGAGACAGCAAGAGGTCCAGAAATGTAAAGTCCTGCAGTTCTCAGAGAAGCAGAAGCAGTCAGGAAAGAGTGAGGCAGGTGATGACTCAGCTGCAAAGGCTGACACAGCCATGTTCCCAGGAAGGAGGAGGGACAAGTGCGAGTAGAGGTACCTAGTCAAACCGTGGATGTACCACAGGCCAAGTCAAACAGTGACCACATTAGCATTGTGTGTCCAAACTTTAAATCCTTATCCCCCCCCCCCACTCATTTGCTCTGTGGTGACAAGGGCCATAGTCATCTCCGAGGTTGATGCTTCTCTGCCAGGGCTTTCATGACTCAGCTTACTCATTCATGGCATGGTTTGGTTAGGAGAAAGGACATGAGTACAGTTTGCAAAAGTTTAAAAGGCACATGGAACCGAGTCTGTGGGAAACCAGGTGCAGGACTCAGCGGTCCCTCCTGACATGGTCACAGAGGATACCTTTAACTCCCTGCAGCAGTGAAAGATGTGTGTGCGATGCTGCCAGCTGGAGTGCTTGCTGGTGGCTGATCACACGGACACCCTCCTCTTGTTCGGTATGCACATAATTTCCAGATTCCCAGAAGGAAAGCAAGCATTCAGCATAAACCAATTGTTTAAATACTTTAGACTCAAGAACTGATGCTTACCCGTTCAGGATCCCTTGTGAACCTTCAAACTGCAGATGCCAGCAAAGGACTGATGTCATAAGCACATCCTTCAAAGGCTATCGTCAAGGTCACCATGCAAAAGCTTTCCTCCATGGGATCTTTTTCTAAAATTTCCTGACATTATCATAAGTTTTATGAAGCATGTTGAAAACTCATACATCATATTTTCCCCTTTCTGCTTTTGGTTAGCTACATTTGTTTTTGGATCCTGAGAGAGTAATGAAAAAGCACATATGTAGGCACGTATGGAGACCGACAGGTGAAGGCTTCAAGGGACTAACCAGAAACAGGCATTTCTGGGTCTGATTCAAAGAAGGGCGGATATCGTCAGATGTCTAGAATTAGGGGTTGATTATATTTTTTCTTTGAAGCAAAAGCAAAATCAGAGAACACACATATGAGCAGAGTTGTTCTTAGTTTCATAAGGCAGAAGCAGAAAAAATTAAAGGGAGGGGCCATTTCAGGAAAAGTCCTATCATATAACGATGAAGACCCGCATCATGTGAGCAAGGATGAACAAGAACTATCTAATTCCTCACCAAGGACCATAAGCCAACTTCCAGCTGGCTCAGTCCTGTACAGGAGCAAAGTCATCTTCCAGCACAGAATGGACGCTCTCTGGAGAGTGATTAACTTTATCCAAAGCCTCTAATTGTATCACAGTTTCCTCATATACAATGTGTGGCATATAATTTTTACAAAGGTATAGAAAGACATAAAATGTAGACAAGAAGAGAAGAGAAACAGATCACAGAGATACAGAAATACAAAAGTACTTCTTTGCTTTACATTAAATGCCAAAAATAAATATAAGTATAAAAAAAGAAATAAAATTATAATATAAATAAATTCCTATAAAGAGCTGAAAAGCATGGGAACAACCTCCAATGGCACCGTTAACATGGAAACATGAAAACAAATAAGGCTTAACTCTAAATAAGTGATGGCAGTGGACTGCAGAGAGAAACTGAGGAGTTGGAAACAAAGCATAGAGACAAAGACACAAAATGTACAGGACAATGTGAGATCCGTGGGCCTTAGGAAAAGAGAAGACAAGCTCAATGCATGGAAAGAATGCTTGAAATAATGCCAACTGTTTAAAAAAAGAAAGAAAAGAAAAACATTCAATCTCCCAGCCAAGGCCTCTGAGGCTTTACCATGACAATCACGAAGGACACTGCAGTTTCAGCTCTATCCTTGTCATTCCAGAATCCACAGACAAGAGGGAACATCATGGCAGCCAGGTGTTAGAAAAAAGCAGATTGTTCTATAAGGGAACAAGAAGACCAATTTCTGGCTTCTCATAACAATGAGAACTGTAATTCAACTGAACTTCCCTTACAGTGATTTTAAAAACAAACAAAGAAAAAAAAAAAAACAAAACCAAAAACAAACAGTGACAGGAAACCGAGAATTTTGAGCAAAATAATCAAATTTGAAGGTGAAACAAACAAACCAACAAAAATGTACCGCGTTCAGAGAAGCAATAAGGCAAAGTATCAAGTAGCCCATCTGAGCTCAGGGAGGCAGCAGAGCTCAGGAAGGCGGCAGAGGGCTTCCTGCTGGGAAGAGCAATGTGATTCCAGATGGCAGCAGAACGGCGAGCGGGAGATGGGTGACTATAAACGTGTGAAGTACAGCACGGTGAGATACTCGGTATGCGTGACAACACCAGGTGTGAGAGGACTAGCACACATGGAGAGGAAAGAAAATACAAAGCATGACATCATTGAGCAGTGAGTCCACGAGGTGCAAATATGACGTCACTGCATGGTGAACCCACAAGGTGAGAACTCAAGCATGGACTCTCCTCCATTGATTTTATATCCTGTCTTGAATCTGTATCCTCTTCCCTTTCCCCATCTTCAGCCTGTTCTGGGCCCTATCACCTCTTGCTCTTGGAAGACTACAGTTTGCCTCTGCACTCCATGTAGGCTTTTTCATACCCAGCAGCTGCCGTTGATCCTCTGACAGCATCCTAAGTGATTTCTTTCCAGGCCTTTCCCACCCCTTCTCCTCTGGAGGTAGTTATTCCTAGAATACTCCCTGCTCAACTGAAAGGGGAAGGGATGAGGAGGTCATCCATCAACTGGCTGAACCACCACAACTTGTCACCTGAGGACCTTGCTCGTGGATAGAGAAGTTATGCCTTTTTAACTCTGTACAGGACTGGTCCATAAATCCTAGACTATATCTCCTTCTGCATGTATTTTACCAGATCACCTTGCATAGAAACGGGAGTTATTCCAAGGTTACCCTCTCCTATGAGATGAGATGTTAGCATGACCTTCCTGCATTCTCTTTCTCTACCCCACCCCCCATTCTGGGTGGCTTTATTTTCTCAGGCTCAGTCTAACTTTTTGACCTCTCCTTTTGGGATGTATTTACCTATGCTTTCTGTTCCCTCAAGGCAGTCACAAGGGGTCAAAATTTCCTCTTTCCACTTCTAGATGAAGTTATTAAAGAAAACCCCTTAGGATTCCACTCAGAAATGTATTTTCTAACTGAGATTCTTTTGCCAGAGGGATTATTAGAAACTTGCTCAAATAGTCACTTAGAATAGACCACATATTCCATTTTTCTAAATCATTATTAAGTGTACTCCTTATAGGCCAGGGTTTTTGAGGGGCTGTGTGTTCGTGTTGGCACATGACTTTCATCAAAAATGACACTCGTACAAGTGACATCCAGAAAGCAACACTCCAGTTGGCTCTTGCTCTAAGAAGCTAGACTATAGTATGATAACTGTCTCATATTTGAAATATGAGTACTAATTACTGAGAACATGACCTAATGTGAGTCAGGGAATATGGGATTGGGTTCTAGACTTAGGAAGACAAAGACATCTATGCACACAGTTCAGTAATTCTCTCTAGGCTTTGGCTGTCTTCTGTATGAGACAGCTGTACCAGTAATGCCTTCTTTAGGATGTCAGCAGGGCGTGGCAGTGGGGACAATAATGCTTTACTCAAAAGGCACATTTAACATTGGATTAATTTTATATTCCAGGGACAACTTCAAGAGTTTCTGTTATATATTTTGGACAATTTGAAGCCCTTAAGCCCTTTAGGTGCTGGGGTTGTTTAGGAAAAGACTCCTTTGAGGTGGAAGTGTATCTGAGCTGGGAGCCACAATGGAGTCTTTGGAGGGAAGACACATTTCTTCTATAACTATTTTAAAGTAAGTCAAGGAGAAAGCTGAGTACATAGTGGCTGAGATTCCTTCCTGGTTCAACTTAGCAAGCCACTGCACACTTTCTTATTGCAGGAAACAAGGGATCGTGTGACAGATCCATGGAGGATCCTGTGCCAGTCTGATGCTGCATACTGACAGTCACCAGTTTCCCTTTCTCCTTCTCAGCTGCTTCTCAAGACAAGGTCGGAAGAGCAAGTGCCTGGAAGCTAAAGGCACCAGTGCTGATTCGTGTCCAGCCTCGAGCCAACTTAGACAAAGTGTGACTTGACGATCACTACATAGCCCAGATTCCCCTCACACCCACGGCAGTCCTCTTGCCTTGGTCTCTTGAGTGCTAAGATGACAGGTGTGAGCCATCACATTCATCTTCCAGTGTTGACTTTTAAAAGGATTTACTTTTGTTTGCATGTGTGTATACGTGCACATGCATGCATGCATGTGTGCACACATGTGTAGATATGTATATGCAAGTGCAAGTGCTCAAAGAGCCCGGAGACATGAGATTCCCTTGAAGTTACAGGTGCTTCTGAGTCGTTCAGCATGCATCCTGAGAATTGAACTCGGGTCCCACATAAGAGCACATAAGTATGTGCTCTTAATTACTGAGCTATACCCCGAGTCTTGTAACTTTGATTTTAGTAGCAGCAAGATTTAGTCTCAAAGCACAGACCTTTCCTATCCTTTTAGCTGGAATGGATGTAGTGGATACAAGGCAGTGAGAAATGAGATGAAAAATTGGCTCATTTCCTAAACCTTATGTTCCCTGTTTTTAGCAAGTAAAATGGACTTGAAGGAGGCCCATTTTCTCCTAATGGGTTTGCCAGGCCCTTGTCTAGTCAGATTGCATGGGGCCCTCTCTGCTTTATCATCTGGTAGTAATTTTCAGAGCTAGTGAGACACCACAGGGGATGAGCCTCTGGCAGCAGTTCGAGGGTTTATTTGCAACATTTGTCCGTGTGCATTTTTATGTCATTTGAGGGTTTCGTACCACATCATCACTAAGTGCAATTCTCTCCAATTATGCCTAAGTGTATGTAAGCTCTGGACTGAGGACCCCTCACGCCTGGCTTCCTTGGAACATGGTCCAGAGAATATTTTGTAGCCATACCTCAGACTGAGCTGGGGCAAGGGAAGGAGCAGAGATAAGCTCAGAACAAACCCACGCCTTCATTCTGATTAGGAAAGGAAGGGGGAAATTCCCATAGAAGGTGCAGGGCAGGCAAGGGGGCGGGGTTCCTCCCTGTGTCTACACACTCATTCACCCTCAGAACAAACAGGGTGAATCTGGGTGTCTACAGTCTCCCTTCTGCTGGCTTGGTTGTGGTCCCCAAGCAGAACTCTGAAAGCGATATGACTCTGTACTGTTACTTCTTCCAAAAGTGTACCATGGTAGCTTTGTACCTTATAGGACAGATGCTTATTTATTGATCAACTACTGTATCCCTGTGGTCTTCCAAAGCAATTAATTCATATCAGTGACTCAAGGAGATGAGAATAGTGTCCTTGGGGATACAGAATCCTCACTGTGGCACAGATATATATATGAGCAAATGACTTGAGTTCAAATGACCAGAGGTGACAACTAGTAAAGCAGTCAGTGGCAGAAACTGTTTCAGCCACAAGTGGCCTGTGTCCAACTGGAGTGGATGTCACCTGAGCAAAGTACAGCTTTTCCATCATGAAAGAAAGAGTGCCGACTCTTTTTTGCCTATCATTCAGGAAAAGCTGAAGATGTGAGCTCTCATGTGTTAGCTTCACCGTGCTTCAGTGATAGAGAATAGATCAAAAGTTTTCAAAAGATAATTTAGTACTCAACTCCAGAAAGGAAAACCAAAGCCAAAGTAAGAAGTGAAACGGAAACAAGTCCTTCCCAGATCCTCCCACGACACTCCTCCCTTCGAACTTAGTTTAACACCAGGGTTCTTATCATGTGACCTATAGAAGGGACGACAGGGAGCCACATTTCTCTAGGCAGGACTGCTTAAAGCTTGTTCTGAGAGCTTACTCGGCCCATTACCTCATCTTCTGCATACTGCCTCCCCATCTTCCACACATCTCTCTCCACACAGACCACCCCTTGCACAGGCTGTTACCAGCAGACTGCAGACCATGAGTGGGAGCTGAGGCGTGACACAGCTCTAGTTGGCTCAAGAACTCCCCACAAACTCTTCCAAGCCATTTTTCCTGTAATAAGAGAATTTATGTGTGCATACATGTGTCTGTAGCTATGCACACACATAAGTAGGTCAAAGGAGTTCTTGAATGTCCTGTTCTATCCCTCTTGGTCTTATTTCCCTGACAGGGTATCTTAGTTGAGCCTGTAGCTGGTCTGGCAACCAGTAAGACCAAGTGACTCTTCTGTCTCTACTCCTGACAATACTGTGGTTACAGGCATGTGTGCTGTGACCAAGCCTGGCTTCTTTATTGAGTGCCGGGGATTGAGAATCTGGTCCTCTGTGTACACAGCAGGTATACTCTCAACCATAGATACCTCTCACCCCAATTAGACTGTTACCCAATATGCTATCACATTCCTTTCACAATTTGAGAACTTCTTCAGCTTGATAGGTCTTCCCTAATTTTGTTCACCCTCTAAATAAATCCTTTGGGCATCTAGTCTTTGAGAGATCTGCAGCACCAGAAGGTATTTGAAGGCTCAAACTCAATGAGAAACACTTTTCCAGGCCTGATTTTTCAGGAACTCAGCCTGAAATTCCTTAGCACTTTTTCTCTGACTTGTGACTTGATGTGTTAGACAGTTAAAAAAAAAAATACAGAGCCAGGGGACATGGGCTGAGGATCACGGAGACTGAGTTCGAGTTTGAGGGGTGTGAATGTAGGGGAAGCACAGGGCAATGTCAAGCCTCTTGTGGTAGGAATAGTTCAGGCTAAGAGCTGGGGTGGGGAGGGGAAGGTTGGGCTTGTAGTAGAGAAAACATCTAGGAAAATATTTGACTTCTTTCATGAAGATCAGTTTTTCATACCAACCTCTTCCAAGATTCAACTAAGTTATTTACTTACCGGATTCTGGTCTCTTCTTTCTTCATTTCTCCTTTGGATTACTTTCCATCCCCACCTCTCTCCTCTCTTTCCCTTGCTGTTGCTTTTTTCACTTTAATTCACAGTGTGGCTGATAGGTTACGGGCTTCATGGTGGCTACAAATGACGGCACTGTTGACTTGATCCTTCGTGACAACGCACACTGTGTGTTCAGCTCATTGACGCTGATGTTTCCAATCGTTTGTACTTGTGTAGAGTTTTGTCCTATCCTGTGAGTGAGGCACTAATTGTCCTTGTAGTACTGACACTGGAACGCACACAGTTTGACCCACTCACTCCAGGGTCCAGAGGATGCTTGCTAGACAGCAAGGAGACTTGCTGGTATATACACTCTGAGAATTGCTGAAATAAATCATTCAGTCATAAGGAAAGGTCAACCAGCGACCAAGGTTTATAATGGGCAGCTTTTATCTGGCTCCTCTGTGCCACTTGGCTCAAATGTATGTGACTCAGGACAGAACAGTGGACAGTCTCCAGACAGCTGGATGACAACAGATCTATGTCTTGCAGGAGAGGATGCAGAAATCGATGGGATGTTATAAACAAAGCCACCTAGAACACTTTTATTACTCTAGGCAAAAACACTTGAGGTCCCAAGTGATGACCAGCCTGCTCTGCCAAAATAAAAGTGTGGTTTGCAAATGGAAGTGTCTTGTTAGGCCCAGAGTCTTGCGGTGGCTGTCAGTCCCTTGAACTGGCTCGTCTGCAGAGTGACAGCTCAGCTGCCAATTCGTGCCTTCCCTCTGGTTGATTACTTTTGTGACTTGCTTGACCTTGTGGTAATTCCAGTCTGGCTAACATGGAATTGTAGACATATTCGGAGATCAAAGGGAGTGGCTGACACAAGACCAGGGTGGCTGCTAGGTAGGGATTTAATTGCCCCTAGGTAGGGATCTAATTGCCCCTGGAAGAAAAGAGAGGACCATTTTAATAAAAAGGTTTTGAACTGGGAGGAAATTAGTAAACGATCATTTAAGGGAGAACTATTATCGTTCTTGCATCTGACACTTTAAACACAGCTATTAAACCATCTACCTCACGCTGACTGAGACGTGAAAACCAGCAGTCAGCTTCACTTCCGGCAGCCAATTTTGTGAGATTGCTTACAGCTTGTCTGCTAGCTACCAATTCTGGCTTTCAGTTTCCACATCCGAGACTTGGAAGAGACATTTTGTTGTTACATAATTGTCTTTGTTTTACTTTGAAATTCCCAGATAGAAAAGTAGGTGTGATGTACATATACTATTATTCAAGACAGTCTGTGAACCAAGAGCCTGGTTAAAACCATGTGGTCTAAGAAGCCGCCTCCCCAGGCCCCAGCTTCCTTTCCCACTCTACGGCTCCCTCACAGACCATCTCTGTTTCTGGCACTTTGATAATCTTTTCCTTGCGTTTTAAACATATTTTCATCTCATAAACTGGATTACTAAGTTACTAAATGGTTTACTGTGTGTACAGTTGAAGTTCTTATCCTGAATTTAGCATATTCAAATCAATGCCTCTTTTATGTCAGCTTTTACTCAATGCTGTATTTGCAAGCTTTACCAAAGAGCAATTTTTACGTCTGTATCAGTGTGCCAACGCTAGGCAGGCAGTACAGCAGGAAGAGCTATGTCATCCAGCTGTGAATGGGAGAGGTGGAGAGGGGTGTGTATATTGGATGTTATCTTACATCCAAATACTAGGATTGCCCCAGTAAAATGTAGCCCAAGCAGTGTGACTGATGACTCCAGGTTAGAACTCCTAGAGTAAGCCTTCCAGCCTGGCCCAGCTTCCCAGTCTCCAGGTTTGCATGGTGGACTTAATCTCCAGAATTACCTTCACGCCAGGCCAATTACAGCAGCCTCAGGATCTACACAGGCTCTGTGTAAGAATGATGCTAGCAGCCCAGACTCTGTCCATGCTCAAAGGGTGGTCCCAGTGCCAGATCAGCCCAGACTCAGGCTGCAGCCCCATTCTCGGGTTAGGCCAAACCCAGCAGCCCAAAATTCCAGACCAACCTTATCACTAGTTTGTCCCCTGCAGCCCCAGATAAAAGTCCCATGGCAACATTAACCTGGTAACCAATACTGCTCAGGTAGCGGTCTGTGCATCCAGGTACCAGACCTTGCACAGAGGTCTGTCTCTCTTGTCTTAGACATTCTCTGGAAAACAGCAATGCACTTAGTTTATCACGGTGTGATCAATATCTTGCTTTTTAACACAGACAATCTAGTGCATTGGCTTCTCTCTTCACCCCTGAATTGCTTGCATTTGTATTACTGTGTTACTTAGCCATCCAAGACTTCATTTACATTGATTCACACAGCCAATGTTTATCTGTTTTATAACACAATTTCATTTATTTCTGTTTTCATTCTCATCTTCTCTTTTGTGGCTATTTTCCTTTTTTTTTTTTCCTGAAGCACATATTTTGGAATTTTAAAAATGAAATTCTGTCAGTGATGAAGAATGCTGCGGTAAGTTTACTGAGAGTGTGCTTTACTCTCGCTCTCGAGCTATACTTTGATGACTCGGAATGATTTCCCTTCAGTTTAACTGAGAATATGAGACTGCCATACTCTAGATTTTATTGTTGCTATGAAGAAACCAGCTAGGGTTTTAGAAATTAAGCCGCTACTTGGACAGTTTCGTATCTATCTTGCATTCTAGTTACTGGCTCTTCTTGCTTTTTTTTTTTTTTCCTATCTTCTTTCTCTCCCTATACTCTTCCTCTCCTTAATTGTTCCTTCCCTAGATTCATGACTTTTGAAAAGTTTTGTGACCCATTAAGTTACATTCAGGGTCTGCCCACTGATTTGGGACTTTCCATGGGAATTTACATGGTGGACTAAATCTCCAGGATTCCCTCCAAGACAGGCCAATTCCAGCAGCCCCAGGATCTAGATAGGCTCTGTGTAGGAATGATAGTCATTGAAGACAATGACGATCCCTTCCCATGAATCTATCAGTAAGAAATAGGTCACACTGAGGGATACAGCCCTCTGAGGCCCTCCTCACTCATTCCTGGCTGTTGATGAAGTATTATTGTGTAGATCCAGTACACTAATCTACGTTTAATGTCTTATTTTTTCTGTTCAAAGGAAAGACAGACAGGGACAAAAAATGGAACAGCGACTAAAGGAAAGGCCATCCAGAGGCCTCCTCATCTAGGAATTCATTCCATCTGTAGAACCGAACCCCAACACTATTGCTGATGCCAAGAAGGATTTGCTTACAGGAACCTGATATGGCTGCTCCCTGAGAGATTCTACCAGCATCTGGTACAGATGCAGATACTCACAGCCAACCATCAGATTGAGCCTGAGGACACCAATAGAAGAGCTGGGGAAGGGCTGAAGGAGCTGAAGGGGATTATAACCCTATAGGAAGAACAATATCAACTAACTGGACCACCCAGAGCCTTCCAGGGACTAAACCACCTATCAAAGAGTACACATGGAGGGATCCATGACTCCAGATACATATGTAGCATAGGATGGCCTTATCTGACATCAGTGGAAGGGGAGGCCCTGGGTCCTGTGGAGGCTTGATGGCCCCATTGTAGGGGGATGCTAGAGCAGTGAGGCAGGAGTGGGTGAGTGGGTGGAGGAGCACCCACATAGAGGCAAAGGGGAGGGGGGAGATGGGAGATGGGATGGGAGGTTTCTGGAGGGGTAACCTGGAAGGGGGATATAATTTGAAATAAATTTTAAAAAATTAATGCATTCAACTCATCTCTAAAAGTCTCCAAAGTCTTAAGAGTCCTAACATTGTTTTTATAAAAGGCTAAAGTTTCTTCCTCGACTTAAGGCAGTGTCCTGAATGTAGCTCCTGATAATTAAAAAATAAGTTACATACTTCAATATCCAGTGGTACAGGATAAACACTCCTAGCTCAAAAGGGGGAAAATGGAGGTGTAGGAAGGAAAGATAAAAAATGTAACAGGACAAACACCAATCGGGGAAGCTTCATGCTGGAATATAGGACTCAAGGTGGAATCATATGGGCTCCAAGGGTTTTAGGTATCTTCCAACTCCTCAGCTTCTGTGACTTACAGCAAGAACATGTGGTCCTTCTCTTGGGCTTCTCCTACAACTTCTCTTTGTAGATGTCCTGTGATCTTAGCCTTCCCAGCACCCTGGGCTCTCTATTGCAATGTAGGCTTCATCTTTACAGCCTTTATTTTTAAAAAATAATATTTATTTATTCATTGTACTGTCTAGTTTTGTGTGTCAACTTGACACAAACTGGAGTTATCACAGAGAAAGGAGCCTCTCTTGAGGAAATGCCTCCATGAGATCCAGCTGTAAGGCATTTTCTCAATTAGTGGTCAAGGTTGTGAGTTTCCATTGTGGGTGGTGCCATCCCTGGGCTGGTAGTCCTGGGTTCTATAAGAAAGCAAACTGAGCAAGCCAAGGGAATCAATTCATTAAGCAGCAGCCCTCCATGGCCTCTGCATCCACTCCTGCCTCCAAGTTCCTGCCCTGTGTGAGTTCCTGCCCTGACTTCCTTTGGTGATGAACAGCAATGTGGAAGTATAAGCTGAATAAACCCTTTCCTCCCCAATTTGCTTCTTGGTCATGATGTTTTGTTCAGGAATAGAAACCCTAAAAGACATTCACTTCACATCTTGATCACTGTCCCCCTGCTGAGTCATCGTCTTCCACAATCCTTGCTTTTCAGGGCCACTTTGCACAACCTTTGGGCCTGTCATAGCTATTCTTATAGTACTCTGGGGTTTATTTAGTCTATAACTTTACACTTCTTCAAAATCCCCCATTAGCCAGTTTCAAAGGTATGCAAACCACGTGGTCAAATATTTGTAGGAACAGCCTCACTTTTTGAACCAAATGTTTTGTGTTAGGTACCTGTCACTGTTCTCAAGAAAGGTACCAGAAGAAAGCAAAATAAGGAGGTGGTGGTGAAGGATTTATTGTAGCTCATAGTTTAAGGGTGTGCAGTCCATCATGACAGGCAAGGCAGGACCATGCAGTGGGATTCCTCAGTTCTGGAAAGACAAAGACCTTACATCCAGGGTACATCCTGCTTCCTCAGTAAGCCTGCTCAAGCACTTTTTATAGACATGCCCAGAAGTCTTTCTCCCAGGTGCTTCTGAATCCTGTTAAGCTGACCCTCAAGACCAGTCATCAACCTTGGCATCTAAAGATTAACTCACGCTTTCATTTATTAGGAATGTGTTTGTTTCCCCTTATACTTACAAAACCAACTTTATCTCTGCTCTTTCATGTTGGGAAGGAAGCATTTACTTGTAGTACCCTTCTCCTGGGTTCATAATCCTTTTTTCCAACACAAGGAAGACCCACATTTGGCTTCTCTGTTAGAAATCCTCGGTATTGATCTCTATTGTGGGACTCTCTTGAACCCGCCCGCTGTATAAATAAGACACAGAGGCTGATAAATACGTTTCCAGCTTTTGCTGAGGTAGTCTTCCTGTACCACTTAACCTTAACCTGATTATTTAGCTTACAACCCACCATGTGGCTAGCTCTGTACCTCTCTCTGGTCTGATCCATGTGTGGTTCTTTTTATCTCTGCTCTCAATTCTCCCATCCCTTTTTCTTCTCCCTGCTTTCTCCTTTGTGCAGAAGTTCCACCCAATTACTTCTTGTCCAAACTATTGGCTGTCATATCTTTATTACAACCAATCAGCAGCAAGATGACCTCTAAGACATCTCTAGATTGCCTTTAGGCAGGTAAGAAAGGATGAATATTTACAAAATAGAAAACCTGGTGATGGACCATAAAGTGACAGTACCAAAATCTTGCCAGCACCTAGCTCTCTGGTGGTTTGGAATTAACAATTGAAAATACAGAGGGACACCTTTATACAAAGTAAATATAGGTCATCAAACAGGTCTCCATCCGTGGCATTGTATAGCAGATGCTTCTCAAGTGAGGCAGCAGCTTCCCAGAACAGGCATGAGCCCTATGCTCCATGTAGGTGAACTTTCTGAGTTCTCTGGATTTCAGCCATGCTTAGATTTTATTTTTTACATCTCAACAGTTTTTAAATTGTCATGAGGAGATATTTTTAATATTGTACCTTGTATTTCTATTTGTTTTCATCTCAAGGTGTTGTTCTAATAAACCATTATTGGAAATGGAAGTGACTGGCTGATTTTTTTTGAATCAAAATATAACTCAATATTTTGTATTATTAAAAAATGTATTCTTTTTTCCTATTTTTAGGCCCAAGGTGCAGAGAAATAAACACAAACTAAAAAATGTATTTTCCGAAGCAGGGAAGTTGTCCTTGATAAAACTTAGAATATTGTTCTATCAAAATCTCCCAATCCTCATCAGATTCTGGGGAACAAATCAGGCCCTAACAATGGAACGTAGCTACTAAATGGAATTGCTGTCTCTCCAGGGCATCCAAAGTGCTTCATTTGGGCACAGAGGCCTTGTTTACAGGTATTGCTTGAGGAAAGATACACTCTAATCCCTCTATAAAGAACTCTCAGCCTGATGGGGTGGGCTAGGTGTCCTTATAGAATTGTAGGCCTGGTCTTTTCAGGGTGAGAAGATACTAAAACTTCAGTTTTGATAGTGGCACTGAAATATTTTTATCCTTCCCTGATTTTTTACATTGTTAAACCACACCCAACTATGTGACTTCCTACAGTCACATTCCAGTTCTGATCATCTGGTTCCTTTTTGTCTGGCAGTCCTTCAGGCTTTCCTGTTTTAGAAGTCTGTCTACGATTTTTCCTGTGACTTTGAGTTCTGCAATCTTGGTCTTAATTCCCTTTATTCATACTTTACCTTTGTCCTTAGCAGTAACTGTGAAATAAAAGGCCCAGAACTTTTAGCTGGGGGGTGGATGGACAGAGGCTTGTTGCAACAGCCTCATTCTAGAGTATCATGTGTTGAGATGAGCCCCACCAACTCCAATGTGTGTATTGAAGTTCTACACCTCAGTCACTCAGAATGTGACTTTACCGGGAAATTGGGTTGTTGCAGGTACTATATTATTAAAAAAAAATAGGACCCAAATCAATAATTATAATATTCTTATTAAAAGGGGAATTTATACAAAGAAACAATCAGGAGAATGAAATGGGGACATGACGTGAGATAGTTTGACATGCTACAGGCTAAGCATTGCTGAAGGTTCAAGCAGCAAACCATCAGAACCCAAGAACGGAGCCACGGCGCAGGTGCTCTCTCTTGAACTGTGATTCAATTTAATAAGTTCTGTTGTTTGAGCCATAGAACATGGTGTTCTGCGTGTTTTTGTTGTGGATTTGACACAATCTTGTCACATAGAAAGAGGAAACCTTAAGTTAAAAATTGAATCTTATCAAATTGGCCTATAAGGAATTGTCTTGATGGATGATGGATGTGGGAGGGTCCAGCCCACTATGGACCGTACCATTCCTAGGCCCATGGGCCTGGGCTATATAAGAAAGCTAGCAGAGGGCATAAGTCTCAGAGAGAGCAAAGGAGCGAAGGAGTAAGGAAGAGAGAGAGAGAGAGAGAGAGAGAGAGAGAGAGAGAGAGAGAGACAGACAGACAGACAGACAGACAGACAGACAGAAAATGAATATGTACTATTCACAGTTTCTGCTTCAGTTCTTTTTTTGGCTTCCTCTAGTAATGGATTGTGACCTGGAATTGTAGGCCAAATAAACCCTTTTCTCCCCAAGTTGCTTTTGGTCATGGCATTGTATCATAGCAACAGAAAGCAAACTAGGACATACAGGTCTTCCATCAAACAAATAGAGAGAGACTATGTGAGTTATATTGAAATGTTGGGTGATTAAAGTTATGAGAGCCTTCTCCATTTAGACCAATCCATCCTAGCGAGTCAACGTGGAGGCTCAGTGCTTGTCAGTGTTGTTGAGATCACTGCCCCCGAGTGTGCTCAGTGTGAATATGAGTGTGTGCGCCAGGGCCCTCCATCGTCAATTCACTCTGCCTCAAATCTTCAGCCTCCGATACTTTCATATGTGCTTTCACAAGATTCATTTTGAGGTTTCCAACAAAACTTTTGTTCGTGAACCCAACTTGCTCCAGTGAAAGAACCCTCAATACATTCAAGGGTTTCATGTGTATCTGGGGACAAAGCCTACATACAAAGCCACATTTTAATCCTGGGATTATCAAACAGTACATGAATGGTGAGAGGTAAAGTCAAAATTACCTTGTCCCATTATCCCAGACCCCTTCCTCATATTCTAAACACAAAGTCAAAGAATGATTTTTCCTGTGTTTTCCAATGTCAAAATTAGCTCAATGCTAGTTTCCAATGCTAACTAGCTCAGCTCGGAGCCTGTGTGATGGTTACCTGGGAGAAGTGTCACACTCATTCACGGACTGGGAATGAGGCCAACAGGATAAATGAGACATTTTTTTTTCCCCTGCAAGAAGGAAGCCAGAGATAGAAGCCACTAGTTCAAGTCAAGCCAAGGTTGAATATCAGTGTCATTTGTCACGTTTGACACTGTACAAGGGTGTCAGTGCCGTGATGAACCCACCAATCCTCGTGGGCTATTTCCTGGTTGTCTCATTTTAGGCAGGATTTATGTTTCTGTGTCTTGCTGTCGATTACTTCTGGGACAGATGAAAGGAACCCATTTATAATTGTTTAACATGTGTGCACAGGTCAACACATCCTACCTCCAAATTATCTGCCTTCTTAGGAAGCACAGGTCTCTGGAGATTTATAGGAGGCTCTGAGCTTCAATCACAGCTTTAAATTTAGTGACCTTCAGGAGGGACAGAAGCAGATTACAGCTTCCTCAGCTTGTACATGCCAGGAGTCGGCCATTCATCCTACCACCAGACAAATGGATGCTGTGAGGACTTCTGCTTGAAAAAGGAAAGACTGGAAGAAAGACTCCCAGACAGTGAGACTGAATTAGACACACCTGCAAACTGTGGTCACAGAAGGAGGGAGGCTAACGTTGAACTCTCAAGCTTATGCTAACTTTGTGCATCAGGAAATGAATGAAGTCCTGAATAGCTTTAAAAGTCACAGAAAGCACACTTGTAAGTAAAAACAAAACAAAACAAAACAAAACAAAACAAAACAGATCCCCCAAAGATTCCTCTACAACCTCCCTCAGAGCTTAACTCAATATTTAAGATAAAATTGCATTTCCTTGCATATCTGAGACTCACATCAACCTGCATAGGATGTTTTGATGCTTAGCAAAGACGACATCCAGAGATGCGACAGTGATGCAGCCCCTCCACGGCAGCCAGTCAAACAATCCTCCCTGGTTCTCTTCTGCTCTCTCTGCACCACATTCTTCACTCATATTTAATCTCTAGTGCAGCCTCGGTCTGGAACTGTCTGCCAACAAGGAGTGACTTTTAAAAAGCTGGCAGTTAACAGACTGGATAAATTTTATCTATGGAAGAGCATCTGGCACCCTTAGTGTGACCAGAAAAGCATCAGGACTTGAGGCTTCCAAGTGTGTCATAGCCTGGAATGGTCATTTGTTGCTCATCTCAGAGACTGAGTATCTTTCAGCATCAGGCAGCATACTGGTACAGCCATTGAGCCCCCTACGGCTATTGGGCACTGGCTTTTCTCTGTGATCTGTTTTTCCTGATGCTCCTTTCCTGTGGTACTGGGATTTGTGGAATATTTCAAAGATGACCAACTAGGATGATATTGTTTCCTCTCTTGTATTCCAAATGAGTCGCAGGTATCTTAGAGTTTGGGAAGTAAAAATTAAATCCCAGCAGGACAGGGGACTATGAGACACGCGGATCAAATAGATCAATACATCTCTGATTTGTCTTCAGCATCTCAAATGACACCAGAACTAAAGTGCTTTAGAGTTGTAGGTGATATTCGTCCTTTGTCAATTTTAAGCTTTTAAATTTGTGATGTGTACCAAAGGCCATGCTGGCTGCTTCTGAGTCTAACTTTATTGTCCAGTCACTCTGTATCACCGGACAACAGAGGTAACAGTCAATAAAGGTTTCCAGCCTGGATTCTGACAGAACTGCAAGTAGATTATCAATAAAGTGGATGCTGGGTATATTATCCTTCTCTCTGAAACTGTTCTGTGGAACATGGCTTATAGAACTGACTCCAGTTGGAAGAGTTTAAACTTACTCATCCCTGTGTATGGAGGTGTGCTGGTCCCTAGAAGAGCTGCCTTTCAGTCTCCAGCTTCCTGGCAGTCATGCAAGGCCCAAGGCATGGATTTAGTTCCTGCTTAAAGACACCTTAAATCTAAGGTCTACCAGCAGACAGAAAGCACCTCATCCCAGAGCCATGGACTCCACCAGCCAAAGCTTTAAAAGAAGATAGTGTTTTGTGTTTTCCCAAGTCTTTTTCATTCTCACCCTCTATCTCTAAAACCAGGACTCTCTAATTATGGATTGTGGAATTAGCCTATAAAAGTAACTCCCCTGCAACCCCTATGATGTGTGTTTGCTGTTTGGACAGGGGTAATGCCCTGTGTAAGAGACAAGTCTTTTATTAGGAGCTCCAAGCTGATGCGCGTTCTTAGTCCCTGGCACAATTACACTTGTGCCCATCTGTTTGGGTGGCAGGGGGCCTGTGGAGAATGATGCAAGCCAGTTCTGAGGAGGCCCATTTGCCAATAGTAAAGCAGGTTCAGGGGCGCAGCCCACTGAGCACAGTATGTGCCAACATGCCTGCCAAGAGAACCTTCTGTTTGGCAACTGCATCAGGCCAGGCCAGTGTGCTTCTCTGCAATGGGCAACATCTGTGGGTGGAAGCTGGTGGGTAGTGTTGCTCTCTGATTAATTCTGGGGCACACTAAGGCCCAATGTTCTTTAGAACAAGTTCAATGAATAAATACCTCACAAAAGCAATTCAGTCCCAACATGGCTACCCTATTAGTTACTTTTGTTGCTATAACAAAGCACCTGACAAAAGTAACTTGCAGAGAGAATGGTTTATTTAGGCTCAAAGGTTGAGGGTAGAGTCCATTGGAAAAGGCCTGATGGCAAGAGTGGGAGACAGCTGGTCCCTCACATCCACAGGCCCAAAGCAGGAGAGGTGGATGACAGCGCTCCGCTTTCTCTTTTTATTAAGTCGGGGTTCTCAGCCCATGAGATGGCTCCTCCCATATTCAGCATAAGTTTCCTGTCAGTTAAACATTTTTTAAAACACACTTGTAGATGTACTCAGAGATGTTATTTCCATGGTGATTCTTAGTCAAGTTGACAGTGAATAATAGCCATTATAGATATTCATTTTGGAAACATTCATTGAGTGGCTACTATTTGCCTCTGCTTGTGATATGACATGGACCCTGCATCTCTGTCTCTGTCTCTCTGTTTCTCTCTCTCCCTCCCCCCTCTCTCTCTCCCTCCTCTCTTTCTTCCTCCTCCTCCTCTTCCTCCTCCTCCTCCTCCTCCTTCTTCTCTCTCTCTCTCTCTTGCTCTCTCTCTCTCTCTCTCTCTCTCTCTCTCTCTCTTACATCCAGACCTCAGTTCTCAGTTTCCTCTCCCTCCACTCTTCCCAGTCCCTCCCCTCCCCAGATCCACTCCTCCTCTGTTTTTCTCCCAGGAATATCAACTGAACTCGCCATAACAAGTTAACAAGTTCCATGGGTCTTGGTTATAAGAGTTTATAGTTAATAACAGAAACAGACATATTCATACAGTTAGGAGGTAAGGAGTATTATAACACTCTCCCCCAACACACACACACCCCAAAGTCCAAAAGACAGGCTTTTGAAGGGAAGGGAAATCGTGAGAAGAGGCCAACTGAAAGGTGGGTGGGCGGGCCTAGAGAGTAGGAAGAGGTGCAATCGCATGTTCAGATGAGAGACAGTGAGGCTTACAGTGAGTGAGGAAGAAGCAAAGGGGAGGGAGAGCAGAACATTCTCTCACAGACAGACCATGAGGAACTGGAACATCAGGGTGAGACATGACTTTGGGAGTCTGATCAAGGGCAGAGATGAGTGTGTGATTAGGGAGTCACAGTGACTGTGCTGGCCTTGAGTGCCAAGAACTACATTTGGGCCTTTGTAATCCACCAGCTAGGCAGCATTTATTGAACCCCTTTACGTGGACTGCCCAATATTTGGCCTCTGTACCCAGGAGGGGAGATTTTTAAGAAACATTTGCAGTGCAGTCCAGTAAGATAAAATGAGAAGTTACAGGATTTCTGTGGCATCCTGGGAATTCAGAGGCAGGCCATGAGAAGCGTCTGAAAACTATCCACACAGCAGAGGACACAGTGTCATTCAGAGCTGAGTATATCCTTGCCATGTGGCTTGGGTGACTTCACCACATGTACCTTTTCCCATTGGTAAAATGTTCTTAATGACAGTGCCCATTTGATAAAGTGTCTTAGAGCTTCCATTGTTGTGAATAGACATTAAGTTCAAGGCAACTTCTATAAAGAAAAACATTTAATTGGGGCTGGCTTAGAGTTTCAGGGGTTTAGTCCATGATTGTGCTGGGAAACATGGCAGACAGCATCTAGGCAGACATGGTGCTAGAGAAGGAGCTGAGAGCTCTACATCTTGATACAAAGGCAGCAGAAGAAGACTGTGTGCCACACTGGGTATAGCTTCATCTATAAGACCTCAAAGCAACATACTTCCTCTAAGGAAGCCATACTTCCTAATAAGGCCACAACTCCTAATAGGGCCACTCTCTATGGGCCAAGCATTCAAACACATGAGTCTATGTGGACTGTATCTATTCAACCCACCACAATAAGGTAGAAATTAAATGGCTTGGTATATGCACACTCCAGAGAACCCACTTGACTTCCAGTATTGGATTAGGACATGCGACCTTGCTTTCTCTTGTACACTCATTGCCAGTTACCCAGAGTAGTGATTTAACAAATGGCTGCTTCCCTCATCTGGATCTATGGCTCAGAAGAGCCTTACAGGTTTTACTTGATTGTCACTAGGTTTAGTTCTGACCCACTCATGGATCTCTTCAGTTTGAATCCCAGGGTCTTCTTCATCTGGAACTTGCAATCATCACAGAATGCTGGGGTCCAAGCCAAACAGTATGTCTCCACAAGGATGTCAGGAGCTCCTTATTTCTAATGGGAAGAACTAATACTTGGAGAGCAGACAGACAGACAGACACAGTCCTCCACAGAGCTGGGGAGGGAGCATTACATATGTGATAGGTGAACACAGTCTACTACATATGTCATCGGATTTTTTTTTTGGAGGAGGTGATTGGAATAAGATGAAAAATGTTTAGTTTAGGTATATTTATTGGAGGCAACAGTAAATAACCCAAACCAACAAAACAGTGCAGAAGTGCTCAGGTTGTGACAAGTCCGAGGCTGGCTTTTTCCTTTTCCTTATTTAATTATTTCCTATAAAGATATACTGGACAGGCAGAAATTTTGTATATGTTTAGAGTACATAATGTAATTTCTGATATCTGTATATATTGTGAAGTTATTGAAAATAATTAATATAGCCATCACCTCATTGCTTATCTTTGTGATGAGAACATTTTAGATCTACTCCCATCCAAATTCTCAAGTAGATGATATGTTATGTCAACCGCGGTCACCATATTATACAGGAGATATTTATAATGTGTGCATGCCGTTGATCTAATCCTGTACCATCCATTTGACCCAATATTCTCCTCGCCATAGCAACAAATACTGTACTTGAAATGAGACTGAATTTCTCCTGGTGTGATCTTGATTCAACATTTTGGAATTTGGGAGAATCTTTTGCTTCATTTGTGAAAAGGTGGGAGCTAAATTAACTAGTTTCTGAGTTCTCTGTCAATCTCCTGTGCTTTTGTGATAACTAGTAGTTACAAAGAGAGGAGGAGGGGAGAGAGAGAAGGATGGAGGAGAGAGAAAGAGAGAGAATTAATTTCTGAGGAGTAAATAGTATATAATTTAATGTAAATCATTTATTATGAATATAGGGAAGAGGTTATTTTTGGCATAGCCAATTGTAAGCAAGAAACCACTACAGATTCTTGATTAGTGGAGATTTATTAATTTGTGACTTGCAACTATGTACTGGCTGTGTTCGATGTTGCTGTGTTGTGTTCTCAAACATTACTGTGCATCTAAATCATAGGGGAAGATCCTTGATAAACATGGCGGAGACTTAGTCCTACCTCAAAGATTCTGACCCATTAGATAGGAGTGGTGATTTGGATTTCTAGAATGTTCCCAAGTGTCACTGACACTTTGGTTTAGAGACCACCTGTTAGTATTGGGGATATTGTTGATGTCTTGCCTATATGTTTTATATCCAGGTATATCTATAGTATACCTACTTATATTACTTCTAGAAAATTTCCTTGGCTAATGAAACTGTGAAGTGGCCTCTTCATTAGGTGTACTGAATGTGGGGCTGGTCCCTTTGTCTCAAGATGTAACTAACTTAGCCTTGTCGTTGTGCCGATCCTTTCCTTGTGACAATACGATTGTTTTTCCCTCACACATTTCACCTGTTGTTCCTGTTGCTCTCCCGTCCACTTGATGCAGAGGACCCAGGACAAGGACCCCACTTCTTCATGGTTCTAGTAGTCTAAAGGACTGGGCATGGTTATATGAAAATTACAGAGGGGAATATCCAAATAATGTTTGGTTTTTAAATGGGATCTAAAATAAACTGCTCTACCACATAGAACATTTCATGTAAGAAGGGTGGAAGAAGTGGAAACGTTTCCTAGTGATTGAAACATGAATAAGACAGAGGCATTACTAACACAAGGGTATCATGTGAACACTGAGGGCCTGGTTGATTTGGAAAGAAAGAGCAACTTGGGCCTTGTTAGTGAGGTTTTGTGATATACAGAAATATCTGTGATAGTTTCCTATGTAGCTGTTCAGAATGGGCAGGTGGGCAGGTGAACAGGTGGGCAGAGCTCTGGCAACCATTTTCTCACTGCATAATCACATCAGGTAGGATGGGAAGGTTCTGAAGTTGTAGACAAAGAAGTTGCACATGGCCTAAGACTGAGCCTTGGAGGCTTCCCTCATTTATACCTGGGAGAAAAACATACTTGACAGAGAAAAAGGGAGAAAGAAAAGTAAGCTGGATACCTTAAAGGGGTCAGATAGGCAGAAATATATGGGTCTACCCTGATTTTCAATTGGTCAACTGCATTTGGCTTGTGGTTGAAGATGTGAGCATTCAGCTGTGCTTTCTGTAGTCCCTGAGTTTCTTGCACCTGCCACCATACCTGTGGCTGGCTGATATGTGTCCCTGCCAGGATGGACTCTTACCCCTCAGGAACTGTAAGTCCACACAAACTCTTTCTTCTATAAGCTGCCTTGGTTATGATGTCTTATCAGCAACAGAAAAGTTACTAAGACAGCCCTCGAAAGTTCTACTTTTTATGTGGTATTATCTGTGTGTGAGCATGACTACATGTGTGCACCCATGTTCAATGAAGGATGTAGATGCAGCTAAACACTCACAATGCAGCTTCTCTGACAGATCAATGTCTATAGAGATGCTGAGCATTGAACATTTGAAAGGGGATGTGTATGTAGTAGTAGGTCAGTCCAGGGATTCGTTCAGGTTGTCATTGCTCTTCCTTCTTCCAAGAGTAAAGTCTGCAAAGCTTCACTTGTCAGATCTTTGCAAACACAAGCTGGAGTCACCAGGGAAGAGAAACCTCAACCGAAAAAATACTTCCATCAGATAAGCCTGTAGGCAAGTCTATGAGGCGTTTACTTGATTAGTAATTAATGTAGGAAGGCTCAGCCAACCGTGGGCGGTTTCATCCCCTAGCAGGTGTTCCTGTATGGCACAGGAAAGCAAACTGAGCAAGCTATGGATAACAAACCAGTAAACAGCATCTCTCTATGGCCTCTTACTCAGTTCCTGAGTAAGAGGAGTTCTATGGCAGGCCCAGAGTTCTCATCCTGGCTACCATTAATGATGGATTGTAAGCTACAAGATAAAAATAAGCCTTTTCTTTCACAAATTGTTTTTGGTCAGTGTTTTATCACAACAATAGAGAACAGGCTAATACAAAAGGCAACTACATAGTCGTGATGTATAAGAAAGGACACAGACATTGCAATTCCAGGGTTGGACACAGTCAGGGTCTATGATGGTTTGTGTATGTTTGGCCCAAGAAATGGTACTATTAGGAGGTGTGACCTTGTTAGAATAGGTGTGTCACTGTGGGCGTGGCCTTTAATATCTTTATCCTCACTGCCTACAAGCCAGCCTTCTCCTGGTTGTCTTCAGAACAAGAGGTGGAACTCTTAGCTCCTCCAGCCCCATGTCTGAACCTGTAAGCCAGCCCCAGTAAAATGTTGTCCTTTATAAGAGTTGCCTTGGTTATGGTGTCTGTTCACAACAGTAAAACCCTAACTAAGACAGGGGTCATCTCACACTGCAAGGAGGAAAGCTGATAGATAACACAGTTACTGTCTTCCAAGCATTTGCTTTCTGATCCCCCAGAGATGGGGTGTGGTTCACAGAAATGCTCTTTAGCAGTCAGTCAGCAGTACTGCCTGTGTCAGGATTCATCTCCTCCTCTGGATGGTTTGTGATGTATCTTTGTTTTCATTTCCACATTCAAGGACCTTTGTTTTCTAACCTATCCACAGAAATCACCTTAGTTCATATAAACCTCATCTAATTATTTTTGTGTCATGCCTTTTCCTGCTATTTAAAAAACATTTGATAGCTTTCATTTCCCCACTCCTTCCTGGAAGTAATTGGTCCCAGAGTGAAGCTATGTCTTCAAGTTCATACTAATGTCGGGATATTTTTCACTTCTTTTATATTTTGTTTTAGAATTTGCTCCTGCTGGTTTTATATTTGGTTAGGTTTGGTTTTGTTTCTGTTTTGAATTATTTCCCTTGAGTGTGCTTCCTTCTCTGAGAGGATTTTTTGGCTGCACTATCAACAAGCATGCTGTTACTCAGTAATCCTGGTTCACAAGAGTGGCACTGATGACCATTCTGTCTGATGGACACTTCCCAAATATTTTCTCATGTCATCCCTTGGCCGGTTCTTAATTTAGACTGCATTTACGAATAATCAGCCTCTATAGTCTCTCCTTTATTCTTCTGCTTTCCAAATGTGATATCTCTCCCCTTGTTTGTCACATGTCTGGAGTGCTTGGGGACCAGTTCAACTACACTGGTGCAATGTGTCATTTAAAATCGTAACAAATAAGACATACAGAACAGTGGCCTGGTCTCTGGAGATACTGTTTTTCACTCTGATTTGAAACTTTCTGAGAAACTAATTTCACTTGCCATTCACTTAATGTTTACTGCATGCATAGTTCAGGTCTGGGTTGCGTGGAAGAGATAAATCACTGTAGACTTTCAAACATTTAACACATATTAATCTGTCAAACAGTTATACCACGCATGCCCATTCTAAGAGATACATCATGAGTATATAATATTAACAAATTCCGTGGCAAGAAAAGTTGATGGGAAGAAATTGCTGGAATTAATTTGTGCTGAGCTTCTCCTAGCAAACAAAAGAGATTTTTACCTTGCTGACCATACTCACATTGGCAGCACTGGCCACAGCTGTAGTTCAGTGCAGACAGTGAAGTGATGGTAAATATTTTAACAGTTGGATTTATGGAGGGTGGAGATATGTGTCAATATTAACTGCACATGACCATTGCCATGGTATAAATATACCATTCATGGCTGTTTCCTGGCTCTCTGCTGGACTCAATGCATATCTGATAGGGAAGAAATGTGCCCACTGTGGATACGGAAGGATGCCCTGAATTAGAGATGAGCTGTTCTGAAGCATCTTCTTTCACGGCAGAGGTGAAGATTGAAGAACTTTTCATTTGTACAGGTCAATCCTCAGTTTGCCTGCCCTTCCTGCTTCCCAGATCGAGGCAAGAAAGCCACGGAGCTGCCATACGAAGCAACGATGGGAGCCCCCGTGTCAATGGCTGGTAATCATGGCCCATGCAAAGTAACTATTCTGGGAGAACAAAGTCTAGACACGGTGAGCAGAAGCAGGTCTGGCATGATAAGAAGACTAAAGCTCCTTTTTCCCTAAGTATGTCCCAATAACTCACACATCACATTCAATATTCTGCATGAAATTTGCTAGGATCTAAAGAGGAAAGACCTGCTACACACTGAAAAGCAGGGGAAATGACTGGCTTTACAAAAGAAACTACTATACAGACATTATCCCCCCCCATTGGTATGCTTATCTCTACAGTTCTGATAGCACCATGCATAGACACCAATAGCCATCCCTCCTTTCTGCTTTACCAAACTCAGTACTGCCAATGTTAAGTGAGTAGAGAATTTTGTTCCATCCTTTATTGACAGCTTGGATAGAACTTTAAATTGTTTTCCACTTGTGGACTCCACAAGCTCAGTTTCTCATATTTCAATGTGTAAAAATACCTGCCTCATTTTGAGATTGCCAGGGATGTTATGAGAGCAATTTTGAGGAGTTTGGTCATGTTGCTGAAAGCCTCACATTCTGTATTTTGTCTGAAGGAAGAAGAGAGAGTAATGGACTAGGTTTTCATTCACTTAGGGAATCCACTCATCTCTATAAAGAGCTGAGTCCTTATCTGTATGTATTTCATTGTTTTCTTTTCTAAAACAGGATGGTGTTATATGGCTCGTTTTTTGTATGAATTCTCTTGGTTTGCTTATTTACATGGCAATCCAAGTGTCAAAACCTGGTGCTCAGGCAAAATTATCCTTTTCTCTTCCTCCCCTGTGCGCATCCCTGCACCGCTGATGCTGCAGCCCTGTGCTCCCCATTGTGGCTTCTTGGATTTCCACAGCAGAGTCTTTCCTTCTAGCTGCTGCTCAGCTCAGGCTTCGTCTCTTGGAGATGCCAACACAGACCTGTTTCATGATGATTATATAATGATCACAAGTCAAGAATTTGATTTTGAGAGCAAGGTCTTTCTATGGGATTCGGTAACAAGCACTTTAGCATGGACTTATACAATCTCTCTTCCAGCCTCCCAGCAATGGGTGTTTAGCATTCTAGTTAAATGCCCTGCTGATGTTTAAACACACCACAGAGAAAACACTGTCAGTCAATGTTCTAAACATGAATCATTTCCAGCTCTGAAAATGACCTTCAGAGACCAAACTGCCTCCACAGTGAGATCATTGCATCTTATCCTCCTCCTAAAAAATTTCTATTAGTGCAGCATCCTGTTCACTGGATGTCTATGACGTGATGCCCAAGAGAGCAAATGTATTCTGCAGCATTTAACGCTTTTAGATTCTCTGACCTAGTCTGTCTTTGTATCTGTGGATATTAAAACCAGGCAATTGTCAGGGCTAACTCTGTGCTGCTGAAGACTAGGAACCTTTAGGAGTCAGTGCACCAGAGGCTTACCTATCTTTGGGTACTACTGTGTGCAATGTATGTTCTCTATGCGTGTGTGTGTGTGTGTGTGTGTGTGTGTGTGTGTGTGTGTGTGCATTCACCAGGCACACACTTGTAAATACCAGAGGAAGACCCTGGAGATCCTGCTCCATCATTTTCAATTTATTCCTTTCAGACATGGTCCATCACTGAACCCATAGCCTTCTACTTCTTTCTAGGCTTAGCTAGCATGTAAGCTCACTGGCCCCCTGTCTCCACACACACCAACCCCAGTGATGAGCTTACAGCTTGATTTTTGTTTTGGTGTTAGTGATCTGTACTTGAGCATTCATGTAAGGACTTTTACAAAATGAGTCATCCCCAGCCCAGCTTTCAGTGTTTTCTTTAGGTGTGAAAGAATTGGCTCAGCAGATGGTCTAGAGCACAGGTCTACAGGTCTCTTTAGGTTGGATGGCCTCATGTAAGAGATGCAGCCCATTCCAGTCCTTCCTTCTTATTTCTCACCAGTCTACTAGATTAGGTTCCTACCGATGGCCCTGGAGTGAGGTGAAGGTGAGTCACGAAAGTAGAGTTCAAGGTGGGCAGAGTGGAGTACTCAGAATCTTCCCAGGTACTGTTATAGACTTATAGATCTCACTCCAAACCCACAAAATCAAATTTGGGAGCTCTCTGTCCAGGCTTCATGCCTCTGCTGAACTTTCCAACATGCTCCTGATCATAATCCTAGCTTTGAAACTCTGACTCTGGGACAGACATGCTTGCTCTTCACCATGAGTCTTGAAGAGACTTTCACCATAGCCCAAGTTTGCTCTCCTGTGTGCCCAGACTGTAGAAGCAAAGGCTGGGATTCAGGTATGTGAGAAAATACACTATGAAAGACAAATTCTTCTTGTATTTACCAGTGTGGTTCTTTGAATAAGGATAGCTCTCATAGGCTCATACATTTGAGTACTTGGCTGACAGTTCACGGAACTGTCTGGGAAGGATTAGGAGATGTGACTTTGTTGGAGGAGGTGTGTCACTGTGTCACTCTCAAGTTTCCATTCCCAGTTAGCTCTCTCCATTTCTCTGACTCATGATTGTTGCCTCAACATATAAGCTACTACTACCTTAGCACCATGCCAGTCTGCATGCTGCCATGGTCCTCACCATGGTGATTATGTACTGCCCTACCCTCTGGAACCCTGAGCCCCAAATGAAATGCTTTCTTGGGCATATATGGTGTTTTGTCATAGCAATAGAGAACTAAGACAACTAGCAAGCATGTTTTCATTCGACACATGTTTTTCTTGTTTCTACTATGTGCAGGGTGCTTTTCTAGGTACTGAAGTGGGGGGGGGCAGAGCAATGGACAAGACAGACAACATTTGAGACATTATCACAACGCATAGCATCTCTCCGAACATTCCAGTCATGTGGGGAGATGTGTAATAAATAAACCCCAGAGTTGTTCCACGGGGCAGAGATCTTTCACAAGCCAGGATGCTGGTTAGCACTGCATGGAAAATACTGGCTGGATGATAACGATTGCAATTCAGGAGACACAGTCCATGAGGAACACAGAAGAATGGATAGGAGTGTGTGGCGGAGAGGGTAGAAGGAGCAGGGTTTGCAGGGAGGAAGGAACCATCTTGCAGAGAATGAAACTCTGAGATCAGAAGCTAGGTGTGGGGTCTCCTGACCATTATGGCTGTCAGTCCTCCATTCATTCCCCTTGCAAGAACAAAGAACAAAGAACAATTTAGGAGGCTACCTGTCCATTTCCTTCTAAGGAAATGCATCAATTAGACATTGTCAAAGATCCCGCCCGACAGTGAAAACATTTGGATAAGTGCTTTATTCTTTAGTACCCACAGGGAGAGGTGCTAGCATTTTATTCTAGTTAAGCACTACCTGTGGCCTCTGCTAGTCTGCGGTTCCTTTGCCTTAATGAAAACAGGGGCCCATTGCAGGCAGGACCTTCACCCATAGAGCACACTCACCGTAACCCTCCAAGATTCGAGTTCCTCCTCATTTCCCAGTGCCTTAATGAGAGTCTTTAGGGACTCTCTGTGCATGTTTGGTGGTGGCAGCTGTGGCGGTGGTGGTGGCGGCGGCAGCAGCAGCAGCATGTGTGATGAATGCCCCTATAAGTGCAGTTGTGTGCACACAGGCATGCACATGTGGAAACCAGTAGAGTACCCTCACTACTCTATCATGGTCCGCCTTAGGATTATCTTGAGACAAGGTCTCTTATTCAGCCCAAAACTCATCTTTTCAACAAGGAAGCTCTTGGGCTCTGACTCTCTGCTCCCTAGTGCTGACGTCATAGGAATGAGTCATGCACAGCCATGCAGTTTCTTACGTGAGTGCAGGAGATTCACACACCCAGTCCTCCTGCTTATAGAGCAAATTGTTTTAACCATGCCACAGACACTCACATGCATGTAAACTAACTCTCTCTCTCTCTCTCTCTTTCTCTCTCTCTCTCTCTCTCTCTCTCACACACACACACACACACACACACACACACACACACACACACACACACATTTTTCAAATAATACACCAAAACACTGACTATATCTAGCTCTGGCAATGAACTTATTCCCAAGTTCCCCCAATGGTTTTTCTTGTCATATCATCCCAGACACCATGAAATTCTCTGTACTCAGGGAGGTGGGTGAAGATAAATTTTCATCCAATGTTACAGCTCCTGCCTGGGTCCAAGCAGAGACTGTATCCCATGAACTCTGCGTCTTTCCTCTCATAATGGCACATTGCAGAATCCAGTAGGAAGTGGCTGTCAGGGTGGCACCCAGGGCCCTCTGTTGGCGGTATCCTTCTTTGGCAAAGCTTCATCTGTAGCTGGATGTCTGGCAGTATGATGTCATCTGTGGTGTTGACATCTTGCTGGGAAGGGGGTAAGCTGAATTCTTTTCTTCCAAATTGGCTCTGTTGGCAGTTGAATGGGTGACAGCAAGCAATTATTCCTTTCTTTCTTTTGCCTGTGTTCTCTGGTCTTATTCACAGGCACAAAAGGAAAACATTTCTGCAGTGTGGAGTGCCGGAGTATAGCTGTGAATGGGTTGGAGCCACGTGATGCCCAGTGAATGCAGAGCAGGCTATTTCCAGCATTTCTCATGTGTGAGTCTGTCTGCTTGCTTCATAGTGTGAGTGTGAGGACCATGGGGCTCTTTCTGGATGCTGAGGAAGGAAGTATTCATAACCCCCCTGCCTCAGCTCATCCACCATCTTCAGGCTTCTGGTCTTCCAAACATGTCCCATCGTGAATGGACACACCTATCCCTTGCAAAGCTAAAGGTCCCCATGCCTTCTCTGAGCTTACACTGGAAGAGGGAACTTTCAATTTCCTTTGTCATTTATGAGCCTCAGGAGCCTGGGGACAGATGTTTCTCTGTGCTATGGCCCTGCCCTGGGGAGCAGGCTGACAATCAATTTCTAACCTGTTGCTTGCAGCTCTGGCCTCATGAAAAAGACTTAATCTCCAATGATTAAACTTTAAGATCTCTCTCCCCATTTAAACCGCTGAGCTCATTTTATGACTGGAAACAGCAGTTGGGCAAAGGGGAGAGAAGTTTACTGCATCTTAACTTGTGCCGCAAATTGAATTCCTATTGATGAGAAGTACTTCTCTTCCTAAGAACTTTCCAGGAGCCTGGACTGAGAAGGATGGGGGTGGGGGTTCGGATTTTTAAAAGGAATAACAATGCAGTAATAACATCTACAGAAATGAAACTGTCAACACAGCTCTAATGTTGCAGATTAATTTTGATAGCTTCTTTGTAACTCGCGGGGAAGGAGATGCTGTCTGCGCCCCTAGGGAATGGCTCCATGTGAAATCAGACAAATGCATAGATTTGCTGTGGTTACTGGTCTCTACTTGATCTTTATTTATTTTCTCCATTCTACAAACTCTTATCTGTAGGCGTGAGCTCATTAGCATAACTCTCTGGACTCTGGGCACTTGTCTGTGTATGTTTTCAGCTTTTCTTTCCTGGAATTGCAGCCATCCACATAAAAGATTAGATTCATGACAATTGGTAATATTTCCTGAGCTGATGGGCTGGGCACTTTTCTAGTTGCCTCTCATTTGATAAGTCATGCTCTGAGACTGGTGTACTGTGACTCTGCTCTGCAGCTAGGCAGGATGTCAAGGAAGCTACACGGCTGGGGCTTGAGGCCAGAGACCTGTTCTTGCCCTCTTTGTCCACTGCACTTGTCTCTGCTTGCTTTGCTTTCCTTCTGTTCAAGGGACTTTTTGCCTCAGTGGGATTGGTAGACCAGGGCCAGGGACCTGGAGCTGGGATGTGGTAGAGAATGGGGGAGTTAGCTAAGATGTGGAATGATGTCATGTGATGAACAATAGGTCAGAGCCATGGCTTCTGGAGAAAAGTTGCTCACTGAAGAGAGAGCCCTGTCCAGCTGGATTAGCTTGAGGCATCAATGGAGTCCATATTAATGTCTGAAGACTTCCTTTCAATTGGAGTATCTAAAACAATAACAGTACCTTCTTGAAGGCTCCCAACTGTCACTCACTCAGAGAGGAAGAATAAGTCTTTTATATATTAATATGTTGGAACAAACCATTTCGAACTGCTAATATTTAACTACTCAGTCTACCGAAGCAGCAATTTCATGCTGGGGCAGCACTCATGTTTAGACTGTATTGATAGTTATGGGTGGTTTCTCCATCGTGTGAACCCATTGGCGGGATGACTCTTCCTTTGCACCACCAGGCATTTTTTCTTCTTTTAAGGATTTTATTCTTAACCTGTCTTTTTCGTTGTGGGAACATCATGGCATTCCTTTTCATATGATATAAATATCACCCAGCTTTCCTTTTATTTGTATGTAGCCAAGACACCAGGCCAAGACATCTTTTTATTTTTTAACTCTCTAACTCCCTTGAACCAGCCTTGCCTTTTCATAACTCACAAAGAGAATCTTATATAGTAAAGAGAAATTACTGGTTATTATTTAAAAATCTAAAAACCACAGATAAGTAGTTTAAAGAATTGTCCCATTGGGTTATTACTGGTTTGGTTTGGTGTGTGTGTGTATTTGTGTGTGTGTATGTGTGCATGTGTGTGTGTATGTGTGTATATATGTGTGTATGTGTGTGTGCATGTGTGTATATGTGTGTATGTGTGTGCATGTATGTGTGTATATGTGTGTGAATGTGTGTGTGTGTGTGTGTGAATGTGTGTGTATGTGTATGCATGTGTGTATGTGCATGTGTGTGTGTGCATGTGTGTATATGTGTGTGTATGTGTATGCATGTCTGTGTATGTGTGTGTATGTGTTGGGGGGCACACATGCACATGTACATGCATGCTCATAAATGCACAGGTGTGTGTGTGTGTGTGTGTGCGTGTGTGATAGTCAGAGGAGAATCTGTGGTGTTGTTCTTGAGGCTACTTTGCTTTCTGATGCTGGATCTCCCATTGGTCTGAACAACTCTGGTTAGCTTTGCCTGCCTCTGCTTCCAGAACTGAGATTATAAATGTGTAACTGTACATGATTTTTGTCATGGGTTCTGCACTTTGAACTCATTGGGACCTGATGTTTGCATGGCAAGCACTTTACCAATTGAGTCATCTCTACTGCCCTGCATTTTTTCTGTTTTAAAATCATCTGCATGCCAAAGCCACCCAGCTTGTGTGGAAGGGGACCCTGTGTTGATGTATTATAGCCTTGTTCATTTGCAGGTAATGTTTCCCTAAGAGGCATCCATTAGACTCCATAGCAGACTTTCATCCAGAGTGAGGAACACTCCTCTGGGTAGAGGGGCTTGCTATCAGTTACTGCCGCTGGAAGGGAAGCTTTCCAGGGGGGAAAATACAGAGCATGGGCTCTGTGATGCTCTCTCCTGAGTTTTGCCTCTTGTTCAGTTTATGATTCATTCCACAACAGTACATTTTCACTCTCGAGTCTATGATCCTATCACAGGACAAGCCTGAGTGTCCTTTACATGGTCTCCATGTGGAATTCTGTTCACGTGTATCTCTGCTCCTCTTTGCGATGTGACCAGGATGGGGTGAGTTGTTGGTAGAGACACGGAAGAGAATGTGATCACTTCTTTTGCTGAAAGCTGGCCAAATAAATGCATAGATGCCATCTTAGGCTCGTTTCCATGGACCACTGTTTAACAAATGAGTGAACTGTGAGATGAGAACCAGCAGGGGCTGCAGCTCACAGAGCAGTGATAACCCTGTGGAGCTGGGGGATGAACTTGTTAGGGGAGGCCATGCAGATAAGAGAGCTAATTAGGGAGCCAGCCATGGAGCTGATGGGCTGTTTGTAACAGAGGGGCCCACGAGTTCTCTTGGCCTCTATTTCATTTTGATAATTTCAAAATGTCAGGCTTGACCTGCAGTATCTCTCAGAACCTTCTAGAGAACAATAGACATATTATAGGTGGTCTCTGATGTGTCAGAGTTTTCTGTAGATAGTCAGTCTTTAATGTAGAAACTGGAGGCTATACCAGAGATTTGCAAAGGAAACTCCAATACAAGACAGAGGGCTGATGATGTAGACGAACACAGAAAGCCAACACAATGGACGACATAAGAAACCCAATTCTCCTCTAAAGTAATGTTATGAATCAGAAGAAATGAAATGTGCTCATTAGAGAAGATTAATATCACCAAGAAGTTCACAGAAAAAGAGGAAATCATAATTACATTCCAAATCCACCATCGGTAGCTCACTGGATTCTATTTTGACATTTTTCTTGAGTTACAAATTTGGTCTACATAATACTGGATTCCTTTCAAATTTATCTTACATGGAAACATAAGGTGTGATCAAATCTTATTTTGGGGGAAGATAATACTGTAGTTTGTATAAGAGATAATTTGCATCTTCTGATAACCTCATGGAAAACATGGGTAACGTTTTTCATCATAAATAGAATATTATTCTTGCAATTTCTTGGCTAGTGAAAAGACAAATGCTTGAGGCTCTTGACAATATAGTCAGTTTGCCTTCTAGAAGAGCCCCATCTAGCCTCATGGAGAGAAGTCATGTGCTTCCCATCTCCAGCAGGCACATGACATCACATCACACTGGATAATGAAGTTAATTTTTCCTTCTGTAAATGTTTCTCCACAGCTTTGGCCAGTGACTTGTTGGCATTTTAGTGATCTTACCAATGACAAGATTAGCTTACATTTTTTTCTCGGGGACTTTAAAAGTTGAGATGACTTTTTAAAAAACCCTCATGTGTTAACACTTGCCAGAGAGACAGAAGCCCCTACATTGATGGAAGCTCAAGGAAAATGCCACAGCTGGATTGAGTCGATTTGCTTTTCCGTGTTTGTGTCAATCTCTGTCAAAAGCTAGATGATCCTTTTGACGTGAAAATATGTCCTTGGAGAAGAGGCAGATCCAGAGGAATGATTCCTCATTTTTTTGTGAGCACCTTAAGACTCCTTCCAATGAGCTAAACCAGTAGGTTTATGCCTGCCTGCTTGCCTATCTCTATCTGTCTGTCCTGTCTGTCCTGTCTGTCCTGTCTGTCTGTCTGTCTGTCTGTCTGTCTATGTATCTATCTATGTCTCTACCTATGTCTCTATCTATGTCTCTATGTATCTATCATCTATCTATCTATCTATCTATCTATCTATCTATCTATCTATCATCTGTCTACCTACCTATCTATCCTACTCTTTCTCTCTCTAATCTATATATATTTTCATCTATCTTTTTCTGTCTGTTGTCTATTTATCCATCATTATCTACCATCTATCAATTATCTATCCTCTATTATCTACCTACTATTGTCAACCTATCTGCCATCTATCACTTAATTTATACCTTTATGTGATCTATTAGTATCTTGACCATCTTGATCCAGACATTTTTGGGAGGCAGCCTTGATATACTTGATAGCTGCTTCCCTCCACAGAGAAAGGTGTAGATGTTCCACTCCAATGTCCTGTGGCTTCATACTCGCTCCTAGATAACATTCAATATTTATGCCTTTGTTTTTCCCATAGGTCCTTTCTGCTTTTAGTATTACTAAATGTAGTTTTAACTGGTACTTTAAGTTCAGCTCTCTATCTTGGTCTCTGAAAAAATATTGTTTATATTTACTAACCAACCATGACTTCCAGTTGCCATGACAGTGCCCATCTTTGATACCACAAGTAGAAGTCATCAGAAGGTCCTGTCTGTCTAGCAGGATGGTCCCAGCTACCAACATTGGCCAAAAACAGAGAAAAAAAGTTTGGATTCTGTTTCCAAGAATCATCACTAATTTGATCACCAATTGAATATTTGCATGCAAAAATGATTTAGGCATGAGATATGTCTTTGTCTTCAGTATGGCAGACAGTAGAAAGTGTCACCATACTAAGACATTCTCGGAGAAATGGCTTGATATCAACTCTGGAAATCTTCCTACTCTGATTTTCATCTCTGTTTTATGTCACCCACTTGGCACCAAATGGCAGAAGCCTGGTGGTTTTTGTTTTTATAGGAATCATTAGATCTGTGGATGAATAAAACAAGAGCTAGTGAGTTAAAATTTTAATGCTCTTGATTATTCAAACATTTTATCTCCAGAGTTTTTGCAGCAATTTTGGCCTCTGGCTAAACAATTATTACACTGTGGTAGTTTTCCTACTTAGCAGTATGTAGCCTTGCATCCACTGGCTTTCTTTCCAACATAAATCCTTTCATTTCAGATTCTCAACACATCTGAGAGTCTCATCAGTTGCTGACCAGCATGCACACTGTATAGCAACACGGTGTCTACGGCACTGTCTGGGCTACAGTCTCAGCATCCCAGGGAGAATTCCTATATCTGTTCATCAAACAGATAGAATAAAACAGTTCCCTGCCACTCTTACATGAAATAAAATCTCAAAAAAAAAAGAGCGAAATAATAAAAAAATGAAAAAACACTGAAACACATACCCGCCCCCCCCCCCCCCCACACACCAACCCTATACTTTATTTTGGAGTTTGTCACAATTAAAAACTTACAATTCAAGATTGATACACCATCTCTGTATATCTTTAATAGGTTCCTAGTATGAATCTATGATAAGAGCATAATTTATAGCATTTAATTAAAATAGGCAGCTGCTTGCAATGACCTAGAGTTCAGCTGCATATTCAGAGGGAACTACCTGACATGTATCTCTACGGAACTCTGTCATCTATAAACCATGGATTGGGCTAGAGATATAGTGAATGGGATAGAGTCACAGCCTAGCTTGTGTTAGGCCTCAGATTCAATCTTGAGTACCAGGAGGAAGGAAGGAAGGAAGGAAGGGAGGAAGGAAGGGAGGAAGGAAGGGAGGAAGGAAGGAAACAAACAAGGTATGTGTTTGAAGCTCTACTCCCAGAAGAATGGAGAAGTGATTGTATCAGGTATAGAGTGGTTCAGCCCAAGGAGGAATCCAGTTTGCACACCATCTTGCTACATGTAAGCTATGGATGCTGGACATTTACTGGGAGTCTGCCTCATATCAGACCCTACCCTTGTTGTATTGGAAGCATCAGAGTTTTTCTGACTCTGCAGTAATTCCCAGGCCCCCAGTTGTGGTAATTAAGACATAGGAATGCATATGAACTAAGCACTTGGGGTAAAGGGCAAACATAGCATCAGACAGAGAAAACAGCTTTGCATAACAAAAAGCCTTGGAGGTTGTTCAGAATTCTAGAAAAAAAAAAAAAAGAAAGAAAGAAAGAAAAGAAAAAGAAAATTTTATCCAAACTGAATTTGGCCGAGGGAGCTTGTAAAAGGTTACTTGTCTTGAGGGTCAGTGGGCCAAAGCTGGACTTCTCTGTGAGAATGATAAGATGTTGCTGAATTTTAATCAGAGGAGTGCTGAGATTTAATTTCTATGTTTAAATGACTATTCTGGTCACAGTCCAGAGACTGAGAGAGGGTGAAAGAGGAAGTTTTGGAATAGACTAGTCAAGACAGGCTTGCCCTACCCTGGAACTGGGTTGGAATGGTGTGGCAAAGGTGGGACCAAGTGCGTTGGACCCATTGCTCCTCAGTCAGGTGATAGAGGAAAGGTGAAGATGCTGTGGGGAGGCCCAGGAGATACTATATGTAACTCCTGAAATGGGTGCAGTGGGTGACAGAGGGCTCCAAGTCAACTTTCTGAATATGCCATGTAAGAGGCCGGTCACTGGGGGAGCTGACTTCAGTGGTACATGCTTTCAGAGCTTAGGAAGTAAGTCACCATCACAGATCTGACAGTGTTTATGAGTTAGGTCAGTTATAGAACAGGACGTCATATTCAGGTGGAAGTGAATCCAGACGTGATGGGAAGAGTCAGAGCAATGGAACCCCAGTAGGTAGGAGACAGGCGAGAAAAAGTAGGCACCAGGGGGAACCTGAGAACCACTAGGCAGGAAAGCAGGAATGATGTGATGCCAAGCAGATAAAGACTATCGTGAAAGGAAACATATTAACAGGCGGCCAAATGTTGCCTAGAAGGCAATCACAGTCAGATCTAAAAAAGTCTGTAATGTTTCACCTTTAAAAGAATGTGTGTTGTGTGTGTAAAATACACACACAACATATATACTTTTAACCACAGATTATATATATATATATACACACACACACACACACATATATATGTGTGTGTGTGTCCCATTAGCACTTGTTGGGATGATTGCTGGTGCTTTTCAGGCTAAGAGTGGATGGGATGCCTCTGGCAGAGCTTGTGCTGAAAAGCAAGGGTGATTCAAAGACAAAGCAACACAACAGGGTAGGATCGGGCTACATTTGTAGTTTTTCTTCTTGTCCAAAATCACAAGTTATCCAGGAAATGGTTTTAATTGATTCCTACAAATTGACTATCTGGAAAGTCCCTGAGTCTCTCATGCTGTACAAAGGAAAAAGAGTCCGAAAGTCTCACTGATGCCTCCCGAAGCAGCAATCCAGTGTTCTTGTCTGAAGTTACAAAGGAGGGAAATGGAGCCTAACCTTGTCTTTCAGGAAGGAATTGTAATTGTGACAATCCAAATTATCTCATTTTGGGGGGAAAGCATGCTGGCTGCTCATAACCGAGACTTGGTTCATTACCGTCTCCTCACAGTAGGACAGAACTGACTGGGGAAGTCTCAGATTTGTTAAAAATCATTAGGTAGGAGGTAGGCAGGGTGGATGCAGGGATAATCAGCACTGTCCAATCAAACCTCCTGTTGAGCTCAAGGCTGTTTGTGTGCAAGGATGCATCTAGAAGTGACCAGCATTTTCACTGATGCTGACAGGACGTACAGCTTTTGGATTTAGTGATGGGGGACACAGGGCTGGGTGTCACCCACTCCTATCCTGTAATCCTCTCTGCAAAACTTCAGATAGGACTTTGGGTCTAATCCCTAGGTTATTGGAAATGCAAAGGAAAGAACGACAAGCTAAATAGAACCATGAGGAAGTGTTTGGGTGTGTCCAGAAGGCAAGACATTTCATAGGCTTCTAGTGGCTGCTCTTTCTTTATGTCAGGGCTTTGACGAGGATTCTGTTCTGGACTGGAAAAGAGCTAAGAGCCTGACTGGCTGAACAGGGCATGGGCATGAGCAGTTCTCAACTCTCTCTGTCTCTCTGTCTCTCTGTCTCTGTCTCTGTCTGTGTAGATGCCCCCCCCCCCCGTGTGTGTGCGTGCGTATGTGTGTGCATGTGTAGAGCAATGGACATTATTGAGAGACATCACTAATCACTGAATATTATATGACTTTATGGGTGATTGTGAGTTTTATAGGTGTGCTCTCTGTTCTGGGAAGTGGCCATGTCTGGACAGCTGCAGATCTAGTCACATGGTCTTTCCATCACATCTTCACTCTCTTGGGGCTCTGGTAGTTTCCCCACCTCTTTCTGCTCCATGGTATAGTTGGTGGTAACAACTTCCCACAAAACGAGTCTCTGAGCATCCAAATATGTCTTCTCTGTCCACACTCCAGAGGTTGCACATTGAGCCATCTGGCGTGACTTACCTTCCTGTTGGTCCGAGATGAACACATCTTCCAGTTGAATTTCTGATGAAGTATGCACCTCATAATTAGGAAAAAGTTCCACCCAAAAAAGAGAGACTGTTTTATTTGTTTGTTCTTTGTTGGGTGTGGGTAAAGAAAATCGTGCTGTTTCTCTGCCTAGAGTAAAGCTATACACGCTGCATTTAAACAGATAATCATTTGCCAAATGTCTGTCCAAATTCGGGGCATGATTCAAATTTCATAGTGGGTAGAGATTAGAAGAAAATGTCTACAATATTTTAGAAGGCTTTTAACAAGCCAATAATGGAAAGGAAAAAATGGAGATCAGTTACGTCCTGACCAGACATTTTGTGATATTTTCTATTCCAACCAACAGGGGGAGCTCTGTGACTTTTCTGCTAAATCCTAAAAAAGGTGTGTGTGTGTAGGGGGGCGGGTGCATCTCTGCCTTTATTCAAGTATATGTTTCCTTTTGTTGGTGAAAACTTGCAGCTTTTTTTTTTTTTACGTGACTCCTATATAGTTCTTGTATTTTTAAAGTCAAGTGTTTGGGGGATGGGGGCTTTTATTCTGTGAGAAGTGTCAGCTGTGGCTTTTCCACAGTAGTACTATGCAACAATATTATTTCCTTCATATAGCTCTATATCTGTTATGGTGTCTTTTTACAGATTATGGCTGTTTTGTTTTATTTTTATCGACCTATAATATGTTTACATATTTACGGTTGCACACATTTTAAGCAGCAAAAGAACAGAAAAATTTCCCTAATTTCATGGGAATGGGGTACTTCCAATGAAATACCATATAACTGTGACTGCATTATATTGATACAAACTCCCAGATGAGTTTTTGTGCCAATAGGTGAGCTAAGTGACAGGCATTCCATGTATTTTCTAGAAATAAACATTGCAATATACAGATAGGAAATACCAAGATGAGGGCTCCCCCCTCCAGGAATGTAGAAATAGGGACTCTAGGATAAGTGGCTAAGGGATTCCCATTCTTATATGAGAGTGTTACATTCTGGATCAGAAAGTGGAGTTAGGGGTAACTCCGTAGATCGTAAGGAGAAGACACAGTGAGGTGGTGTGGGTCTATGCAAAGATCCCGAGGAGAGAACTTGGCTGGCACACTTAGGGGGAAAGCATGGTTGTGGGAGTGGATGGTAGCAACAGGTGTGTGATACTTTCTCAGTCAACTAGAATGTGCCCTGCCCTCTTGATGGCCAACTTCAGGTCACACCCGAGATGATGTTTTAAAGTAGAGTGTGATCTCTGTGCTTTCAGTTCCTTCTCCGGCCAGTTGGTGGCTTGAGCCTCATGTATGAAAATCTGACACAGGAAGTAACTACAAGGTCTTTCTTTATGTAATAGACTGGGAATTTGTGGATGGTAAATAGAATAAAAGCATTTCATCTTGTGTCTCTTTTTTTTATTATACAAGTTTTAAAATAAGCGTATATGATGTAATTAAGTACAAAGTATGTTTTCAAACAATGCTCAAAGTGACTGATTCCCTTCTTCTTTACCCTAAAGGCAACATCTGTTACCGATTTCTTCTAAGCCATTCCAGAGACATTCCAGTTGTGAGGGGGTGGGGAGGGGAGGAAGGGGAGGGAGATCGAGAGAGAAAAAAAACCTGTACGCAGGTACCAGTGCACAGTGTGTGTGTGTGTGTGTGTGTGTGTGTGTGTGTGTGTGTGTAGGACAGAGGTTAATCTTTGATGTATTTCTCAGGTACTATATGCCTTGTTTTAAGAAACAATATCTCTCACTGAGACTCGGGGCATGCACCTAGGTTAACAGGGCTGGCCAGCAATCCCCGGGGAGTCTCCTGCCTCTACCTCTTTGGTACTGAGATTGCAAGCATTGAGTTCTGTGCTTAGATTTTTTTTTGGTGTGTGAGTGCTGGACATTGAAGTCAGCTCACTTGCTTTCATGGAAAGCACTTTCCCAACGGAACCATCTTCCCATACCCCATCATGGCATCTTGTATCCCTTCACAACCCTACTCAGCCATCTTCCATCTAAAACTATGTCTTGTTCCCTGAGTCTTTGTCCCTGCCTTATGGACCTTTTGCGTCTGTCTCAACATCTCCAGACACACATTCATGGTATAAAGAAACAGAAGATCATAAGATGTCCATCTCTCCAAAACAGAAGACTCATCAAAATCCATTCCTTTACTCACCTTCATATTCATAGAAGAGTTGTCATTAATAGCCATCATCAAACATGGAGACTCTTCCAACCACATCTTGCTGCCAAGGGGACACAGAGTCATGATCTTGTGGCATCTCTCTGCCCTCCGGTGGGTTGAATGAATCTCTTCTGGAATTGACATTTGGAAGAGGTTAAGTTCTCAGTGCAGAACAGCTGTGTAAATTCCTGCCTCAGCAGTGTCCGTCCTGCCCACTTGCTGCTTTCTGTGCTCAAGGCTGCAGCTCTTTACCTATATCATCATCAGGATCCACACTGTCACCTTCCTCCTGTGAGGCTTTGCACCTCAGTGAGCGACATCCAGGAAGTCATTCTTTTCCCAACATCTTGTCATGTTTTCCTGATACTTGCATTTGTTTGTTTGTTTGTTTCTGTATAGATTAAACACTGGAGTGCCCAGAACTGTAGACAGAAGAGTCACAGCCCAGTGCTGGAGAATGCTGGGCTTGTGGGCTGAAGCAGCTTGGCAGCAGATATATAAGGGATGGAAAATGCTGTCTTGATTTTGCTCTTCTGTCATTATTTCCCAGAAGAATTGGTGTCATAGAATTTAAATTCGCAATGAATGAAGCCTGAATGGATTCATCCTAAACACTTTATGTTCTCTGTGTTGTCTCCTCTCTGGCTGAGGAATTGACTTCTCTTGAGGGCCAAGCTCTGTGGTCTGCATTTGTGTTTCTTAGGCATTTAGGAAAGAAGGTAGAAGATTCTAGAAACCTTCATTTAGGAGACAAGGTAGAAGATTCTAGAAATTTCCATTTAGAAGAGAAGGTAGAAGATTCTAGAAATTTCCATTTAGAAGAGAAGGTAGAAGATTCTAGAGACCTCCATTTAGGAGAGAAGGTAGAAGATTCTAGAAACTTCCATTTAGAAGAGAAGGTAGAAGATTCTAGAGACCTCCATTTCTATCAATACATGATTATATAATCTTGGTGACCAATCTTTCTGGTGATTTTAGATTATTAAATTGATGCCTCGTGACTGATTTAATGATGTCTTTCTTATTGGACACTTAATATTTTCACTGCTCTAATGAAGAATTCTACAAGGAATGCTTGTCAGTAAGACTATTCACAAGTGGTAGATACAGTCACATGTTTTGACATAGCTTCATCACAGGAGGGATTACTTCTCTTACACTTTCCGATTCTCTTCCTTCAGTGGAGACTCAGACCATGTGCCATTGTTATACAATAGAGAGTGACTCATCCCTGATCCCTCTCTAGTGGCTTCCTTTTCGTGTGACCGGTGGTGACCAATGTCATGTGGGCAGAAGTGACATGAGTAAGCACCAGTAACCATAAATATCTTTAATGTAAGGAGATTATTTTGTAATCTTTTTCTCTCCCTCCAGCCTTGTGTTGAGGATGTGCATTTGAGAGCTTGAGTGTGTGCCCACCATCTACAGTGAGACAGAGCCATGGCAGGAGGAGGCTAAGGGAACAGCTGAGCTCCTGTGTGTTTGTAAGAAACTGGCTCATTATACTAGCACTGGGCCGCTTTGGTAGGAGCAAATTAACTTCTATCCCATCAACAATCCTTCTGTGGGGGTCTTTGTAATTTTCACCTTCATGTGATCCTGCCAATAGAGTAATCCTAGCGTTGAAGGGTGATCAGAGGATGTCTAGAGACTGGAACTGAGATCCCAGTGAAGGAAGTAGACATACCCTAACAAAATTAGCTCCCTCAGAACTTCTGCCTCTGTGATTAGCTGAGATTATGGGATCTGCTTCAACACACTGCACTATCTATTAGAACACACACTGAAGCTAGACAGGGTAGGTACGGTGACCTCATGCCCCAGGTAATGAAACCAAACTTCTCCAGACAAATGAAGAGGCTGGCTAAAATGACAGGCTTCTGTATAACCCAGTCCTACTGACTCACAGTGCCTGGGGATGCAGACTGAGTAGTACTTATAGTCAGTTAGTTTATTGAATGATCCTGGGGTGAGGACTTACACCTCAATTCTGCTGAGTTTTGAGATAATTGTTCAGTAACTTTTTTGAACTCGTCCTGTGGAATTGAGCCCATATAAAATAGATATAAAGACACCCATGATGTAACTGACTCATTGTGCCTTTGAGAATTGGGAAACTGAGGCACATATGTACTCTATTACCTTATTGAGTATAGCCTAGCTCAGTCACTGGGCTTGGAGTCACTGGGAGCTGATTCTCCATGTCTTATCTTTTAGTTTCTCCCAGCAACCCTGAGCCAGCTCTCACCTACCTCTCATCTTGCTAGTTCTTCACATTTAGCTTTCCAGAGAAGACAACAGGACACAGTGGGGAGGTGCAGACACACTTCGGCTCCTTTGAAGATGTTTTCTCACTAGAGAAATTTTTAGAGAAACCACTAGGCAATGCTTTCAATACTCTATAGTTTTGAAGTTATTAAGTCATTATGTTCCTTATGTCCCCCTGGGAATGTTGGTTAGCTCTTCAAACTGAGAGCCCATTAATCTCCACATCTTTACAGCTTTCCTAAGTTGTATCCCAGGTCTTATAATGTGACTCTGTCATTTCAGCCAGAAGTAGGATGTAATTTCTATTTCTCTGGGTCTAAATTGGCCCGAGACCTTGGGTGATCATGACATGTCATCTGTGTGGGTTTGGCATTATAAGCATCACTCGTCTTCTTGGAAGCCTGTCCTGCTGTGCAAACAGTCCAGGATCACTTGATGGGCAAAGAAGGGGAAAGTAAATAAGTTAGCCCAACTTACACCCAGCTAACTAACATGATCACCTGGAGGGTGAGCTACGATGCCCTCGTCTAAGAACTGCAGAATCATAAACTACATATAGTTTACGTATAAACTTTACATATAGTATAGTTTATACATATACTTTATGTATAAACTTGGATGTCTTAAGTTACCAAATTCTATGATGGTTAATTGTTCAACAAAAGGCAGATAGTACAGGCATCAATGGGGGTTAACTAAGGGTTGGCAAAAGAGCTGAGGGTGGCCATACTGAGGACACATGCCCTGAAATGTGTTTACAATTCTACATAAATAAGGACATTTCCTGTCCTAATAAGGAAAGAAGTGTCCTTCCCAGGAGTATCCCTCAATGTGGGCTGATGCTTCTGTCTGTTTGCTCAGTCCTACATAACGCTTAAAAGCTCAGCTGTGGGAGAGAAACCCTTGAGGACATCATAGCCTCTGCTAATTGTCCCTGTTTGCATTTGGCACCATGCTCTGCTCATTTGGACCAGAATGAGGAACAGTGGTGATGGAGGAGGAGAGGGAACCATTCCAGAAAGCTCAGTCCTAAATCTGAGGCGTTTCTGCAGTGTCTTCTGACTTTGTTTTAAAACATAACTCACATAGAATAAAATTTCTACCCTAAAGTACTACAGCTCAGCAGGTGACTTTACTGACTGGCAGGGATGCATGGCTATTGTCACTATCTAATCCTCAAGCATGTCCACAAACAAAAATGTATACGTTTATTAATCATACCAAGTTTTCATTAAAAGACAAACTTTCTCCAAGGTAACAGAAAGGTATAAAGACAACACAGAAGTAAAAGACATAGGTATGTGCAAAATAAAAATAAAGTCCATTCTCATCCCAGCATGTGGTGCCATTGCTATGCTGAGCTGAGGGCATCTCCCTGTGTGACTAACACTGCTGCTCACCCACAGAAAATTTAAACAGTGTGTGTGCTCGCATCTAGTTTCCATTAAGATTCTGCTGACCAGACAAACCCAAGACTCTCTTAGAAGATTTTGAATCACATAGACCCAGTGAAGTGTGATATTTAGCAAATCAAAATCCTAGCCAGTTTGAGAGAAACTGTTACACGGGAGTTATTATTTTAAAATACCTTTTCTTTATTCTTCAAGAATTTTATACATGCATACATGTATTTATATTATATTCAATCTTTCAACTTCCATCTCTAAATCTTTTGGACCCTTCCTCTCAATTTCGTGCCTTCTGTTGTGTGTGTGTGTGTGTGTGTGTGTGTGTGTGTGTGTGTGTGTGTGTGTGTGTATTTTGTAGTCTTCCAAATCCAGTTAGTTGCAGCCCATATATGCACAGGTGTGAGGCTAATCACCCGAACACAGCCAGTCTCCTCTAGAGGGCCATATCTCTAATGAAGATTTGTTCCCCTACTCCAAGAAGCCATCAACTCTCAATAGCTTCTCAGATAGGTGTGGGGGAGTCATGAATTCCTCTCCCATTTGGTTGGATTTGGTCCATCTTGTACAGGTCTCATGTATGTAACCACAGTTGCTGTGAGTTCATAAGTGCGTTAGTCCTGTCATTCCCAGAAGATGGTTATATAGCAGTATTCCCAGAGACCTGGCTCTTATAATCTTTCTACACCCTCTTCTGAGATGTTCTCTGAACCTTGAAGGAAGGGATGTGATATAGGTGTCCTACTTACTGGCTGAGCACTTCACTGTCACTTGTTTTGTGTACTTCTTCCAGTGTAAGTCTTTGTGTTCATTTCTGTCCACCCAGCAAGGATGCACCTCTCATGAGGGCTGAGATATCTGCACTTGTTTATGGGGATAGAGATACGTATTTTAGAAACAGTTTGAAACTAATACAATTTAGCAAAAACAGTAATAGTAGATTTACCCCTAAGCTTATGAGTTCTCTAGCTATGAATTCTCAATTAAATTTATAGCACTAGGTCTGTGTTTTCTCTTGCAGAGCAAGCCTTACATCCAATCAACAAAGTGGTTACTTACGTCTTTAACTTTCGTGCCACTAATGCGCCCATGGGTGTATCTTGCCCGTCTGGTCTTTGTTGTGTCTATCAGGGTTTACATATGGGGGACAGTGTTGACTTTTCTTCCCCAGGAGCTGGCATAGTACCTCCTGGTACAGTGAAAGCTGATCTGAGGGAGGAGTTTTCTAATACTGACTGTGTATTGTAGACAATTTGGGAGATGGAAAGAATGATGTAATGAGCATCCTTCATCATCAGACCAATTGTAGATTAGTCAGTGCTGTTCTCACGGCATTTTATTTGAATATGTACTTTACGCTGCCTTAACGGAAGCACTTTTATTAGAAACTTATCCTTAAAATGTAAAATTTATAAATTATATCATCATTGGAACAATGACGGGTTTTGAAGTTTCCCTGCTCTTCTGCATACCTAGGGGAATTTTAACGGGGAGACTTCCAAACAGGCCAGGAGAGGTGAAGGCTGAAACAGCTTTAGTAATTTTGATTTTTATTACACACGACAGAGAAATACTTTTCCTTCCTGGATGTGCGACTTCTTACTCTTTCTGATAAGCGTCTCACTTGAACA
>JANHMN010000014.1:65630564-65742527 GCA_030674055.1 Rhabdomys pumilio
GGAGAGAAAAGGGAATGAAGAAATGGGGTAGTGAAAATAAAATCTCAAAAATAAATAACAAAAAATAATGTATAGGTTCAAAACAAAAGAAAGGAAGGAAGGAAGGAAGGAAGGAAGGAAGGAAGGAAGGAAGGAAGGGTGGAAAGAAGGAAGGGTGGAAAGAAGGAAGAAGGGAGGGAAGGAATGAAGGAAAAAATGAAAGAAAGAATAGTAGAAGACTCTCTTGGCCATTTCTCAGGGGCCAGCACCTCACTTGCAGGGGTACATCTGGTAGCAATCTCCCCTTCACCACTGTATCCCCACTTCAGCTGTCTCTCACACGCCCATCCAAATCCACTCCATAACCCAGCGCCTCTAAGACCTGTTCTACCCTTACTCTTCAAGTTGTGAAAACTGGAGATTTTTTCCCCTCATGAGGGCTTGCTTAAGGATTTTCTCTTTCCTGTTTCCGAGATATGGTCTCTGGACACACTCTGTACTCATGATGCACATCTGTTTCTCCTGAGTGGTCTCACACTTGATTGTTTTTTTTTCCAGCCTTCCATCTTACATGTGTATCCTCCAGGCACTATGCTCATGACCCGCCATTTCAGAGCTTTCCTGGTTATGAACTACATGCAGCCCAGCCTGGACACGGAGACACAGCAGAGCTGGCCCTCAGGGCCCTCACTTACCTGAGAGGTATAACCATTGGGTGGTGACCACACTAATTCATCCCACCTGTTCTGGGTTCAGTGAAATATGGGCACTAATCAAGTCTTCATATACAAAGCCCTGGTCACCTGTATACTGAAAGGCACTGTGGGATCTAAAGAAGTAGGCCTGATGGAATGTTATTGAGGAAGTGCCCATAGAGAAGACTCTGGTCTCTTCCTCTCCTCCTCCTCTGATACTACATGTGATCCCTTGTTTCTGCACATACTCCCATCATGCTGTGCTACTGTCTATGCCACTCAGCATGCCTTTGAACTTCCCAGACTGAGTTAAATAAGCAGCTTCTCTCTATGACTTGGTTGTCTCAGATATTTTTTGTAGAAACATAAAACTAATGGATCCAGCACTTTCTTCCGTTGCCCAATGCACTCATTTGTAGCCATGAACAGATATTCTAAAGAAGTGCTTTGGGTGGTTTTTTTAAACAGTAAAATAGATACTATCAGAAAGCTTACAATCCCCTCAAAAAGCTACTAGGAGAATAGCATAATTGAGGATCGACATTTGCCCACTCCCCAGAAGAACTGATGGCCTCAGGATCCTTGGTACCATCAAGTCTTCAGTTTCTTAACATCTTATCAACATATGTTAGTATATCTTTCATTCCTTCCCTCCTGACTTAAGTGTAAGTGGGAATTATATTTCTAATTCAGTAATGCAGTGGCAATGTGAGTTATTTCAGGGAAGGAGTAAGACTCCTATAGTAAGAAAGATACAGATATGTTATTTCAGTAAGAAACAATTAGGTATTTTCACACTGCTTCATATTGTTTATGGAACTAGCAGCTCCTGTAATAAATATTGGCCCCCAGCTAGGGTAGGGTGGCCCCTCTGATGGCTTCCACCTGTGGGCTTTCTTAGTATATACATTCCATACAACATGGCGAAATTGCCTCTACCCGCCAATGAAGTTCTTATTGGAAGGTATTCATTCCTGTGAAAAAGAGGAGGATGTGTGGTTGTTTATATTTGGTTAATTAGTTATGCTATGCTGAGTGGGAAATCATGAATGAAAAATGAGCATATTTTGAGGTAGTGTTAGGATTGTATATGTTTATATAGTTATTTTTAGTATCCTAAAAGTATTGGGTTTAATAAGTAGGACTTATAGGACTTATAAGTAGGATTTTAGGAAAGATATAGGTGTGTAGGGGGATCTGGCAACAGAAATGAGAGGTAACATCTGTTCCATCCCTGACTCTACACGAGGTGAGGACAGTGATGCTGTATAGTGCTGAGAGAAGCAGAGATCTCCGAGCTGTGAGGAGGAGGAGCTTGGGAAAGCAATTGCTTTAGCTGTCCACCTCGTCCTAGGTTTTATTTTATTGTGGCAGTCCCTCTATTCTCTAGAAAACAAGCGTCATGCAACCATATAAAGGAGTGACCAGGCTTATGAGTTAAGATGCAGCCTTCTGCTCTCCCTGTTGAAAAGGAGGTAGAAATTTACAAAGTGCCCCCAAGAGAGTTCGCTCTAAATCTCAACACCAACACCCTACACAGTTAGACAGCTGAGTTGTCTGGGTGATGTCACTCAACTAATGGCCTCAGTACAGTTGCCTACACTACTCACTAATTGTCCTTGATGTCTAAAGTGGGTAGAAGACAAAAATGCCATTGTATTGACCAGAACTTCTCAGTGTTAATTAATATTCTCTTATTCCCCTCAACCTCAAATGATGTTTCCATCATTTCTAGAAACAGTGAGACTGCATCACAGTGATAATTGTACAAGGCTTCTAGCCAACAGGAAGAAGGTTGGTAGTGTAAATGCTCCAGTTGCTATGTAAACACACTGATTAGGCAGGGGACGGATACACCTTTAGAAACGTAAACTGGAAAGTTGTCATGTGTACGCCGTTATTGATGGTGTTCCCTGTGCGGATGTGAATTTGCCACTGCACTAGGAAAGGTGTATGAGGCAGGCAAGGCTCAAAAGTCAGATGAAATGTTGGAGTCATTTTTCTCCTTTCAAAAAACTAACAAAACAACCTTATTTGAATGTCAAAGCAAAACATGACGCATTTATGAGTCTGTTGGAGGTGTACGTACAATAATTAAGATTTTTTTAAAAATAAAACTTTGACTCAGAACAGATGATATTCTTAGCATGATTTTTAAGTTGATGTTGAGTCAAAATTCCCCCTTTTCCTTGAGTTGTTATAATGATACATTTGTTTTAACAAATAATTTTAACAATTTTAGTGTAAAAAAGAGGACTGACCATTTGGATTTATTTCTTAATATATGTTTGATTAACTCAGAAGTTGAAGAAATGACATCTACTTGAATAGTAAATTAAACTTAGACTTAATTACAATTTTAAAAGACATTAAAAAAAGACTTAATTACAAATTTAAAAGATTTATTTATTTGTGTGTGTGTGTGTGTGTGTGTGTGTGTGTGTGTGTGTGTGTGTGTACAGGTGCACAGAGGCCACAAGAGGGCATTAGGTACTCCAGAGTGGAAGTCACAGGGAGCTGTGAGTCACCCAACCTGGGTACTGAAAACTAAGCTCCAGTCTTTTAGAAGAAAAGCAACATTCTCAACAGCTGAGCTGTCTCTCTAGCCCCCTTAATCCATAAAATTCTTAATGGCATATTACATACATTTCCAAAGCAAAATACACATGAAACACTTTATGTCCCTCACAGGAAAGACTTATGAACCAGACAAATGAAGATGTATGAAGCAGACAAATTACTTCTCAGCACTCACTTATATTTTATATGTATAATAAACAGATAAATTAAGTTCTCTTGAAATTCAAACACTTTAAAATAAACCTAATCCTCTAATTGCTTCCAAGGCAAAACAAAAAGCTTAGAATCGACTAAAACCTTAAGTCAAACACCAAGGCCACTATGTCACAAGTTTCGTGTGTGCTAAAATCCCACGGATGCTTCCAAGGGCTTAGACGATGGTTTTCTGGTTTCATAGTTGTTCATTCCTGAATCGAGCATGAAGTGTTAATAGCACAGGTGAGGCTGACTTTGTGGTCACTGTAAGTTTTCTGGGCCAGGCTTTGATTGAAAGATTGCTTAGGTCTGAAGCTGTGGCATGGTTCTGAAATGCATGTTCTGGCCTTGGGTCTGAACCCAGACTCAGAACCTGAAAATCCAGAGTGTCCTGCTCATGGGGTGAGAAGTATTCCCCTGGCCTCAATTTTAAAGCCCTCTGTTTGTGCAATATCTTCACCTAGTTTTCATGAATAGCAACCAAATCATTGATAAATTTCAGTTGTGATTGACATATGGGACCCTGTGCTCCTTACAGGGCTGTATCTGGCTTCTCTACAGCCTGACTGAGCTCTGCAGCCAAGACCAAAGGCCCCTCTCCAAAACTGTAGGGCTGCCTAGAATCTGATCAGGAATTTCTACAGCACACCTACCTGGCTGGTGTGTGGATAGCCTCTGGGGCACGTACGTTGAGTCTTCCAAAAGCTGTTTTGTAATGTCCCATTGCAAGTTAATACCCCCTTGTCTGTCAGTCCTTGGCGGGGGAGGGGGGGTAGTGGGGGTGGGGGGGGCTCTGGGTCTCCTCATTTACTGTATTTTGTTTCCTTTGAAGTGATCAAAGCATGGCTTTGTTTTTGCTACTTGAGTTAAAAGAAATATATTTTGATTTTCCCATTTCACTATAGGTGGGAATAAGTTGCTTTGAGAAGAAAAATTCCCTAACATGACTGTCTTATTTCCGTTTATCTTCAGTTGTTTTATGTCACTCTTAATGCCTAGGATATATATCAGTTCAACGTCTAACCCAGGCGTACCTACCAGGCCCCCACTTCCTTCTGCTAACAGAACTCACAGGGGAAGAAATGCCTCCTTCCTTCAGAGCTGTGCCCCTCCCTGGGCCAACCCTCCAGTTCCTATCTGTGAGTCTCTGCATGCCCTCAAGTTGTCTCCAATTGGTTTAGTGCTGTGTTTGCAAATAGGCTCCCAGAAGTGTGTATGTGAAAGTTCTGCTCAGAACACACATCTTTCATACTATGGAACTACTCCCACCAGCACGGTACTGATGATGGGTTCTACATTTTCACCTCTGTGAATGGACTTGTAGATTTGAGGGACAGTGACCAATTTGATGAAAATATCCCATTTAAGGACAAGAAGAACTGGGTGGAATAAGAATGTACATCCAGGATCCTTCTTGTCTCTGCCCCAGTGTACCCTATTTTTCATTTTCTGAAGTCACAGTCACAATTCCTGTAGAGATCTTTTTCCATTGCAGACACTGCTTTCCCTGTGAGATTGATGACTGCCTCTGTGTTTCCTTGCACACTGTCAGGCAGGAGGAGTCATTGGGGAACTTCCTAGAGATGGAGCATTGACACCTGAAAAAGAAATACGGGCTCGCCCACGTTCACTTATACTTCTGAATTTTATATTCGTTCGCAAGGAGAGGTCTTTGTCAAGTGCTGCTGTGCAGGTAATCTGTCTGCTTCAAACGTCTGCTTGATGGTTGCCTGTGTTTGTAACCCATCTCAAGGTAGGTGAGACATTTCAAAGTTAAAACAGAAAGTCTGCTTCCTCCAGTGATGGTGTCAGCAACATAAAGCGTTATTTATAGATTAGTAGATGAACAGCTGGGTTCCTTCTGTACCTATGACTCTTGGCAAATGAAGAGGCTTTTTAACATGGCAGACTTTTTTTTGTCTCTTCAGATTGCTATAGTTGGATAAGAACACTATTGCATCTCTATAGATAAACACATAGACATATTTAGCATGTATATGCATACACTATACACATAATTTGAAATGCTCTTTAACTGTCCTGTGTCAGTTGAATATAAAAGTACATGTGGTCCCATACATACTCTGATAAGTGGCATAGTGTCCTCACTGCTTGTATTCTGGTGTGACATTAGGCTCCCTTATATAACACTACACGGCATCATAAGATGGGAACAATTTGGAAATCTAAAAATCAAAGAATCCTCTCAAACTACAAATTATGGGAAAAAAAATACAAAAGAATTTGAAAGTACTCAGCAAAAGTGATGAAGTGATGATTCGTGTTATTATCAGGTAGGGAGGGCACTGGCCCAGTAATGTGGGGATTTGAGTTTGGATCCAGAAACCATGTGGGCAGTCATGGGGGAGGTGTTTAAGCTGCCTGTGTCACCAGGCTTGTCTTGCTTAACACAACAATTGGACAGAGATGCAATATTGTTCTCATTCAACTATAGCAATCTGAAGAGACAAAAATGTCTGTCATATTAACAATTCTCTTTATTTGCCAAGAGTCGTAGATACAGAAGGAACCCATTGCTCTTTCCTCTTAGCTCATGCCAGATACACTGTTGGCACGTGAGATTTCTGTTATCAATGTGACAAGGTTGAGATGTGGTAGAACTCTTAAAAGTTGAGCTTAGTGGGAGACAATTGGGTCACTGGGAAGATTGCATTCAGAAGGCTTAAAGTGGCTCTTATCAAAACTTGGCTCTCTTGGCCATTATATTTAAAAGGAAGATTTATTATATATTTTTAAATATGTGGGCTTGTGTGTGTAAATAGGTCCATGTGAGTGTTAGTGCATGTGGAGGCCATAGGAGTCAGATGCCTGTGAGCTAGAGTTACAAGCACTTGTGAGCCTCTCAGTGTGGGTGCTGAGAATCAAACTCAGGTCCTTTGAAAAAAGCAGCAGATTCTCTTAACAATTGAGCCATTCTCCCCCATTCCCTTCCGGGTTCTTCTGTTATTCTTCCTTCTCTGCTGTGAAGACAGAGTGTCTCTCAGAGGAACCCAGAATGAAGACTTATAGTGAAGAGAACAGGTTGCTTCTCCCGTCCAGCAGGCAAAGTTATTACAGGGTCCCTGAGTAGCCACTGTAGAGTGAAAAATTATAAAGACCATTTTATAAAATATATACAGGCTCACTAGTTCCAGGAAGGTGGAACTGAATGTAGGATTTCGGGCCTTCACTACCCCATACATTCCTCAAGCCTCAGGGAAGAAAATTCACCTGTGGGTGGGGTAGGCCCAAAGCAGGAAGACGGATTCCTGACCACAAAGATAAGTAAAAAGACATGCCCAGACAAGTCCTAACTAGCCATCCTGCCGCCTCTGCAAGTTGCTGATATTTGAAATAACCAATCATGTGTAACCGCGCTAAAATTCCTTTCTTTCCCTACTTCCTACTATAAAAGGTTCCTTAGCCTACCACTCGGGGTCAAACTGTACTCGTGCACGAGTATGCAGTTTGAACGCTGGCTGTCAGCTCTCTTCCCTAATAAACCTCTGCTAATTGCATCCAGGTACGGTGTCTTGGAGTTTGTGGGTGTTCGAGACTTCCCGAGACTTGAGTAAGGGCCTCCTGAATTTGAGAATCTTCAGCCACCACCTGAAAGAGACACGGGTGGGAGAGAGAAGGGAGACCAAGCAGCGAAGAACGGACAGAGTCAGTCTAGCTGTTGTCAAGGTCTCCTTTACTAGAGGCAAGGCTTGCAGTATGTAAGCAAAATTAAAACAGGGAAGTAAAAACACCCATCCCCGCCCAGTGTCCTTAGTCCAGTTATCTATGGCTCGAGGCTGTTGCTTATCTTCATCGTCTGAACGTTCACGTTCTGAGGAACGTTCTGAGGTCTAGCTGTGACATTGCTGGAACTGTGAAGGTTGCGCCTTTTCTGGAAAGCCTCTGTCCTTTGGCTGACCCCGGCCGCCTAGGGGTCTCTGGTCTCCAACAGTTGCTTACAAAGCAAATGCTACACAAGCAATGTCCCAGCTTTCCTTGTAAGTCCCTGGGGCTTGTGGCATTTGTTGCTACATAATAACCAGCATACTTTACAGTGATGGTTAAGGTTAAATTCAACATGACAGGAGTTAGAATTACCTGGGAGATATTCACTGATCCTCCCACTGTGGGTGGTGCCATTCCCTAGCCAGAGGAATCCAGCTTGTATATGAGTGAAAAAGCAAGCTTAGCACTAGCATGCATGCATTCATTGCTGTTTTTTTTCTTCTAACTACAGATACAGTGTGACCAGTTGCTTTAGATTCCTACTGCTTTGACTTCTCTGTCACTGTGACCTATACCTTGAATACTGAGCTAAAATAAACTTTCTTTTTCCTTTAGTTGCTTTTGTAAGAGAGTAGTTTATCACAGCAATAGAAAAAGAAACTAAAACACAACAGCCTGTTAGTAGTGGAATCTGGGCTGGGCAGTAGGTAAGTGTGCCCTTCCCCCAGCCTGCCAGCCTGAGCAGGCCAGAACGAGCTGTTTACCACAATAGACCAAGCAACAGTGGGGCCTGAGAGGCATTGCTTTGCTAGCCTTGGCGCCCTGCAGTCTGTTACAGGAGCTAAGAAGAATGGACCTCCTGCTGAGCTAGCCTTGACACCTTCTGGACTGCTATCTCCTCACCCAGCCCTTGGGGTGAACCGAGAAGAGACTCTGGGAGGTGGGACTTCCCCTTATATGTGAAAGCAAAATATTAAACTTCGGGCCTTGATCAGCAGAATACGTTGTCTTAGCCCCACGTTTCTCTCGCCCTCCATTCCCTTTCATTCCCAGTCTCCCTCTCAGGTGAACCTGGTTCCTGTAGCCGCTTGCGGCTACAGGTAAGAATGAATTACTATGAGACATCTGCAGAAGGACTGCCTGGTGCAGGGAGAAACTGCATGATCCTCAAGAACAGCATTCAGATGTTTAAAGGTAGACGTGAAAGGTGTGCTCAATCCAGATCCTCTTCTGAGGGGTCTTGTTGTAACTTAATTAGTATTTTTTTTTTCAGGAAAACATAAAATTTACCATCACATCATGTTATGTTAGAATCGTAAGTGCCATACACAGGTCCACCATGGAACTTATGTTTGCTTGGGAGCAATCCCACTCCATCTCATGTGATGAGTCATTTGTGGCTGTTTCTCAAAAATATTCTCTTAACATCCATCAAAAGACTTACTCATTTCAAGGTCAGCTGTGAAGTAAAGGACCCTGCAAACACATCCTTCAAATAAAGGGCACATTTTGTCCCTTTAAAAGACAAAAATCAACTGTTCCAGAAAATCCAACTGTTCCTGGCAGAGCTGAAGCCCCCTGGTCATCTTGGATTGGATGGCCGTATTTGTACTGAGGGCCTAGAGGGTGGTCCTTTTTGAAGGGTGGATAAGATGCTCCAAGCCAGGGGTGGGAATAGATCCCTGAATGCTGTCTGCCGGCTCACCTTTGCTGTGTTTGCTGTGGACCTCAAGTATGAAGATACGAGTATTATCCTTATGTAAATATAATGGAAATGACAAAACTAGATGAAGTCAGGTATAAATGCCCATCTAACCAAGGAGTACAGATTCTGTTTCAGGCATCGGGAGGTACTAATTACTTTGAGACCACCCTTCATTTTTCCCCCTTGATTTTCCTCGATGTATTATAAAAAAAAAATTACAAAGAGAAATAAAAACATTTTAATTTTCCTCCTACAGCCTCCCCTTCATTTTTTCCTAATGCACTCTGTCTAATAGCTTGGAAAAAGCTTACTGTGTGTGAAGGGAATCAGGCCCCATCCTTTCCAGGGTTCCAAATTTCTCTTGGAAATGAGATGAAAGTCAAGGCAAAGTGAGTGTAATTATATTTCCTCTCTGCTTTCTGTCTCCTTTATTCTTTCTTTGGTTCTTTCTTCTTCTTCTTCTTCTTCTTTTTTTTTAAGAGACAAGGATTTTGAAGTCCTTCATTCCTCCTTCCCTGTTGGAAACTCTTTAAGATTCAAGAATTATCCCTTCAGGACCTTTAGGCTTAAAGATAAGTGTCTCCAGGCTTGATGCATATCAGAATGCCACCATAACAGCAGGGGTTACCTGGTGTCCCTGAGCCCTGTTTGTGATGAACAGTGGAAGTTTTGGACAGAATCATCGGTCCAGCTGACAATCAATCAACCTTAAGCTGCCCACAGGCAAAGAGTCAAACAAAGTTCTGAAAATCAACTCATGCATTTGGACAGTGCAAATAGCCAATTTAGATTATGCCAGCAGAGAACTCCAGCATAAGGTGGCAAATTTAGATTGGACACACATATACCTCTCCGTATGATCCTTCTGCAAGCAATCATTAAGCTCTCTGGTCTCTCGGCTTATCTGCAAGAGGAAAGGCCCGCATGATGCCTTCTATTGCTCTCTTTGAATGCTGACCACCCTATAATTGTGCTGCAATCTCTCTGTGTGTGGCTGTCAACAGCCCTCAGCAGGCTTGCTGTGTGCTCAGAATCCTAAAATCACTTGGATGGTGCCATGGCAAACTTGACTGTATACATAAAGCATCTGCCATTCAGGCGTCGTTGGTCAAATCACCGCCATTCTGCACAGCCCAATGTAAAGTGCTACAGGCTCACTCGCCAGGACCCTGGACAAGAACTTCATTTTCACAAGCCCATGTTGTGCATGGCAGGAGTCTGTCCCCTGCACAGCCTGCTAGCTCAGGTGCAGACACTCTCTGGGGGTCTCGTCTGCTGTGATTGTTTTTAAGGCGTTCTGACAGCACCTCTTGCTAAGTTGTTGGGAAAGAGCAGCCCCGGGCTTGCTTAGCACACAAGAGTTGTTAGGGCTCTAATTGTCTGGAAAGACAGTCAAGGAACAAATTACCAGGTTCAAATGTCTCTAAAGCATCACTGCTGTTTGGCTACTAAGCTTGCAAAGGATTGATTAGTGAGGTCAGCAAACATTTGCAGTCCTGAGTTACAGGGCATTTTAGTGTTCCAAGGGGAACTGTAGGGCAACATGTTAAAAATAAGTATCTTCTTTCCCGACAAAGCAAAGTAATAGTAATAGTAACAAACAAACAAAAAAACCCAAACAAACAAACAAATAAATGTGGCTACTAACATATCTTTACATCGGTCAATTTTTAAAAACAAGGAGAGAAATTTATAAAACCATATATACAGGTGGTTTCACTTATCCCTTTACCACAGTGCTTTCTCTCTCTTCAGCTTTCTGGAGCATCATTTATAAGCCACATTTTCTTTTAGCCCTATTGCCTGTCAAGGCAGGCGTTTCCTCATCCACCAGTGTGGGCCACTGATGCCCATTCCCTAAGCTATGCTTTGTCCTGACTTCAGCACTCTCAACCTCTCGCACCAGACACAGGGCTACAAGATGAGGGCCAAGTGATTGAGGCCGCATCTGGGCTATTCTTGAGGAGAAAACGTCCGCATCCAAACAGAATCCTGGATACAATGTAGGGAGTCCATTCCATGCCAGATCAAGAGGGAAATCTCAGGGAGATGAACAAGTTGTACTGAGTTTTAAAAAAAAGGAGCAGAAGCCAGTTAGGAAAGGGCCTTTGAAAACTGACCAATGATATGAGGTTGGGTGGGGCGTGTCCCTCATACCATCAAATGAAGAGAGGGCCTGAAAGTGAGGCTGCAGAAGAAGGTGACAGACACAGCGGTGTTACTAAGCCTAAGAGGTTACTTTTCCTTCTTAGTGCTGTCTCATTTCAGAAACAGCTCTTCTAATTACTAGCGGGTTAATCCCTTTTGTTTGACTCTTCTGGTGGCGTCATCTGCTGACACTCAGGAGCTGTGTGCAACTTTGGATCTAAGCTATAGTCCGTGCGGAGAAGGCGCCTCTAGAAATGCTGGGGCCAGCTAGCTTGCTTGGTCATAGTGTTCAAGATCCTCTGCTGTCTGTGCTGAAAGCAAAGGAGGGTACAGACTTATTGAAGTTCTCACGCCTTTCTTGTGATATGGCTGTATGATTTTGTGCACCAAAGTTTCAGGGACTTTGTCAGAGAGTGATGATCACCTCCCCCAGGAAGATGCTTCTAGATGAACATGCAAGATGGCCTCAGCTATGGGACAGCTTCCCAGGACACGGAAGTGTTGGAGACCAGAGACCCCTAGGCTGCCAGGGTCAGCCAAAGGTCAGAGGCTTACCAGAAAAGGCGCAACCTTCACAGTTCCAGCAATCTCACAGTTGGACCTCAGAACTTCCTCAGAATGTGAACTTCCGACGATGAAGATAAGCAACAGCCTCGAGCCATAGATAATCGGACTAAGGACACTGGGCGGGGATGGGTGTTTTTACTTCCCTGTTTTAATTTTGCTTATATACTGCAAGCCTTGCCTCTAGTAAATGAGACCTTGACAACAGCTAGACTGACTCTGTCTGTTCTTCGCCGCTTGGTCTCCCTTCTCTCTCCCACCCGTGTCTCTTTCAGGTGGTGGCTACTCAGGGACCCTGTAATAACTTTGCCCGCTGGACGGGACACGGAAGTTGTCAGTTCGCTTCCCAAACCCCAGGTTCCCACAGTGTGCTTCCTTCGAAAACTACCTAGGAATAAGGTGACTGTCTTTATACCTGTTATCTGCTGCAAAAACCCAGACCACCCATGGGAGTGGGACACTGAAGTCTAGGGACTGAGCTTTCAATAAGCAAAGGAACTTGTCTGTCTAGAGGCTCAGGTCCTGAATTGTCAAATCCTCATGGGTTTTTCTTTGTTTGTTTTTGCTTTGCCTTGCATGGGAAGTTTTTATTTATTTATTTATTTATTTATTTATTTATTTATTGCTTTGTTTTATTACTTCATGGATTTGCAAAGGTTATAAAGCTTGGAAGAGTAGGTTTAGTAACTGCTGTGCTGGCTAATCTTATGTCAACTTGACAGAAGCTCGAGTTATCTGAAGGGAGGGAACCTCGAGTCCTTCATAAGACCCAGCTGTAAGGCATTTCCTTAATTAGTGATTGATGGGGGAGGGCCCAGCCCATTGTGGGTGGGGCCGTCCCGGGTTGGTGATCCTGGGTTCTCTAAGAAAGCAAGCTGAGAAGCCACGGAGAGCAAGCCAGTAAGCAGCACCCCTTCATGGTCTCTGCCATCACCTCCTGCCCCCATGTTCCTGCCCAGTTTGAGTTCCTGTCCTGACTTCCTTCAATGAAGACCAGTGATAATGGAAGTGTAAAATGAATAAACTCTGTCCTCCACAGTTTGCTTTTTGGTCATGGTGGGTTTTTTTGTTTGTTTGTTTGTTTTGTTTTTTGTTTGTTTGTTTTCAGAAATAGAAAACCTAACTAAGACAGAAGTCTGTACCAGGATTGTGAGGTATTGCTGTAACAAACAAGACTGTATTTTAGGGAGGATTGCAGGAGGACTTTAAAGACTGTCAGAGTGTTTGCAATCTTGAGTTAAGATTCTGCATTCTGGTCAGCTATGATTAACAGGAGATCAGCACCACTGAAGTGAAACCTTTATGTTCCCGGGACAATTGATGCTGGTCAGCTGGAGCTAAGAAATTAGCGGTGATTAAGAAGAGTCCAGCATCGTTGAGGTGAAATCTTCTGGAAAGTTTCCTGAGAGTCAGCACACAAAAGCTGTGTTCCTGAAGTAGCCAAGGTTGCATCGCATGCTGGCCACTAAACTTGGTAGGGGAAGAGTTACCCAAATGGTATTGGTTTTGAAGGCATGAAGGGGTCATGGAGAGCAGCTGAGGCTTGACACTGTGAGAGGCCAGGAGAAGCCATTGGTAACTTGCAGAGCTTCAGTGGCAGTTGACGACTTAGGATTGAAGGGTTCATACAGAGAAGTTGAGGCTTGGCACCATGAAGAGAGCCTATGAGAGGCTATTGGTGAAAGTGCAAGCCAGATGCAGCAGAAGACTCCAGCATTTCAGTACCATGGGATGACCACTAAGAACAGCAGCAGCAGTGGTGGAGCCTGCCCAAACTTAAAAGACAAACAGTATGTTTTGCAGAGGGCAGAACTGTAGAAGTGACCCAAGCCCTTTGGAGGAGTTCAGAAGATTGTGAATGAATCTAGATACTGGATGCTGAGTCATTTGTACTTTTAATGATTGATTTTGCTTTGATATTTTTTATTGTAATTATGCCCTGGTTCTACCCTCTTGAAGAAAGCATTATTATTATTATTATTATTATTATTATTATTATTATCATTATCATTATTATTATCTCTCTTACTAGAGCCTAAGGTTGAGAGATTTTAAATTTTAAAAGACTTTGGGATTTAAAAAAAAAAGATTGAGTATTTTAAAAGAACTGAGATTTTAATGTGTTTGAATTTGTATAGACTATGGGACTTTAAAAGCTATTTATGATTTTAAGGTGAGATCTTGGAGACAGAATAAGAAAGGAAGACTTGTGGCTTAATAGTGATGTATTTGTTTGTCAAGTTGATAGGGGGTCAGTTGTGCTGGTTAGTCTTCTGTCGACTTGACACAAGAGTTATCTGAAGGGAGGGAGCCTCAACTGAGAAAAGGTCTCCATAAGATCCAGCTAAGACATTCTCTTAGTGATGATGGGGGAGAGCCCAGCTCATTCTGCATGATGTTATCCCTGGGCTGGTGGAGCTGGGTTCTGTAAGCTGAGCAAGCCATGAGGAGCAAACCAGTAAGCAGCACTCCTCTATGGCCTCTGCATCAGGTCCTACCTCCAGGTTCCTACTATTATTGCTTTTGATGGTGAACTATTATGTGGAACTGTGAGTAAAAGGAACCCTTTCCTTCCCTAGTTGTTTTAGGTCATGTTATTTCATCACAGAAACAGTAACTCTAAGACAGTAACAATTGCACACAGATTTTCTGAGCCAAGTTTAACAGAGGAAATGGTGCTGAACTTCTGAAACCTAAGGTGGCAGAAAGGGATGGATGGAGCCAATCACTCCACACAGAACTAGAATTCTGTCTGACCACTAAGCTGCTTGCCCACATCTTCATTGCTCAGAGTCTCCTTCCTTGCCTATAGGTAGACCTCAATAAACTGGTAGCTAACTAGATGACGTAATGGTTTATCTGGAAGGCTGAGTGTCACAATCCATCTCTGGAAGGAATAAGGTTACAGTCTGACACTGATGCTATTAGAGTTGACTCTAGAACTTTGAAAATGCTTCAGCCTCCTTTGAAAGTAAACATTTCTGGTACCTGGACTCCATTGCAGGCATTGCACTAACCTCACTCCGAAAAATACTTGTAGAGAACTGAGAACCTGTGCCACGTGTTCTGAGATGGTCACTGTTGATTGTCAGTTAAGGCCCACACTGCAGGATATGTAAAACAAACACCAAAAATACTTCCTTATATCCTCCTCAGATAGCCCAGCAGGGCTTCCACCAGATATTATTGTGTGAGGAAAGCAAGATTTAGGAAAGGCACTCAGAATGATTGATTCTGTTTTTGTCAGACAATAAGTGAAACTTCCCAGAGGATGCATCTATACAGTGTGCAGAGCTGGCAACACAGGTGTGTGTGGGAACACAGGATCAGACAGAGCCATGCCAGTGGCAACCCAGTGAACTCTGTGAGAGGAGCTGGAAGGATGAGGAGCAGTGAGGCGGTGATACAACTGAAACATTATTCAGACCTCCCTCCAGTAGCATCAATGTCCATCTCCATGAAGACATTCATTCAAACCCATTCCCTTCAGTTTCACAGGCACATTGTTTTGGATTGAATAACATCTCACAAAATATATGTGCCGAAACCCCACACTTTTATTTAGAAACAGGGTCAGATGGAATTGGTTGAGATGGCAGAGAAGTAGGCTGTCCCTATTGCATTGTGAATGATGTCCCTTATATATAGATGGCTTCATAAATACAGGTTCTCAGGAGAATCCGCATGAACACAGAGACCAGGCTTGGAGCAGTGCTGCTATGAGAAACACTAGCAATTCTCCAATGCTAGGGTGGTTCAGGGAAGATTCCTCCTCTCCAAGTGTCAGAAGGTGCCCAGGTGTGCTAACATTCCAGTTCAGATTTCCAGCCCCATAACTGGGAGACAGTCAATATATTTCTATGGCTGGAGGCCACGTGGTATGTGGGACTTTGTCACAGCAGCCCTTTAGGAGATGGGAGATAAAGATAAACACAACTCTTAATTTTGTTTTATATCCTGATGCTTTTTATTTCACAAAACCTTGTAACTATCTTTCCACGCCCTTAACTTTCTGCTATGATAGCCAGGGTTAGCTTTTATCTCTACTTAGAAAGTATGAATATATTTTGTGTGGTGTACATTGATTTTATGAAGTTACTTCCTAATCTTGTTACTTTCAATGGCTTCTCTGGGAAGTCTGGGATTTTTGCAAGACTGGAATGGAAGGATGGGACCTCGCAATGAGCTGGTTGTTGTCCCCTGACCCCTTGCCTGTATTGAGTGTGCACTGCTGTACTGGGCACTTCTGGATCTCATGATTGGTACTAGATATTCTGGCATTTTAAGGTGCCCAAAAGGTGTACGTTGGCACATAGATCTCTGACTGACCAGGACTTTTGGCTAGTCAAGGAGTCTCAGTGGGGTCCTCTGAGGACAGACCTGGTCTATTGCCAGCTTGGAATACTAGGGGCTTTCCTCATCCAGGGGAATTCCAAAGACCAAGAGTATATTTCCCTCTTGCTAGTGTGGATAAGACCTTCAGAAGTGAATTTGCAGCTTTTCATAGAGTGTTAAGAGCTATCTATATCATCTCCCTCAAACCCCAGGGACACTGTGGGAGAGAAGGAACACTATGAACTGTCATCTTCTTGATATGACGTGGCCTGTGCAGTCCTGAGCACACAGCAGCTGTGCTAGTCCTGTACATATAACAAAAGGCTTGCAACTAGGAGGGGCTCTATTTTGGGAAGAGGAACACTAAATGCTAAGAGTGGTTGAAATAAGGTAGTGCATATGAATAGAGTCACAAGATATGTATAAGATTGGGAAGTTTCAAAAATATAGCATGGAAAATAGGAGGAAAACTGAGAGCTGAAATTGAGAGCTAGTAAGGATATGTACTGCATGACGTGCTGAGTGTCCAGCCCCGTTCTCCACATGCTTAGCTTAGGTGAGTCTCAAAGCATCTAATACCCTAGCTATTGCTATCTTCTGTACTAATGAAAACTGAAACACAGAGAGGTTCAGTCATTTGCATAAGATCACAGAGCCTGGAAGCAAGGTAGCACAATCAAGGCATTAGAGATGGGGTTTAGCACTCTCAGGCAACCCCACCTTGCAGACCTCCACACTTGAGTGTGGGATCCTACAAAGGCTTTTGTGTTCATTAACTCATCTACTGTGTGCGAGTGATGGTTTCTAAAATATGAGCATGTGAACTGAGATTGCTAATAGTGTGTGGACCTTTAGTGATACGTTATTCTTCCTGATATGATATTATGTCATCCTGCTGCTCACAGTTGAAAGCACTAGAAAGACAGAAAAAGAAAAATTGGAAATCTTAGTCTGTCCACAGACCCCATGATTCCTTGATCCTGGAGGACATCAGGATGGTCCTTTCATCATGAAAGGAAAAGAATATGGACTGATGATTTCACAGGGCAGGTTAGACCAGAGAAAGACTCTCCTTGTGTCTCTGAACAGTCAGCAGAACTCTGGGCTCACAGTGGGGTACAGATGGACATGCCCTGGAGGCCATCTGGATCTTGGAGAATGATTCTGGCCAGCCGTATGTCCTCTGAACCAGTAGAGCGACTGCATTGACTAAGCTGAGCAGATGCGGTTAGATGAAGTGCCCATTTCACAGCCTACCTTGTTCTGTCGGTGCCATTACCTTCTTAAATAGCCAAGGAGTTAAAGTCGAATCATTGAGCTCACCTTCCCAGGTGTCTAAGTGAGATGACTTGAGTGGACGCACGTTGTAATGATTCTTCTTTGAGGCAAAGAGGAACTAGTCTAGGTAAGCATTTAAATGGCTGGATTTAAAAGTTAATGGAGTGGGAGTATTCACAAGCTGATGGAGTAAGGCAGGAGAAGGCGATGGGGCTGCAGAGATTTGAGGAAGGCAGGAAACAGGCCTCTATGCAGTGAGGGGGAACAGAGGCCAGAGACAGCTGCAAACATTTGTCAGCTCTGGTAACTCCCATCTGAGAGCGGGGCTCTCACCTCCCTCTTGCTGAGAGTTTCTGTGCTCCCTGCTTGTCTTCTTTTGGGGAAAGTTTCCTGAGTTTTACTGCAGCTTGTAAAAGGCTTGCCTTTTACCCTGTGAGTTTCCAGATAAGCATCACTCCCACTATCCTCAAAGGATGTTTTCTATAAGCAAGGATATTTCATTTCAAAATGAAATGTGCGGTTCCAGCATTACAAAGAAACATCTTTTGCCTTTAAGAAATGTTGAAGTCACAGAGAAGGAAGGCTTGGATTCTTTGGGCACAGTTTTTCATCTCCAGCTTATATGTATGTCAGCAGTGAGGACCCACTGTCCCTTCCAAGGTGGCTGGAGGCTGAGCATGGGTAGAACCCAAGTTCAGGAATCATGTGTGGTGTGCAGAGGGACCTTCCAACATGCTCCAGTGCTTCTCCAACATCCAGATCTAGCAAGGTCAGCAGGATGTCTGTATGAGTGGAGGGGTAGAAAGAGATCTTTGCTAGCCAGAGGCACAGGCAAGAACTTTGTTATCAAATGACAAGGGGGGAAGGGGGAGGGAGGAGGAGAGGAAGAAGAGGAAGGTGAGAAGGAGGAAGAGGGAGAGAGAGAGAAAATGAGTGAATCAGTTTATGGAAGAATGTGTTGGATGTATATGAAAACACAAGGTTCAATGACTGGTGACCTGGATGGTTTAGCAACACCTTAGAAACAGATGCCAGCGAACCACCATGCTTGAGCTCAGGAGGGAATGTGGAGTAACCAAGAGGATAGACAACGTAGTGTTTAACACAGGAGTGATTAGGTCTGGTTTATGTTTTTTCACCCTGGCTGACACACAGAGAATAAACTATGATGAGACCAGGGTCCTGTCAGCCAGTGTTTGCTCTCTGTCAGCACACTTTAAGCTTATCAGTAGTTCTGTGTGAGAGAGGGAAATAGATTTGCCTTGGCTAGTAAACAAGAGAGCTGGGATTGGAGCCCTGGCCAATCGGAGACTGTACTATCTGCAATGCTGCATATCAGACAAGATCTGGAGAACTCAGAGAAAGACAGAAGCAGGGGAAACTTGTGGTCAGAATACGTTTTCAAGATAGCAGGCAGGATGTGGCTCACCTCAGAGGAACGAGATGGAGAAGGGAGGGATGGTTTTCTAAGTTGGGACCTGGGAGATGGGTCATGATGACATTTGTGCAATGGGAAAATAGGGAAAAGGACCATTTGGAGGCAGAAATAATAGGCTTCACATGTGAATTGGAGATGACTTCCAGAACCTAGTGGCTCTGCTGGACAAGCAGTTGGACCCACTCACCAAAGCTGTGCAGAGCTGCACAGGCACTTTGGGCACCACTTGTGTGTGGCTGGCATTTGACGAGAGAATAAAGACGTGGGAGAAAGGAAAGAGTGAGTTTGGTGTATGCTGACCTTACGGGTCCATGAAATGTGGAGTTTGGTGAAGGAGAGCCAGTAGGAGCAGCTGGGTAGGGGAGGAAAGCACCAGAGGATTTTGCACTTCCCCCTCTCCAAGTCATCTCCACACACCTACTATTGTGGAATTTAATATCGTTCCTGCTTGTGGGTCTACTCCTGTGTCTACTGACTGCATTCATAAACAGATACGATCACCATCACTCTGAGTCAGTCCTGCCATGCATAATGTTGCCCAGGAGAAGCCTCAAAACCCAGGCATCAGTAACAACAGCTTCCACCAGAGAGGAGCAAGGTGTAGTTCACATGCAGAACATTGCCCTGACTATATCCTCTTGACAGCTGTGTGCTGTGGACTCCACAGGCTGGAGGGTGGATATTCATCTGTGGTCACAGTGCGACTCTGGACCACAAGAGCATCTAGTCAAGGTGACTCTTCAGATCCCTGAGGTGAGAAGATCTCAAAATGACTCTAGGTGAGATGGTCTGTCCTGTTAACTGAGTGTTTTTTTTTCTTAAATCTTTCCATTTCTTTCCCCTTCCCAGCATCTCTACTGTTTCTCTGAGAAATTCCTGCAGTCAGCTGTAGAGCTGATCCTTAGCCAGCTTCACATTCAAAAATAAAATATTCTAAATAACCTTTCTGGCATGTTCTGGCTTCATTCTGGCTTCACGCAATAACTGATTTTGAATTTAAAGTAAACACTTGTAAATATTTATTTAACATCTTTCTGCATTAAAAACATTAAACACCTACATAGTCTGCATCATCTCCGTGTGTTAAAGGTTTTCAGTGACAAAATTTAAATATTCCATTATGTTGCTTTTCTGGATGGATGACAATGATTTACTTTTTAAAATACACGACAAGATCTTTGGCTATCTATGCTGTATTGCTGCATAAAATTTAACTGTTTTATTTGGAGACAATGATGAATACATCTAAAAAGGCCAAGTAGCATCCTGACTGTGAATAACTCATCTGAGTATGATCACAGAGTACCAGATAAGGGGAAATGCAATTCAGATAAAATATTAATGGAATGAGATGAAAGCCCATTTCTTATTGCCGTAGGCCACCTATATGTCCGTTTGACATACTGGTTCTTCTTTGGGTGATCTAGCCTATGTCCTTGTGGGATGTGAAAACACAGTTGTAATGATATGCTTTGAATTTATTCCAGGGGCACTGATGTGGGAACTCACTGCAGAATTAGGTACTGGATCGTTTATTCTTGTATTAGGTCTTCCATTATTTTCATCTCGGTGTGTCTTGCTGTTTGTGATCCTGCCACCGTGATGAAGGACCTCTTCAGTGCTACCCAAGCCATCTGGCCCGCATCAAAGAGACGGTAGCTTCCTGCATTTTTAGTGATCTTCTGTATAGGGGAGGTGCTGAAGATAAGATTGACTCTATGATTCCAATATCCCCAAACCTGTGGGAAAGGGGCCAGTGAAAGCCTAACTAGAATGCACTTCTTAAAATTTTATTTTTCGTTGACTTATCAGAGCACAAGTTTGTGATATAAGGTGTGGCACCTACAAATATACCCTGTGAGTTACTTTCCCATTGCTGTAGTGAAATACCATGTCCAAGGCAACATGGCCACATTCTTCCAAAACCCAGCATGGTCAGATCTGCCATAGCTACAGCTCGTTTGTTGGTACCAACGTTTGTTTCAGTTATTTTTCTTCTGCCACTTACAGAAGAAAGGGTTCATTTGGGCTCATGGGTCCCCTGACATGTAACATTGACAGCCTGTAACCCAAGCTCTTCCTTGCCCCTCAGTCCCTGGTAACTAATCAATGTTACTTGTTCTTCTTTTGACATCAACTTGTTTAAAATCTGCATTAGAAAGAGAACATGCTAGGATTGTGTTTCTGTGCTTGGTTTATGTCACATAGCAAATTATCCTCCAGGATCACCTGTGTCACCTGACAAATGATACAGTACTTTCCAACCCTTCCTTTGTTATAACTGTTATCACATCTTGAACTAGAGCTAACTGAGGCTCTTACCCTCAAAGCCTGGCTCCAATGACATGCTTTCTCCAACAAGGCTGCATTTCCTCAGCATCCCCAAACAGTGCCACCCACTGGGGACCAAATATCCAAATGCTCAAGACAGTGGGGAGGGGGGATATCTCATTTAATATCTCATTTAAGCTACCAGATACACTTTATGCATCATATTTGGAAGTCCCTGCATAGCAAGACTTCATTTATTTGTGTTGAGATACTTCTAGCTTTCTCCTATGACCACGTTGAGATATACATACCACTTGGGATGATCTTTACCTGCTCTGCTTCTAGACTTCTGAAACTTAGTCTTCTGTCCCCATGGATTTTCAAGCCTGTAACCCAAGCTCTTCCTTGCCCCTCAGTCCCTGGTAACTAATCAATGTTACTTGTTCTTCTTTTGACATCAACTTGTTTAAAATCTGCATTAGAAAGAGAACATGCTAGGATTGTGTTCCTGTGCTTGGTTTATGTCACATAGCAGATTGTCCTCCAGGATCACCTGTGTCACCTGACAAATGATACAGTACTTTCCAACCCTCCCTTTGTTATAACTGCAGAGTTCACTTTTGAAAGTTTGCTGGCTGTTTCCACTGCATGGCTATCACTGACTTATACTTGCCTTGATCTATGGCTGCATGTGACACTTGAGATATATTATTTTAATTAAATTATTCTATACCGTTGCATCCAGAGGCATGTTCAGATTCAGAAACGGTGAACTGGTTTTTGTTAATACAAGAATCTGTCTTGGTCAAAGTTCAGTGTTCTTCTAAACCTAATGATGACAGCTTGTTTATTTCTTTTATTTAAATAATGTTTATGTTATTTTTATTATTAAAAAAAGACAAATGGTTAGTATTCATTTCATAGACATTTTAATATGTCATTGGTTTGGGTCTACTAGGGAACCACTAGTAACTTGCTTGTTGACTTTTATGCTTATTATTCTTATGTGTGTGTGTGTGTGTGTGAGAGAGAGAGAGAAAGAGAGAGAGAGACAGAGAGACAGAGAGACAGAAAGACAGAAGATTTTAGCATACTTGTGTCACACTCTAAATAAATATTATTTTCACTTTATATCAGTGATGTATTTTCAAAATGTCCCTTGTTAAGTTACCCTGTTGCTTAGTATTTTTGCTAGGTCTTGTGACTAGGTCATGATTTATTTAGTTTCCTTCATGAGAAAGCTGTTCATGTAGTTGCCAATGCCTTCATTTGATTTTTGAGAGATGCCCTAAACATCTTGGTGCACACATCTTACCTGAATCTTCTGGCGTCTTCTTTAGGAAAGGCTGTTAGAAACAAGATTACTCTGTGCTGTGCCATGAGCTCCTGGTACATTCAGGAGGAGTGTGTTGCTCACAAAATGCTCCTATGAAAGAGTCACACAGAGAGTGTGAACAACTTGGTGCCTTTCTCCATTTGTGACGCTGACATGTTTGCATAGCTCAGTGTGCCTCAGCCTGTTGGTTAGGACCCCTTTGGGGGCTGAATGTCCCTTTTACAAGGGTGGCATATCAGATATCCTATGTATCAAATATGTACATTATAATTCCTAACAACAACAAAACTACAGTTATAAAGTAGCAATAGAACAATTCTATGGTTGGGAGTGACCACAACATGAGGAACTGTATTAAAGTGTCACCATGTTAGGAAGGTTGGAACCACTGGACTAGATGCTTGTAAACATCTGTGCACATTCTAATTCTCTTAAAATATCTCCTTGTCTTAGCAGAAATTTCTTCTTCTCTGAAGCTATGACTTCACCAGGCTGCTATGAGTATCAGTTTTTTGGAAGTATGGACTTTTAATCTTCACTGATGGTCTTTATAGGTATTTTATCAAAATGTTGGGAGCAGCTCAAATATGCTAGGTGAGATTATTATAATCTTCAAGATCTCAGTCATATCAGGTTACTTTCATCTCCAAGATACCCGACTTTCAAAGAGTCTCTTTGAGGCTTCTATAGAACAGAGTGATAGGTGTTTTGTACGTGACTCTGGGGTCAGAGTGGGGAGGAGGGAGAACCATATTGATAAATATTTATGGAGGTTTCAGACACGTGTTGAACAACGCTTCTGAATTAGTGAAAGATAATTCTGAATTTCACATTTAATCTTTTTTAAAACCCAAGTTTGTCTCTGACAGATTTGAGTCATCTTTCAACTCTAGGATTCCCGGTCATCCTGCATCTGACTGTAAACAAATGTTTCCTGTCATTTTGAAGAGACACCATGTGGAAAGGCTTAGGAGGCCATTTCAGGTTTTACTTTAATCTTTTGTGTCTTCTATTTTATCATCTCTAAATTATGAAGTAATTAGGTTCTTGCATTATCTTCCTTTTTGCATTTTTATGCCCATTAGCTTTTATTTTCTGAATTGCTTTACCATCTAAAGAGTGTTCCTGGAGATTAGCAAGGAGCACACAGAGATTCATTTGAAAATGATCTTTTTTTGCATTTATTTCTCTGTTCTCTTTTCTCTAGCACAGGAGAATGCCTGTCACTGGGGGCTCTTTGTTATGTAGCAGCCTCACCTGCCTCTCCTTCCCGCGCTTGCCTTTGTTCTTCTCACCTTCACTCCCACTCCCCTTCCCACTGTGCCCCTGGCAGAGCAGGTTTCCTGATGCTGTGCATCTGGCTCGGTTATAGACCATAACTTCCTCTTGTTCCTTTTCTAGGCTTTTGTTCCGATTCATTGAGTCACAGAGTGAATGCTGCCACAGACATTTCCCCTCATACAGAACATTTCTACTACCACCTTTCTTTTCAACTTTGAAAGTTTCTTCATTTCCCCTTTTCTGTTGAATTTTAAACCCTTCAAAATGAACTCTTCAGAGGGCAAACTTAAGCAAAGTTTCTAAATAGATGCTCTTTTAGGAAAGATAGAATATCTTTTTTTTCCTATCTGCCCTTCAGTGTTATATTCTAGTTTTGCAAACTCATGTTTTTGTTTGTATGAATGGGTCATATATGAAGACCCTTGAGTATGATCTGTAGTTATCTTGATGTGTGTTTGTAGACAAGGATTCCATTGAGAAAGGGCTAGAGGAGTGGGGTTTTCCCCCTTTTCTTTTTGGTAGCAATTCTCTGGAGAATTCTTTGTTTTTAATTTACGTGAAGCTTCTCATCCCTGAGGAATTGTTTTCCAAGTAAGGTAGACATAGGAACCTTGGCCATCACTCTCCAGGGACAGAGGCTGGCTTTGAAAGTCTTCCTCAGCTGGTAGACTCTGTCCCACTTTCTCTTTAGAATTCTGAATCGCAGGTGTTGAGCCTAGATCTGTTAGCAGCTTTTGCTTTATCCTTTCAAAACGGGGAGTAAAAGGAAAAGATTTAGGTCCTTGCAAATTTTTACAGAGAAACCCATTCTGGAAAAATAGAAGTTGCCGGATCTGTGTTGTGGTTCACCTAGGTATACCTCTCCACTCACACACAGCAGGCTCCTCAGGGATGAGAAGAGACTTCTGGCTGCTGACATACTGTAGGCTGGAATGTTGTCTAACTTAAGACCCTTTTCCGCAAAAGAAAGGCAGGTAATAGAAACCAGGTTTTAGGGATTTTAATGACCTAAGACTGGATCCTTTGAACCTACTGAAAGATGAAAATGGTACAATATCCTGTTCTGTTCCTTTATGTGCAGAAATTCCTTTGAACAGGTATTTTGTTTCTTAGGTTCCTTCTGTTGTTTGGGATGTATAAGTAGAGGGGAAACCAGAAGGAGAGACCCTGTAGCTGCAGCCTGCTGGGTGGACATTTCTTGATTATTGCCAGCACCAGGCTGGAAAGAGTTTCTTCGTCTTAGATTGGAGGAAAGAGAGGGTTGTTGGTGGCTTGTCAACAGCCCTGATGCTTTAGAAGACAGAGTGGTGGAGGAGTGAGTGATGGAAGAGTGGAGGACAGACGCTCTGGGGACACTCAAGAACCAGCCTGAAAGTGCTGCCACTTAGACAAATAGCTTCCTGAGCCACAGGAATATATTACAACCCAAAAGAGCTAAGAGTTCTAAAGAGCTCTGTGATGGGGGTGGGTAGGGATTTCAGGGTTGTGGAAATCTGTTCAGTGGGAGCTTCTCTCAAAGCAGAGTGAACTGAGCTCCATACATGGAAACTTCTGGAGTGTGGCTAAGACAAAGTCTGCACAGCTGCGGCTGCTCTAGTGGTGATTACAGGGCTGGGCAGCAGGGCAGTGATTACTATTACAAACCTGGCATTTGATCATGCACACACATCCTCAGAGAGCAGACACCAGACACAGCACCGCAGTCCTCTGCATAAATGAGCACAAGCATTCAAGTTCACACAAAACGACTTCAACTCGGGTGGACGCAAAATGACAGGTAGCTATTGTTCACACTGGGTGCATAGGCAACAAGCGAATATTGACACCATCTCTGAAAAAAAAAAACACCTTTAATATAATTTTGCCTTTCCAGTCTCACAGTATCACACAGGTTGCAGACTCCCAATGAGCCATTTTATAAGGCAGACATTGCTATATTTTCCTTTATTAAACTGTAGAGTGTTTTGTTCTGTCACTTACATATAACTGTTGTGACCATCTCCTGGTTTGATCCTTGGTCCTTTAATAAATGACTCTTAGACAATGCTTCTCCTCTTAAGGACTATAAAGCAGGATAGAGGAAAATGCACCCGCCATCTGCCACTGTAGACTTCTTGTCATTCTTCAGGGGAACATGGATGTCTATTCACATTGGTCATGATCTTCTTAAAGTGCCTATGTCTGTCTGTCCAGAGTAACATTTTTCCACAGTGAAATATCAGTTGTTGGTAGCAGCTGCCTCTGGTATGCTAACTATGCCCATGACACCATAGGCCTTTCATTGATTCTTGGGGTTACCTTGTGATTTTGCAGGTTATTTGATACTTCTCTATATAAATACATCATTTATGAATGAAGACATTTTTATTTCCTTTCTGATTTCTCTTAGGAACTCTCACTTATAAGAATGTTGAGAATTGCAATCTGACCTTCTCCTCAACTCAATGGAAGACGGTGGTTTTAAATCATTCGATATGATACCATCAATGGTATTCTTTAAAGTCAAACTTTTAAACATGAAATATATTTTAAATGTACTTGGTGATTTTCTGGGTTATTATTGTTTTCACAACTGAGTATTTTATCTTGTTCACTGCATTTATTGCATCAATGGGTATATCACATGCTTTTGTCATTTGCCTAGGTCTACCTGGTAATTCATGAAAAAAAATTTTTTTTTGGCTTTTTGAACAGCTTTGGATGCCTGGAATAGTTCCCATTTGGTTGTGATGTATCATTGTTTTAAAACTTGTCTGGATTTACACGCTAGTATTTGACTAGTAGCTTTTTACATCTGTACCCATGATGTATATTGGCCTGTAGATATCATTCTTTTCAAAAATAGTATAAATATATTTTGGTCTGGCTGAGTTATACTGGTTAGTGCAGTGCTGTCTGTTTCTCATCCCCAGAAGAGACTGCGGATAATTTATGTTATTTCTTCCTTAACTGTGTTATAGGGTTTACCAGTAAATCCAGGCTGGCTAGGTACCTCTTGTTTGCAAATGTTATAAAAGTTATTTACATGACTTGCGTAGTTAGTTACAAACATTCAAATGATATCTTCGAGGTAAGTGATTTAATTTGTTAGTTTTGAAATTTCATACATAAGTACTGTATTTATATAATTTCTGCCCCTCCACTGTCTCCCATTGTCCCCAACTCTGTCTCAAATTCATGATCTCTTCTTTAGTTATTATTTTTGCATATATTTATACATATGTATACATAAGAACAATCTATAAAATCTACTTGCTGTTGCTCTCATGCATATGTGTTATGGCCGACCCCTTGGAATTAGATAACCTATTTGTGCCTCTTCCTTGAAAAGGACTGAATTTTCCTCTCTCAATAGACATTGGTTGCCTGTACCTCTTGACCTAGGGGTAGGCCCTTATATAATTTCTATGGCCATATTTTCATGTCAAATGTTGTACTTTCTTTAGGTGACCATACTGTTGAGATTCCCTATGTGTCCTCCATGTCATATATAAAAGACACTATCTGGTCACAAATGCTCTGCACATCTGACACTTATAATTCTTCTGCTCCACCGTTCCTTGATATACCCTGAGACTTAGTGTAAAGGGTTGTATTGCACATATATCAACTGTGATTGGGTACCTGCTGAGAGATACTATCTGCCTTTTTCGCAGCTGTGGATTTCTATGATGGTCTCCATGTGCGCCCCAAAGAATCTACTTTGATGAGAAGTGAGAGCTACACTTATCTATATGGATATGGATAAATATTTAGATTGCAGTTAGGATTACACTGAAAAGTGTCAGTAGTGGATTTTCCCGCTGGTGTTTATGACTTTATTAGCCGTGTGTAGTTGGCTAGGTTTACACTACTAAGCATGATCTTGGTCCTGTTGAGGGGTGCTCAAATTCAATTGGCCAGCCCCAAAATGTAACCTTGGGTATAGCTTGAATTGATAGTAATTTATGTCCATACACATAGACTTTACAGCTCAGTGGGCTATTGATGTTTTTCTTCCTGGGTAACTTGCATAGTGCCTTCAGATACTCTAAGAGCTTGTACTCAGGAAGTGAGCTTTCAAGTCAGTCCCAGCTGATTTTTTAGCTTGTGTCCTAAGCATGTGAAATGTTTAACTGTAGGTCTTACTGTCAAGTTCTGGAAGGTAATCCAGGGTTGTGGCAAGAGTCGATATTATTATATATTTGCAGTCTCTTAAATTCCTTTAACAACTTAAAGGGAGGTTTCCCAGGCCTGGCACTTTTTTTGTTTTCAAAGCCTATGGCTCTTGTGGGAGGCATTCTTACCTTGTCACCTGCGACAAAACTTCTTCTCCTCCACCACAATGCACACACATATGACAGGGTCTCACTATGTGCTTTCAGCTGCCACTGAAATGATGTATAGACCATGCTGACCTAGAACTAGGAAAGATCTGTCTGTCGGGTAGTGGGATTAAGTACATGTGTGACCATGCTCAGCCTATTGACTATAAGTGCTTCTCCATCGTTTCTTCAAACATCATTAGTGTTATTTATTCCTCTCATGCTCTTTCCCTCTATGTTAACCTTAATCCCAAGTTAAAACTCCTCTCTCTGCTATCCCCATTTTTCCTTTTATAGCTCTGGTGACCTACTACTCCCCTCTGTAGAACCAAGAAAGGAAGAAGGAACAATTTGGAGTGATTTGTGTTACTTTTTTTTTTCTTTTTAATGTTCCAAACTTGTGTTGTCAACTTTGAGGTTATGACTGTGTTGTTTTATTAAGCCTGTTGTGTCCAGGCAATTAGTACAGATGGCCTCTTTTTCTAACTTTTGCTTTCTAACAATTTGTGTTTTCTAACTTTTCATTCTTTGTTTTAAAGATGTACTTATTTATGTGAATGTGTGCATCTATGCGCACATCCGTGTGGGTGCCTGAATGGGCCACAGAAGGGCATCATGTCCCCTGGAGATGGGAGATACAGCCAGTTGAGAGCTGTGTGGCATGGGGGCTGGGAATCGAAGTTCCAAGTTCTATGTGAGCAATGAGCTTCTTCTCTTCAGCATCCTTCTTCTACAGTAGTTAGTATGGAGAGAGGGTTCTGAAGCTTACTTCTTTTTTGTTGTTTGTTTATTTGTTTGTTTATAATCAGATTTTTGGTTCTCTCTCTTTTTCTCCTGATAAATCATTGATAAGAGAAAGGAAATGGGCCAAATGTGATGGTGCACACTGTAGGCAGAGAGAAAGCAGGAAGATAAGAAGCTTCAGGTTAGCCTGGGCTATGCTGTACTCCAAAGTGGGAGGAGATACCCACGCCCCCCACTTCAAAAAGGAAAGTGAGAGAAAGAAAGAAAGGAAAGAAAGAGAGAAATGAAGGAGGGAAGAAGGGAGGAAGAGAAGGTAGAGGGAGGGAGAGAGAAAGAGAGAGAGAGAGAGAGAGAGAAAAGAAGAAGAAGGAGGAGGAGGAGGAGGAGGAGGAGGAGGAGAAGAAGAAGAAGAAGAAGAAGAAGAAGAAGAAGAAGAAGAAGAAGAAGAAGAAGCAGCAGCAGCAGCAGCAGCAGCAGCAGCAGCAGCAGCAGCAGCAGCAAGGGCCTCGGCCCACACAATGCTTGGCAGCTGCTTCTTTGTAAGGCCAACACATGTTCTAAATCTTATACACAGTACAGTCATCCATGCACCACAGTGACTGGCTATTCTCAAAATAGGGACAATATTCTCCTTTGCTAACACTCTTTCAGATGAGTTGTTCTATCACTATAAAGACAGTTAATAATGTTCCACTAACCAGAAGAAAACAAAAATAAAACATGAGCTTCATGGGCTGGATCAGTGTGGGTGAGCCGAGCCTCTTGGGCTCGATTGACATGGGTGAGACTCAGGGACTAGATCAGCCTGGGTGAGCCTCATGGCATAGACTAGATCAACATGAGTGAGCCTCAGGGACTAGATCAGCATGGGTGAGTCTCATGGGCTGGATCAGCATGGTTATCTGTTCTCTTGCTCTGAGTTCCAGGTGACTATAAAATCTTAATGTTGTTGACATTCTGTTTGATATTTCATCCATTTTCCTGACTTTAGGTTCTTACATAAAATCTAGGAACCACAAGTGAGAGAAAACTTAATGCCATTTGTCTTTTCAACACTGGCTTATTTCTTTCGCTATCACTGCTCACACTGAGGCTATTGTAGATGCACACGCAGGCAGCAGTTACCAGGGATCATGTTCTCTGAGGATGGTTGGTTTGTGTCTGTGGAGAGGTGATAGCTTTCTCCACTGAGTGAGAGGCAGCAGTGTGCTCCTTTAGTTTTTACCCTTTTGATAATTTGAGCTGTAATCAATTGAGAATTTATGAAATAGAAGAAAGCTTCTTGAAGGATGGAGTGTCCATGTTTACCTTTAACCAGGGGCTAGCATTCCATTCTGAAGCCCAAGATTCTTTGTGGCTTCAGGCCCCTGTGAACACAGACCTGAGAGTAGCCTTGAGCTCTCACTAAGTGAGTGTGATTTCACCACCAGAGGACGTTGATAATTTAAGTTTTTACATTTCTCTTAAATTAAGGGAGCTCCGATCTGGTTATGTACAGGGGTGAATGTACACATATAAACTGATGTTCTTAAAGTGTCCCCAATACATTTACAGAGAGAATAGTTAGTCCAAACTTCCTCACGTTTTACAGACTTTAGGCCAGAGTTTTGTTAAAACTAAAATGAAGGCACATTATGTATAAAAGGAAGTGAAGTTAAATCTTCAATTCTCTGTTCATTTTGGTGGGGCTTTCCCTTGGTTTACTGATTAAGGCCTTAGTTTAGAAGAAGAAAGATGCCTCATTCCTTTCTGTGAAATCTGTCAAAGTAGTGAGAATCTGTGCTCACCAGAAGAATTTTCTGTATTTACTGATGATTGTATAATGTTTTTAGTTGCTAGAAAAAAGAACAGGCCACAAAGTTTTCTTACTTGTGAGAAAGTTTTGATTCTTTTGAGTGTGTTACCTTTCACTTGTTCATCACAGTATTTTGCTCTCAGTCCTGTGCAGACATTAGCTTGCAGTTCTTCCTCCAGGGCTATGGTCCAGTGAGGCTCACCTGTGTGACATCTCCTCTGACAAGTCTTGATTTTTTTTGTGTGTTAAGGTTTGATGTCATGTTCAAAAAAGAAATGTTAGATACCTAAATCTATTTCTGCGATTTCCCAAAGGCCCCAGAGCAATGAGAAGAGTTAGTTTAACTTTATAAAAAGACGATTACTCTGAGTAATTGTTTAATAAGCTGTATATTTCTTGGATTAGCTCAATAGAATTTCAAGAGCTCAGGGTTAGGAAAGATGTTTCACCTTCTCTTGAGTTTGCTGAGGTATAGTGTTATGAATATAAATATTTTAAAGTACATATGGCCCATAAGAAGACCCTGGAGGCTTATCTTACCCTCAAAGGAAGCATTGATCAAACTCTTATGAAGTAAAGATGAACTGTATTCCAATAGGGATTTGTACTCCTGGATTACAGTATTATTAACAATGGTGATAAATTGACTACAGTATTAAGTCTGTGTTTCCAATGGATAATTTTTGTTTTACTCTGATGCTTCCCAGAGGACTTTGCTATCTCTCACAGGCCAGAAGCTTAGCCTTTAGCCTTAAATCTCAGGGAGGGAGCCACAGCAGGTGATTTGATCTTCTATTGTTCTCAAGCGAAGAATCTAGCTCTTTCTATTTGTTTATAAGTTTTATCTCTAATATTCAATTAACTAGGTCCTGCTTTTGTAAAGGTACATTAAATATTTAAAATGATAACTGATTTTCATTGATTCCCTAGAATTTACCAACCAATAATGTATCTTTGCTTTTTTGTGGAAGTGTAGTTAATTACATGAGTTGATCTAAGTGTGTCTGTCTTTTTAAAATTTAAGATGGAGTTGAAAAAGTATCTATATGTGCATTTATTTATATATGTGACTATAGGTGCCTGTGGAGACCAGAATAGGGTATGTGGTCCTCTGGGGGGCGGGGGTTGTGGTTGTGAATTGCCCAAAGTGGGTGCTGAGAAGTGAACTTCTGTCCTCAGGAAGAGCGGTACACGCTCTTACCTACAGACACACCTCTCCCAGAGCGTGTTTATCTTTCTATCAAAATACATTTGAATTGTGAAACCAAGACCGTATGGGCAGCGTTACATTTGATAAAAGCTTTTATCTGATCAGGGATGACAAGCTGCTGCAAAGAAAAAGGATTCACTCTTTGGAGAACCTGCCTTCAGGTCTCAGACTTGCAGACAGTGAAGGTCACATCTTACAGGACAAAACCCTTTGCCAGTGTAAGGGATTTGGGGGAGAAGCATGAAGTCTAACTTCCTGGTGGAAAATATTTCTTGGCCTTGGTTGTCTTGTCCTCTGGAGAGCAAATAATAGAAGCTTTACAAATGAAATTCAATTTCCCTAGGAAAACTTCTACACAGAAGCTATCCCACGACCTTATTAGTAGCTCAGGTATACATTGTCCCCAATTTGCAAAGCAAATAGGTGGTTGATTGAGACTCCTGTAGCTACATAGATAGAAGCAGGGATGAGAACGAGAGCTCGTTATGAGTACTCCTTCAGGGATGCTATTGATGATCCTCAAGGTAAACTTATTGGGAAAAAGTTGAAAACTTTGAAGTGGGAAAAAATTATATGTGCCTTTTTGATAGAATACAGGTTTGTGCTTAATAGACCCTCTAGGGGTTATCTCATCTGGAGGAAACTCTGCTGCTCAGCTTGCCTTTGACTGGAGCACCTTACAACCATGGAGACTTTAGAAAACGCATAAACAGAGCACTTGCTTACAGAAGTGCAAGTGGGTTTTGTTTGGCACAGATACAACTGATTTCTCCCATGTATTACTACAATTACAAGCATCTCCTTGGGACTCTATTTGGAGATTGTTCTGCGTAGTCATCCAAATCGCTTCAGGGCTGAGATGGCCTACATCCGCTTGTCCTCTGGGTGGATGCAATGTGTTTGTTTAGTGCTTATGCAACAGTTGTAAATGACACGGTGAGTTTGAAAATGGTCATTTCTGAAACATCTTCTGCTTGCAGTATTCAAGTGAACCAAGGGCCATTAGAAAGTACTCAGTTATCCAGAAAATGAGAAGCTATACCAGACTATTTGGGTCTGGGACAGCAGTTATGGTGGACTACCTGCTTAGCAAGAATAATGCTCTGGGATCAAGGCCCGGCACCTCAAAACAAACGACCTATCACCAACAGTGAAAGAAATTAAACAAAAAAACTGACATAACAACCAGACAAGGACAAAGAACCAACTCTGAAGATGTTCAAAGTCCTGACCCATCTGGTTCACACCACTCACCTGACATGGACCAGCATGTGCGACCTCCCTGCTGATGGCTACACACTTAGGTTCTTCCTCACAGCACTGCCATTGCAGTTTGTGATGACTGAGGTGCCGAAACACAAAACTATGGGGTTGCTTTGTCTGACCAATCCCAGGACTTATAAAAAGGTTGAAACCCAAAGTTATAGGAAATTATAGGAGAACCACACTAGACAAGACTGCATAGGTGATTTCATAGAGGACAGTCCCCGTGTGTTATATGTAAAACCAATGTGGATTTATCCGAGGAACCACTTGTGCTTCCAAGAACACATGCCTCATGCCTATCTCTGCAGATGCCGAGACTGATGTTGGCTGAGGGAATAGTGAGCACCAGGGACACCTCTATTCTGTGAGACTCTATGTACCAACTCCATTGCAAAGATGCAGTCAGCCTCACCTCAAACACTCTCAATATGCAAGAACAGAAACTATCGCTAGTGACAGAAATTGTCCACTGTTTCAACCCTCTACCCATAGGGACTGGTCATAATTTTAAGTTAAAATTTCTTTCTCTTTTTTGCTTGCATGGGGAAATACTGACTGTAACATTGGCTATCCCAGCCTTTCCTGATTCATTTCTCTTTAGAAAGTGAAAGTGGGAAAAGTTAAGACTTTGTTAGGATTGTCTGCTGTGTGCTCCCAAGCATCTGAAGTGCAGTGAGTCCAGGAGTTAATTAGGATGCTAGCAAAGCTAGACCTGTGCTTAGTTAAAGCAACTGGACAACGACACGGAGAGCTGGTGCTTTAGGTTCTTTGAGACACTCAAGGCTGAGAATGTGGCCCATTAAAAGACGATCCTAGCCATTTAAACTTTTTTCTTTGGGCAAGAGTTTATGAAGAGCAATTATCTATTTCAGTGAGCATTTAGAATCTCAGTTCAGAGCTTTTGCATGGCTTAAAATATTTCTTCCACCTTCGCTTAGTGAAAATTCTAGCTTATCTCTCTCTCTCTCTCTCTCTCTCTCTCTCTCTCTCTCTCTTTTGTCACTTGGAACAAAAAGAAAATAAAGATAAAACCCATAAGACACCCAACAGAACAAATAATTTACAACATGCTTCTGTGACCTTCTAGAAGTGATATATTAAAAAACTAGGGGTGGCAGATGTGGAGTAATATGTAAATATCACTTTAGCCCCAATTATACTGTCTCTCTATGCTGAGACAATCTCATTTTCTGGGGATGTAAGCTGTATTCTTAGAGGGTGAGCGATGGGCCAGAAAGATTATGGGGTCATCAGTGCTAATTCTGGAAGAATCAAGTGACACTCTGTGTTGGAGACCAGAGACCCCTAGGCTGCCAGGGTCAGCCAAAGGTCAGAGGCTTTCCAGAAAAGGCGCAACCTTCACAGTTCCAGCAATGTCACAGCTGGACCTCAGAACTTCCTCAGAATGTGAACTTCCGATGATGAAGATAAGCAACAGCCTCGAGCCATAGATAACCGGACTAAGGACACTGGGTGGGGATGGGTGTTTTTACTTCCCTGTTTTAATTTTGCTTATATACTGCAAGCCTTGCCTCTAGTAAATGAGACCTTGACAACAGCTAGACTGACTCTGTCCGTTCTTCGCCGCTTGGTCTCCCTTCTCTCTCCCACCTGTGTCTCTTTCAGGTGGTGGCTACTCAGGGACCCTGTAATAACTTTGCCCGCTGGACGGGACAACTCTGTAAGTCTGTACCTTATTTTTCAAGATAAGGAATGTTTGTACATGTGTATGTACATGTGTGCACACACATGTGTATGCACGGGCACATGTGTCTGTCTGTGCATGTGTGTATACATGAGTATGTGTATGTTTCTTATGAGACCTGTGAATTCTTTCCATAAAAATCATGCAAACATATCCCCCAATTTTATTAGATATTATGAGATCTGTCTACATGACACAGGTCAAAACCCTTCATGTAGTGACCTCAGTGTCCACGCCAGGGAACATGCTAAGATCTGTGACTGAGGAAATTCTGCTGATCTCGGGGCAGACAAAGCCAAGCCTGTAGCACTGTGTTCCTCCTGCATAACTGAACGTGAAGGACTAATTATTATGTTACTGTTTGTCTGGATTTTGTAATCAATCTGCAGACAAAGCTTTTAAGATAGCATTGTCAACCTCTGTGACACGTGGGTTGTTGTCTGTGGGCGCTTCCCCCAGCGTTTTGTCTGTGGGGACACAGTCAGTCAATACAGCAAGAGGTCTGTATTTGCTCTTTGCTTGTTTCTCTAAAGAGCTAACGGTTAATTTTCTTTAACATCCGAGAAAACAGCTATCTCAATCTGATTGCCCATTTGGGGGTTAATTTGATAATTTTGTGTTTGATCACTGCTTTTGGAAGTGTTCCAGTAATCGGCAATTATAACTCAAAAGGATGTGTGGTGAATTGTGTGCTGCTTCTAATGATGAAAGTGTATGATTTACTTTATAATCACGAAGTCATGTTACATCACTGCTGGCCTCTGTGATAGAATGTCAGGCTCCACCAGTGTTTGTTTCTCCTGGACCATTGAAAGGGGTGAAGTGCTTACTCTCCTTGTAGTTAAGGATGGTATGTAACTAATACTAGTCAATAACTTCAACTGGAAGTGATATGGGCCTCTTTCAAAACAAGACATTTAAAATCCAGGTAGTGACATCAAAGACTAGAGGCCAGAATTTCTTTTTCTAAACTAGCTGGGTTTTGAGGAAGTAACATGGTAATGTACTCAGAACACTCTGTGTTTGTAACAGTGGGAATGTTGACAGGAAGGAGGCAGAGAGGGAGGGAAGAAGGAGGAGGAAAGGAATTGAGAAAGGGGAGAAATGGAAGACAGGGAAAGAATAAAGGACAGGTGGGAATAAGGGACAGAGGGGTGGAGGAGAAGAGGATGAATATCAGCCCCTAAAAAGCTGTCTGATATCTCCAGTTAATCGCATTACTTGCATCCCTCAGTGGTCCCAGGATGCAAGAAGCAGCCATGTTACCATGGCCCCCACAGAAAGTGAGTGGGGAATTGTTACCTTGCGCGTGCTTAAGTCTTCTGCTGCTGCCATTCTACTGATCAGGTACAGTGAGAAGCTGGAGTACAGCAGGGCTTATTTGTATATTATACTCAGCTCATCCTCTTGTGTCCCAGAGCAGGCTGGAGGAAGGGAGTTGAAGATAAGGGGAGTTGGGAACAAGGAGATGCCCAGTTATGGAAATTCTCCAGCCCCCTCTTTTCCCCAGTGGAGATTATGTGTCAAAATGGAGGAGATGAAGTCTCAAGACAGCCCGGAAGGCTGTCCACTACTTGGGAGATACCCACTTTGCTTCCAAGGGCTCCTGTATATACAAATGGCTACACAAGAACAAGAAATGATTTTTGGGAGATTTTTTTTCTTGTCATTTGTCCCTGCCTTTTCAAACAAGCTCTTTGAGCTGTATGTAGCTTTTAAGGACGTAGTTATAAAGATCTTGCTCCCGTGCGACACAACAGTGCCTTCAGCAGCTAGACGTTGAGATGAAGCGCATCTTTCTTCCTTGTGCATTTGCTAAGTAAGGAGAGGCCTCTACGCAAACCTCCCATCTCCAGTGAGTAGTGTGACTATTGTTTCTCTTCCTTCCTTTTGGAATCTTTCAGTGTCTGGAAACATACACATGTGACATAAATAATAATTTAAATATTTTCGTGTATTGGCCACTTCACCGTGCCACGCTTAATTTGTCAGTTATTGATCACCCTTTTATCCGCTTACCCCTGTTCTTCTTTGGAAGCAGTCATTGGCATTTATATCTTCCCTCCAATAATGATGGCTACTTAGGGCCAATGTCCAACACTGACATCACATTCTATAAGGGCAGCTCCTGTCTTAGTGATAAGAAGGCTGAATCACAGCTTGATAATGTGTGAGTGCTTTCAGCTGGTTCATGCTTCACAATGCTGTTCCAGCCCCAAGTCAGGTTTGCATGTAGGAAAAAAATAATACAAAACAACATTGTCCCAAGAAGTGATTTAGATTTACTGCAGCTATGGTATTTCCTCATGATGGAAATGGGAAGGAGGGAGGAATGTGAAGACTGCCAGGTTAAACAAGCACACCTCTAGAACTGAGAGACTGGCAATGGGAGAGGGGGAATTGTCAAAGAGTGGAAAGAAGGTTAAGAATACTTCCTGTGAGCTGAAGGGGTTTGCAACCCCATAGGAAGAACAACAATATCAAGCAACCAGACCCTCCAGACCCTGGGACTAAACTACCAACCAAAAAGTACACATGGAAGGACCCATGGCTCCAGCTGCATATGTAGCGGAGGCTGCCCTTATCTGGCATCAGTGGGAGGGGAAGCCCTGGGTCCTGTGGAGGCTTGATGCCCCAGTGTGGGGGAATGCTAGGGAGGTGAGGCAGGAGTGGGTGTGTGGGTAGGGGAGCACCCCCATAGAAGCATGGGGAAGGGGGAGGGGATAAGGGGTTTGCAGAGGAGAAACCAGGAAGGGGGATAACATTTGAAATGTAAATAAATAAAAATAACCAATAAAAAAATAAAAAAAGACTGCTTCCTGTGAACTACAAATGTGATCTTCCCCAGTGTTAAGCATCAGATAAATTTGTAATTGCTTTTTTAGTTAATGCAAACAGCTGGATTATAATTTTATAAATTCAAATCTATGCTGAGATAATAATATCTGAAACTCTTGGAGCAATTTGGTTTAAATGCTAAAATTATTCTCCCCTTTTCAAAATTAAGAATTCATATAAATTCATCTATTTACTAGAAGAATTAAAATCAAAAGATACTTAACTCCTTCAGTTTTCCTTCATTGTGCCTAAAAATTTACCTGCAAGCATCATGGACGTGTTTCCTCATTATTCACGACAGTGAACATGCCGTTAATATCTGTCCCTCCACCGTGGTGCTGGATCCATCTTAGCTGCTTGGGATCTTATGATACTAAGTATCCCCTTGGTGAGTCAGCCTCACCGCCAATCTCTCTACTGACAGATGATATCAATATTTCCTTCCTAAAATACAATTCTCTATCACTCCATCTGTCACGTCTCTCTTCATGTCACCTTTCTTGAAAGAGGTGCCCCGCTTGTTCCCGTTTCCTCGAACCATACCTTTCCTTGTGATCCTTCCTCAATGACCTCTGTTCACGCATCTCTGTTGAGTCCCTGAAGAGCTCCATAGTGTGCCCGGACCCCCCAGAGCTCCCAAGGACTAAACCACTAACCAAAGAGTACACATGGCTCTAGCTGCATATGTAGCAAAGGATGGCCTTGTCGGGCAACAGTGGAAGGAGAGGCCCTCTGTGCTCCAGTGCTTGGGGTCTACCCTGCTTCATTGTTAAGCACCATTTGGCATGTAGTATGCTGACCACTATCTTACACCATCCCTGTTGGCTCTGAAAACTTAAGAGAGTCTTGGTTTTCTTCTCTTTTTTTGGCCATAAACAGTCTCCTTTGTAGATTTTTCTCCTTGTCCTTTGTCTTAAATGTTTAATTCATCCTAATTCTACACATTTATCTTGGATGTTGACTTACTAAATGACCTCCATCTGCATCTGTACCTTGGCACATTCCAAATATGTTTCTAAAAAGTAAATGTCTCCTTTTATCCTATGACAGTTACAATCGTTCGTTACCTACCATGATTCTGTATAGCCTCTCTGTCTTAATTAAGGATCTATTATTGGGATAAAATACCATGACCAAAAATAGTTTGGGGAGCAAAGAGATTATCCCCTTTTACTGATTTTAGATCACAATCCATCATGGAGAGAAGCCAGGAGAGCAACTCAAGGCAAGTACTGGAGGCAGAAACTGAAGCAGAGATTCTGGAGGTACACTGCCAAGTTTTTTTATACACCCACAACCACGTGCCCAGGAAAGGCCCCGCCCACAGTGGGCTGATCCTCTCCATGTCAATCACCCATGAAAAAAATGCTCCATCAGTTTGCCTACAGGCCCATCTGATGGGGCCATTTTCTCAACTGAGGTTCCCTCTTTTCAAATGACTCTAGCTTGTGTTGAGTTGATAAGAACAAAACAAAAACCAATCAGGATATTCTCCCATTACAAACACCAGTCCAACTCAAGGCCCATTGTATTACGTCAACCATAACTGATTTCTGACTCAGCCAAAGCATCTCACGTTCTAGGGAATGATTATCATCTACTCTGTTGTTCATATTTACAATTCGGCATCCCCACTAGTTTTTTTTCTTTCTCTTCCTCCAGTCTCTAGCTACTGTCTGTACAACCTTCTAACTGTCCCCAGACCTCATTCATTCCCTCATCCCTACTAGACAGAAAATCCATTGTATATCCTGCTTGGCTAATGAAAAGACTTTCTATTTGCTCCTCCCACAGCCGCTTCCAAGCATTCCATCCCTCTCTATGTTGTACTCGAACTCACTTTGCACACACACAATCACCATCATAAGAACTTCCCAGTGGCTCTTCCACATTTGCAGAATGGACGAGCTAACCTTTTCCCACCCATCCTCATCTCTCAAGCAGTAATCTACATTTTGAAATCGGAAATAGGTGGATTTATCTTTAATCTAGTATAGTTTTCAGATTGTAAGGTTTTTGATGTGTTACTCATTTTTGTTTTATTCTTGAGAGTTTTCATAAACTTCTCCACACCATTGTACACACGCTATACAAGCCTAAGACTCATGTGGAGAATTATTTAAAGGTGAGGAATGCTTTATGGATCTTGGGACTTGGAGAAAAGGACTCCATGTGTTTTTTGTTGCTTGGTGTGTAATGCACTGTAGTCATCATCTCCTTGGCTTAGGATGTGGATGTCTTTGGTGGCCATGATTCCGACTATTATAGCTATGAAGGAACCAGACAAAACTCTCTTCTCTCATGGAGCTTACAGCCTGAGGCACCATGAGAGATTCAGCAGCTCTCTACTTTACAGTCAACATTGTGGTGAACACTCTCATTGGTTAGGAAGTTATTTCTGACCCTCATGGCCAACTCTCTGTGAGCACACTGTTAGATTCGGGGTATCAATGTTCCTGGCTTAGGGAGAGATCACAGATTGTGAATATCCAGTACCAGGGCTTTAGCCAATATTTTTCCATCTCTTTCTTCTTTGCCAGAGCTCACACAACTCCTACTTAGAATTGTGTTTTTATTATAAACTTAACAAATGTAGCTGGGCTCTTTGCACAGTGTTAAACTCCAAAAGAAGAAGATTTGTGAGAGAGAGCAGCCAAATGTGCCTGGTTTGGGAGCACAGGTGATGACCTGGGTAGAAATTATCTTAATTAAATTTTGGTATTTTAAAATTATGTTCTATTTAGGAAATTATAAGAGTGAAACTGAATATCCTAGCCATAAACATATGCTAATAATGTAATGCATTCCAAATGAGTTCCACACAGAGCACACTCCCTGCCCCCCCCACTACCGCACACCTTAGAGTACCGCATACCCTAACAGTGTGCTAAAACTGTGTCAGGAGTGTGCTTTTGGTATTGGTGAAAGTGCTTAAGATCTGCTGGAAGTGTGTGCCAAGTTTGTGTCTTGTGCAAGTACAACACTCCCGAGATGCTATAAAATATCCTCATTTATGCAATTTTGAATTGTATCATTCACACTCATCTGTATTTCCATGACTTACTGGAAATGACACTAATTACACAGCTGGCAGAGAGGTGACAAGTGACAGCTATGATGATTTTGTCACCAGCAAGGCGTTTGTAGACTGTTTCATCAAGAAATATTCTAAGTTAATCATCTTTTCCGTATTGCCAATGAGAAACAGATATACTGCTCAAGTGAATCTATGGAACTTAAAACTCTCTTTCCTTTATTAGCATCCAGAGAGGAATCCTAGGAGAGAGAAGAGTCGCCTCTGGCACTTAATAACAGCAAAGATAAAGAGTAGGTAGAGTCAGTCTGGGGTTATTACAAGGGCAGTGGGGTCACTGGGCTGCAGAAATGGAAAAGCAATGGAAGTCCTGGCATTTTTCTGTATTACCTACTAGTTTCCATGTGTCACCAAGTTTAGGTGGGTGTTTCTGACTCCTGACAGGATACTAATTTTGCTGGGTTTTCATGTCCTCCCTATGCTGGGCATCCAAGATTCTCTTTTCCCAGTGGTCTCCGTTTTGGGTTTCTAACTGATCTAGTGATGCAATCTTTACTTATCTTCTGGGTCCCCATGCTTTTCAGGACACAGACAAGTGAAGGAGATTTGAGCAGCTTTGGTGGGCCCAAGTCAGTTTGACCTAATGAAACTTTTCTTTCTGAGTCTTCATGGTATTTTCTGTGAGTAACGTGGCCCCTGGAAAGAGCAGGTAGAATTTCAGCTCACAGTCCATCAATCTAGTGAGGAAAGCCCCAAAAGCAACCAAACAAAAACACCTCAGAATTTTATTTTGTTGAGAGAACCAACACTAACTCTTGCATTGTTTTTCATTGATCTTTCATGATATAGAAACGAGCTGAAAGCTGGAGACAAATTCAAGGATATTCTGTTCCTCTGAAATGCTGACTCCAAAATGAGATGCTTTTTCTAATTTCTGTATGGTCAGGGAGGCGGGCAATATGATGTGGACCCTCAGCAGGCAAGTTGGGTGAGAGCAGCGGCTCTTCCTATGTCTATTCTTCAGAAATCTGTTGACAAAGCGCTGGTAGGTAACAGGAGCTCTCATTTAAAGTCTCAGCTGAGCTAGCTTTTGCCACAGTGTGGGAGAGCGCACTACACAGGATATTGACCCAGTGGAAAGAGTCTGCCTTAAAGACACAGGGTGAGTGAGCAGAGGCAGAGGTCTTGAGGTAGAACCATCAGGGGTTCTTGGAATTTCAACCTTTGTTATTGACCAGCCCCAGCTGGTCAGCCTGCTGTAGACCTGAGGGTCATAGGATGGGGGTGTGGGGGGTGGGGACAGGAACACCAGCTGAAATTCAAACTTCCTGTCTGCCTCAGTGACTGTTTCCCTCAAAACCTGTTTTCTAAAATACATGAGACAAAGCCCTCAAGTTCTTAATATAAATCTTTCTTTAAGTTATCCCTCCCCTTCCATTCCCACCTCTCCTCTCTCTTTTCTCCCTGGTTATTAAATTCACACAATATACTCTGATCACTGTTTCCACCTCCTGATCTCCTCCCAGATCCTCTCTTCTCTCCAGCTTCATGCTTCTCTTTGTGTCTTTGTTTCTCTTTTAATTAGCTTACAAAGTAGCAGATTGCATTGTAGAACTTTGATCCATACTTCCCTTTGGTAACCTCTCCCAGTCCAAACCGCCTTTCCACTCTCTCCTGCTTCTTAGGGCTCCTGCTTAATCCCTTCTTTTAGGTGCACTCTGTTTCTCTCCCCTCCTCCAGCCCCAGCCCCCTCTCTTAATCTTCTCTCATAGGTCCCGGAAAATATTACATTAAGTGAATTAACTCAGGCTCAGAAACACAAACACTGTATATTTTCACTCGGATGCAGATCCTCATTTCTAATTTTTCTCTTTATACTTGTGTGGGAGTGACTGTAGATAAAGAGAGAATCTTTAGGTTATTTTCTCCATTCTAACAACTTTTCTCATTTCGATACATTCCACGTCAACTTAAGAGGTCAGAAACATTCGTCACCGTGTGGAAATAATGGATGTTTGGCTAGAGATTTTCAGTCACCCAAAGCACCCCACACCCATAGGTTGGGCACTCATTTCAGTTGGATTCTGGGAGTCATTTGGGGTGAGAAATGTGGATTCTGTTTACCTCAGTGGTGAGCCTTAAAAATATCCATGTATTCAGATCTATCTCTGACCCACCACAAGGAAGGATGAAAAAGGGCCTTAGATTTCCTTCTGGTTTTGAACTTCTGGCTGTGTGTGCGATGAAACTGGAAGTTCAGAATTCTCTAAAGGTAGGTGTGATGCTGTGGCCACCCTGTGGGATTCTGCATTAGCAGTGATTTGTGGTATGTTTGTAGAGTAATGATATAATGATCCTACCTAAGTGGCTGGGTCTGGTTGAGGAAGAATAGCATGGGAAGGGGAAATAGCTGATTTCTTGTCAGTGTTTAATGACAGCTTGTACAGGGCATGGTACAAGTTCTGTGCATGGTACGTCCCACCTGGGACTAATAGTATTGTTCATAAATGTCTCTGAGTTCCTCTGCTGTCACCAGAAGGCATCTAAAGAACTAATTACTTAGATTTTGCTTAATGGTGCTTATCTAAATAACTTCAGAGCTTTTGAGTGAAAACAATAAAGATGAAAAGCATCATGCCATGTTGCAATATAATACGGGTATTTTCATAATCACAGGGAAAAGAGTATCGAAGCCTGAGGCAGCCATGCTGCTGGTATTACCTGGCACTTTGAGGGAGTCATGGCTCAGAATGTCCCTTGGTTTCTGCCTTCTATCCCCACTGGCCCCAAATGCTTGGGTCCTCCAACAGCCTCTCTGCTGTCTCAAAGGCAAAGGGGCGATCCCTCTGAATATCACACTGCTGGAAAGGGCTAGAGAAGCTTTCACACTGCATCTGGTTCCTGCTGGAAATCTTCTTTGCTTTCTAGTTTTGAAGTTTGTTGGGGAGCCCATCAGGTAATTGTACCATGGAGCCTTGACACGGTTCACTGAAAATTGGTGCAATTGACAGGGCTGCCTTACTCTTGTGACATTCCTGGTTCCTGGCTGGGTCTCTGGGTTGATTGTGTAATCATTACTCAGAGCCTTACTTAGAACCATTTCCATTTGAAATCAGTTAGGGAGGAAACACGACAAACCAACACCAGGAATCCTGAAAATGGATGGATCACATGCCTGATACTGTTTGTTTCTCTCAGAGCATGGAAAGTACTGGAGAAACTTTGAGAAGGTATTTCCCAAATGTTCTTTATGAATATTCATGCTTGTATACAGTGAATCTTGATCACACTCACCCCTTACTGCCTGCCTACAAACTACTTCACCTCACCAACATCGGCTTCCAAACCTCAAGTTATACGTGTGTGTGTGTGTGTGTGTGTGTGTGTGTGTGTGTGTGCAATATCTATCTATCTATCTATCTATCTATCTATCTATCTATCTATCTATCATCTATCTATCTATCTATCTATCATCTATCTATCTATCTATCTATCTATCTATCTATCTATCTGTAATCCACTGGGTATAGTTGATGCTTCTTCTATACTCACAGGAGTGAGGCCATTCACTGGAGCATGGACAGCCTACCAGGGCCCACAGTCCCAAAGAATAGTGACACTCACCTCAACCTGCAATCATCACTTGCCAACAACTCCTTATCTGGCAGTGTGGCCTTGGATTCCTGCCTCTACCCATGCTGGGATTTTACCCAGTGAGAGAGATACCTACATCCTTAGGGAACGTGAGGTCCAGTGACCTTAGCGATCCTCCCAGTGCTATGAATGGTAGCCATAATGTGATTTCTGCTGAACTTGGGGAAAGCTACTGAGGGGAAAATTGAGGCCATTACACAGTTAATCTTTTCCAAAAATACTTGGAACTCTAGAAGAATCAATTTAGTTCCTATATTTTATTAAATTAAAAATACCATTGTTTATAAAATGTGCTATTATTCTATATACTATTAGAAATACAGCTACTTAAACTCTCATGTGACTTACATTATAAAACCTACTCTGGTTTTGCCCCTAAGCTCTGAGTTAAGAATGCGACTGTCCCTCGGCTCAAAAAGAGGGATCATACAAAATGTAGTAGAAAGAGATTTTAAGCACCAAAAAGGCTCATGTAGGATCACATTTCTAAGTACATATAATTTTTTTCATAAATAACTTTGATGTTAACTGCTGGAACTTGATTTGTGTCCTATCTGCTTTTCATAGCCTAAAGAACTAAATTGTAACCAGGTTGGGTGTAGCCAAGACTCACCCAGTGAATTTCAAGAATTTTGGATCCAGTGTGGATTTGTATGATATATAGCAGTTGTGGCTACTTAAATGTCATTTTCAGTCGTCATTAGTTTCACTAACTTTATTTTCAAATGAGTTTATTGAGAATGAAGTTTGGATTTCCCAGTGCTGAGCATCGCAGTCCCTCCGAAGGAGGTGAAGCAAGACACACCTGGCGCCGTGGACCCACTAACATTCATAGGTTAGACCACAGTGGGGTAAAGTAGTGAAGGACGAGAGAGGATCCAGCACACTTAGAAGTCACTGCTTCCACAGAACAGCCAGGGACAAGTCAGCTGGACCTGAACATGTAGAGATAACCTATGCCAGGCATCCTATTAGTTCAGGGACACGAAGGGGTCTCTTGGGAAAAGAAGAGCTTGGGAATGTGACCAAGTTCCCACAAGGGATGTAGATCAAGGCTGCTTTGTTTTTCATTTCCAGTTAACTTTTCTAGAAATAGTCAGGAAATGGAAAATTTTTTTTTTTTTAATTTTTTTCCTATGTTAAAAGCCAGGAAAAAAAAAAAAGATATGAAGATGTGCTGACAGGAGCTTCAAATGGAAATTATTGGCAGGGTTTATCTCTGTCGACTGAGAGGAGGAGAAGAATGCAAGGCAAGAGGGTAAGAGAGAGTAAAGCCAGGCCTTGGCATGAGGCTACAGAGCAAAGGAGCCGCCTAGTAAAATATTTGAGACTTTCTTAAAAGCCTGTTTGTACTGAAGCAGGTTCTCCATGGGCCTCCTGTCTGCTGGCAAATTTATTTTGTTAGTCATTAAATATTAGGTATCAGGGAAGAGCTGTACCACAACGATGTTATGGTGTGATGTGTTATTCCTTTTACCATCTTAGTTTAAATCAGTTCAACAACCAGCACGATGGGTATCTACTAGTGCCCAGGAAAGGAGTGGTGAATTTAAGTAATCCAAGAGTGGTTGATTGTTAGTGACAGAAACCCTATTTAAACAAGGTGCGTTCGTTATGAAAATGTCTAACTGTCTTTAGAGACCTAATAAAGGGCTATGCTTTCACCTCAGGCATGAGAGTATAGGAGAATGCTGAACCCATTTCTCTTTATCTGCTTCAACTCTCTGGTCTGTTTGTCATGGGCCATGGTAGGTACCAGGCCTGGGGTTTTGGATTCTACAGCCTGGGGGATATTTGGGGCCATTTCATATTCTATGCAGCAGCTTCAGCTTGGCTCCATTTGGATGAGTTCCCAATCCTTGGCATTGCAGACTGATAAAAGGGAAGGAATCATTTCTAAAAAAAAAAAAAAAAATAGTATTTTCTTGAGAAGTGAAAAAGTGTACTATTCAACCAGATTCTGAAAAGAGAAAAACACCATGTCTCAGTGAAAGAGGACAAAGGGAAGTTGGGAAGGAAAAGGAGGAAGAGGAGACCATGCAGGAAATGAAAGGAAGAACAGAAGGACATAGACAGAGAGTGGAATTGTGAAATGTCTATCTTGACAGGAGAGAAGCAGAAACATGTGGTTATGTAACCACGTGGGGATGAGCTCACGTATAGCTACACTGTGCATGCCCTCCATGTGAGTCCAGTGAGTACAGCCTCCCTCATTACGGCATGAGATTGTCAATACAGACACCTGACTCAGGTGAAGGATAGATAATGAGGGCCAGGCCATGGTGTCAGCTGACAGGTGAGCCCATCTTGGACTTGAGTTCCAGAGGAGTTTCAGGTTTGCATTGTGAGGAGGAATGTGAAAAGGTTCCTTGAGCCTTGGTCCTGAGCCTGGGGATGCTGCTAACTGATGGTGGTTGAATCAGCACTCCATCCACACGCAGCATGGTCTGTCTGTCGGCACTGCCATTTAGGAGGAGCCAGCATGACGACTGCATACTTTCCTGTGCTGTCTTTGTGGCCAGCTCTATGACTTATGTCTCTGTCCCATTCTTGAGATCAACCCTAGAGGCTATGCCTTTTGGGGGAATCACAATTACTCAGCTGTGATTGACACTGGTCAAGAGCCTTTGTTACTTGGGGTGCTGTTATGAGTTCACCTAATAGCATGGAGACCTTATGACATCATTACTGCTACTGTTACCAACTTCTGAGTAAGGGCACAAAACCACACCTCCCAATCCTTCCCAAATACTTCTTCTACCCGGGGATCAAGCATTCAAACATGTGAGCCTACAGAGGTCATTATCATTCAAACCAACACATTGGACCTAGTTCATTTCACACAAGCTAATCATCTCCAGTTCCGTGGATTTCCTTGCAGATATTATAGTTTCATTATTCTTTATAAATTGAACACATTTCCATTCCTATTACCTATATGTATTACTTTTTCCTGTTCATTCACTGGCTGATGGATCTCTAGGCTGGTTCCATGTCTTGGCAGCTATGAATAATACAGCAGGCAGCATGGATATGGGTCTCTGTAGTTTACTGACTTAGACTCTCCCAGGTTGATATCACAGAATGTTATAGCTCTGTCATATAGTAATTCTACTCCTAGTATTTTGATAACAGCCCTACTGAATTCCATTGTGACTACAGTAAATTTTTTATTCTCATGAGCATAGCATTAGGGCTATTTCTCTGCCAGCATTTCTTCTCGTTTGTCTTTGTTTGGTTGATTAGTTGGTTTTTGGTGTTGTTTGTAATGGCAGCCATTCTGACTGGCGTTCTATGGGTTTCCAATGCAGTTTTAAGTTTTAATGTCAATGGGGAAAGAGTCTAGGTCTTGGCAGGAGGTTCACTTATGTGTTGTCAGAGGACAAAGGAACGATATGAAGACTGCCATGCATGCTCACTCACTGCTGGTTGTACACTCACTGCTGGTTGGACATTCACGGGCCATGGAACAGCAGCACCAGGTACTGTTTTTATCTACCCATTTGCGCTACCCCAGGGTTGATTCCAGGGAATAAAAAATAAAAGTTACAGAGCTACTGAAACAAACCCAGCCCTTAGAACACAACTCACGGAAAGAACTAAGATGCCAAATGTCAAGAGTATATGAAAAGTTCCAGATGGCTCTGAGGTGAGGACCGCAGGCTCTCCTATCTCTAGCCTGAGCTTGCATGATATTTTCAGAAAGTTTTCCTAAGGTGGCTCTTCCCAGCCAGGCAATGCAGGTAGGCCCTGAAGTGTTCACAGGACTTGACAGAGATGAACTTGTCACTAAAACACACATAATAAGTGTCCCCATAAAGAAGGGAGGTTATGATGTGTTATGCAGCACACTGGCTTACTTTGGCTTCCCTAGCAGATTATGAGACAAGATTCTGAGCAAAATGGCTATCCCAGGAGCATCAAACTGGCAGTAGGTGATGTTGTGCCTGACTGGGAAAAAGGCAGGTACCACCAAGAAAACCACCTCTGAGGCCACCTAGAGAACAGTCTCACGGGGGTACTCTGGGAGCTGGTGTACAGCCGGAACCTACAAACTCATCCACAGAGAACATGAGAAGCTGCAGTGTAGATTTCTTGCTCTCAGCCCAGAGCTTAAGGCCAGCCTGCTTCCCAGGCAAGAAGATGCTCTGAGGGGGCATGCTGAGCCAGTGTGCAGAAATGATTGGCACTGAGGGAACATGGCCTGGCAGGAACTGAGAGCAGGTACAGCATTGACTCTCTATGCCCCACAGCCACGCTAGCTAAAGCTCAGCTCCCTGTGAGGAGGTTGATGACCAGCTTTGCCACAGAAGGTCAGGGACGAAGAGAGGGATATTTTTCAGGTACTCAGATTCCAACAGTATCCGTGGAAGATGGCAGGAAGGAGCACAGGCTGTTTGACTGCTGTATTATAAAACTGTTCATTAATGGAATCTGGGAACAAGCTGAAAGCAGTTTTCTGAAAAATGCAAACAACAGCATCAGAAACAGAGAGAAATGCATAGCAAGAGAAAACAGGGAAGCTGCACGCCTGCTAATTGGGATAGATGGAGCCTTGTCAGGGTTGCCAAAGGATGCTGGGTACTGATTTGTCTCCTCTGTCACTTGCTGGAGGTAGAGGAAGAAAGAGAAGGGAAATCTGCTTGTTACAGGATCTCTATATAGAAAAAGAGAAGATGGTGACCTTTGATTCATGAGACAGCCTTATGCTACTTTAAAAAGACAGTGTTGTCCACAGGTCAAAGCACCCAGGACAAATGACATTGTGGTACTTAGCCTCAAGTGGTGTGCCCAATATATATCACAATTTGACATTCCAAGGCTCAAGGAACATTGTAGAAGATGAAGTGGAAAGCATGTAAGGACCAGAGTACGGGAAGGGATGAGGCAAAAGGACAAGGAGTAATCTCTGTACTCAGGGACTGCCTGAGGTATGGTTACCGACATGAGATTGGGCCAGTTAACCTTTTATCATGAAGGGAGAAGGTGCTATGAGTTTCTGGCCTCTTGTGGGACTCAGGCCAGCTGCTGGCTGCCAGAGGAGGAGTGGCCACTTTCTTCCATGATGTGGCGTGTATAATTTTGCCATGTTCCCGTAAGTAGCCTCCGAGCCAGGCTCATGCACCCAACCCTAATGAAACTCACCGGGTCACATACAGAAAGTAGTGGGAGGGGACCTCTTACAAAAAGGAAGGGTTTTATTTGGAGCAGGAGAGGTAAGAAGAGAGGGCATCTGGGTATGGAATATGAGTAAAATTTGTTATGCACATGTATGAAACTGTCAGAGAATAAAACATACAATCATCGCCATTCAGAGGACTCAAGAGGAATGTCGCTATATACTTTGTTATTTCAGAGTATCAATTTCTATTTTCCTAAGATTGGTGCTGTGGGTCTCTAGAGTGGGTGAGAATAGGAGCTGTGGACTTGGGTGATTATGTCATAAGAGCTAAGTTGTCTCAATCTATCATCTGGAAACCTAAGGCACAATTGTGTTTTGAGATTTCTTCAGAGATTACAGGAGTTTGTATGCTGAGTGTCCAGCATGGTTCTTGTTATGTCCCGAGGTTATGATACCTGATAGGGAACTCATTGTAACTACTTTTATCTGAAAAGGCATCTGTCTTATCTGTTGTTTTGTAGAGTCAAGTTATAGTTTATTATGAAAGGTTTTAATACAGGTAGACATGTGTATGGGGTGTGGGGATATGTGGAGTGTGTGTGTGTGTGTGTGTGTGTGTGTGTGTGATGTGTGTGTATGTACACAAAACCAGAGAAAGTCAGAGAGAGATAAGACTGACAGGGGCTAAGGAAAATAATAATTGTATGCTCTTAGGAGGGGTGGATTTAGTCTATGAAAGAAAGAGAATTACCATCTTTTTTTAAGTTTTTTTTTTAATGTTTGCAAATACAAATATTATAAATTCTTACACATGAAAAAGTAAAAATAAATCTCACAAAATATAATTAAATTCTATGAATATTCCTTTCAGTCTTTGGAGCAGATTTTCAAATATTATTTGTGCTCAGGTGCAGTTTGAGGAACTGAGATGTTGGAGTCCATTTATTTCGGCAAAGTTTATTCTAGAGGAGACAAGGGGTGGTAGTTTTCCACTGAGCAGACAAACTATTTCCAGATATCAAGTGACAGGCAACACTCAGAAGTAATTATATAGAAAACCATGTCATTAACATTTAAAATTGTATAATCTGCTCTAGTAAAAGAGAATCGCAAATGTTCAGAAGATGTTGTTCTCCGTTTTGGAAGCGGTGATAAAGGGCTTAAAAATTGACACCCTAAGCCTAATCACTACTTACAACATGGAACAAACTTCTCTGCAGTCATGGTGCTCTGTTGAGATTTATTAGGCTGGGTTTGTGTACTGGAAGTTCCAGGCTTCCATTTTTGAGCAATGAGGTCACAGTCGTTTGATGCCAGACTGTAAGCTACTTTCAAGACATATGCAGATGCTCTGTGCTTCTCTTCTTTTGTGGCACCTCTTGTCATCTTTAACCCGTTAAATATTTCCCCAACTCCTTTCTGGGTTCAGACCTGCTGACTCTCAGAAGCCCAAGTCTTCTCCTTAAAGTCTCAGCAGTCACCTTGCTTTAATAACTCCCTTGGAAGGAAGTGAGCCCAGGGCTCGATACACTCTCCACAAAGGACCAGAGAGAGAAGACTCTGTGCCCATGTCCCATTCCTTTTCTCCTGTCAACACTGGTGCCTCAAGTTGTCACACAAGAGCAGCCACAGATAGGACACAAGGAACAGGCATACCAGGATTTGTTCTTAGTAAGAGACAGTGGGCAGGATTTGGCCCAGAGACTATATTGCCTACTTCGAAGATACGTGGTTAAGTTGAGAGGTTGCTCTGAGAGTCAGTATTAAATGTCAGCCTGATAACATCTGGAATCATCAGGGGAAAAGCCTGTGATACACTTGAGGGCGTTCTCTGGATTACGTTTATTGATATGGGGAGACCCTTCATAACTGTGAGCAAGACTAGGGTGAGAGGGAGCGAGGCAGCAAAGCATCCATCACTCCTGTCTTCTGACTTTGGACATGATGTGCCGCTGCCTCAGGCGTCCACTGCCCTGACTTCTCTACCCACTGGAGACTGTGCCATGACCTCATGGATAGATGAAACTTTTCAGTTATGTCGTTTGGTCAGAATATTTTATTATTGCAACAGAAATGAGACTGCAACGGTTGCATCAAACAGTTGCTTGGAGCCATAATGTAGTTTTTATGTGTCACGTTGGCTAGGGTGTGGTGGTGTCTGGTTATATTGTGAAATGCTGATCCAGGGGCTGCTAAGAAGGACTTGATGACACAGTTAGTGTCTTAAAACAGTTAACTTAAGGAACGTTTTTCCTCAGGGATGTGGATGAGCCTCATTCAACCTGTTAAAGTCTTTCAGAGAGAAAAACAACAACAATAAAGTCTCCTGGGAAGAAAATATTTGGTTTCAACATTACTCCTATCTGAGTTTGCTGTCATCTGGTCTACTCTTCAACAACAAAAACCACTTCCATTGACATAGATCTCTCTACAGATACACTTGATTGGTTAGATTTCTCCAGAGAAGCTTTGAAGGATACGGGAAACAATATGTCTAAATTGTATTTCTGACCCTGAAACCTCATTCTTTGTTGTGTTATTTACCTTTACAGATTTGTCCATCTGTCTGTCCACCCATGTCTCCATGCATCTATGTGTCCATCTATTTGTCCATGCATGCATCTATACATCCATATATTCATGTATTCATATCTATGCATCCATCTATCTATCCATTTATCCATCTATCCATCTATCTATTTACCTATCTATCCATCCACCCATCCATTCATCCACCCATGTATGAAAGCAAGCATCTATCCACCAATCTATCCACCCACACATCCATGCATTCACCCACCCATCCACTCATTCATTCTTCTGTCTTTCTATCTGTCCATCTATCCATCTATTCAATCTATCCACCCATCCACCTACCCACTCACCCACTCATCCATCTATCTATCCATCCATCCATCTATCCATCCATCCATCTATCCATCCATCCATCCATCCATCCATCCATCCATCCATCCATCCACTAGAAACAAATATTCTTAGTGTATACAAAGAAACACAAGAACAGCATGACAGTAACTTGTCAAGGGAATTTCTTTTTAGAAAAAGATCACATCACAACCCAAATCAGGCTAACAAGAACACTAGGATGGGAAATGCACTTAGTTTTTATTCTAAATCAGGTGATGACTATGTCTTTTCCTCATTGGTGGAGTCTGAACCCAGAGTGTTTCATGCTTGATTAATAGATTGAGGATGAAGGAAATGAAAGTTAAAGGGGAAGGGGTCAGCTGTTCTAGGCCATCCGGTTCCCAGAATGCAGTGCGGCCTTTGCATAAACAAGAGTTTTGCCTGGTGGAGTAGATTTAAAAATTCATATAAAATTTTTATAAGATAGGGGAGATTAAAAGTTTTGAATTCCTTTGCATAAAAGTTTTACAAGGACTGGGATAGTTGTATAATATTGGTCCTTGGCAGATTAGCTGTCTTTGACAGAAAAAAAAAAAAACAAAAAACAAATTTTCAGGCATCCATCCAACCATCTAACCTGTCATGATCTACTCTGCTCCTGGATCCATAATCTCTGGTAGCATCCCAGTCTCTATCTTTGCCTCAGAAAAGTGTCCTCTCATCTTCATCCTGTTCCCAGGGTTCACCCTATTCCTGGCCTCCTCTGCATTTTTTCCATCATGGGTTTGTACCCCTTTTCCAAAATGCCTACAGGGTCTTAACAAACTACAATTCAAGCATGATAGTTCTTTTAAGTACCTCTAACATCTCCCAGTTTCACTCAGACTAGCACACAAGCTCTTCCTTCCCATACTGGTCTTGGTGGTCTTTCTAAATATCTCATAAACCTCTGTTCCTTTGGCACTTTGGGGCCCTAGCCATGTGGATAGCTCCCTAAAAGAACTCCTTGTCCTTGCCTCCAAGCCTCACCTCTTACTGCATTCAGTGTCTGCATTTCACATCTGTTCCACCTCAATTTTTATAAGAGAGCATTGTCAACTACTCTAAATATCTTCCCACAGTCCCTGTTACATCATTCTTCATTTTTAATAATCATAGTCTTTAATCATTGTGTGTCTTTATACCTGCCTCCTACACTAAACACAAATCACTGAGAGCAAGGAGTCTTGCTTAGATGGTCCATGGCCTGCCACAGTGTTAACCAGAGCCTTGGACATGGAAAAATATGCACATTAAAGATCAAAAGCTGAGGTTCAATGTTACTGTGGTTCATCAGATGCTTCTGGTCTTGGGGGAGGATGGTCAACCCATAAGAGTGATATACATACGGTAAAATAAACATTTTAGTGCTGTGAAGAGATACATATGGACTTCATAAAGGGACTACCAGTTTTTTAGGGTTAGCCATGACTCTTTTGAGAAAGACTGACTTGACCATATTTGAAAGATGAACAGGTATCTGGAAGTATAGCAATGCCTGGTGCACGGAGAGTGTAGCATGCTCAGAACACAATAGGACAACCAGCCTGGCAGAAGTGTAGCGAGAAGGGTAAGATGCTGATATGTGAGATGCTGATGATAACAAGGAGGCTGGCAGTTGGATGACAGCCCTGGGAGTTGGAGGTGGTACATCACATATATTTTACTAATTCTTACCTGCAGGACAACGGATGACATAATGAGGGCCAGCACTGAGCAAGGAAAGCCACAATCCAACTTGAGTTCTCTGTGTTGTCTGCCTTCAATGCAGGCCAGATGAAGATGGGTATACTCGCTGTGGCATTTCTAGGAGATATAGTTTCACAGCAAACTCCCTACACCTCTGTCTCTTAGGATTGTTATGCCTGTGCTTCTGCAATGATTCCTTAGCCTTACATGCAGGGATACTGTTTTAGATATATCATCTGGGGCTGGGTACCACAAGATCTCTAATTTTCTGCATTTTAATTGAAATGGTTTTCTGCAATGGTCTCTATCTTCTGCAAAGAGAAGTTTCTCTTTTGAACCTTATCTAAACTGGGTAATGCCAAGGGTGTAAGAAATTGTCTTTCCCAGAGACGAGCACCCTCAAATTGGTTTTCCAATATTAATTGGTCATCCATAAGATCAAATGCATACAGATAACATTGTATGGACTAAGCAGGTTGGTTTTATATAAAGTGTGTGTGTGTGTGTGTGTGTGTGCAGTGTGTGTGCATGCATATGTGCATGTGTGTGCATGCATGTGCCTATGCATGTGTGTGTCTATAAAACAAGAAGGACAGACAAGAAGGCTATGGATTTGAAAGAGAACAGGGAGGTGCATGGGAGAAGTTGGAGTTGGATGAAGAAAAGGGAAGGGGGAAATGATATAGTTATATTATAATTTCAAAATATAAAAAGTATCTTTTAAAGATGGGATGGAGATCAGAGAAGCAGAGAGATTGGTGACAGTTGTTGAGAACTCACAAATGTTAAGTTAAATGGCCATGAGGAAGGAGTGGAACTGTCTGACTAATATGTTAAGATGCAAAAGTCAACAGGCATGGAGCCACATGTCTAAGAAGAGAGTGGAGGTAGGAAGGGTTGAGTTTGCTCTAAGGACTGAGTTTGCTCTGTGGGAAGACGCTGTAGCTACTGGGGAAGATTTGGGGTGAATAAGCTCCGGTGTGGCCAGGTGTCGCCTGTCATACAACATTACCATCTGGAACCTACTCTCTTGAAGAGTCAAAAACCAAAAGAGCCCTGTGTATCCCTGAGGGACAGGAGACACTCTGTTGGAGCTGAGCAGGACCACTGTGCTGTGATACTCAGGGAACACACTTAGGCCACCAGTATCCCTGTGGAGGAGGGGCTCCCGCAGCCAGCGTGGCTCACCTACACAGGCGTGGTGCTGTGGTGCACTTGCCTTGGTATGCTGCCCTGTAACCATGTGTAAAACACGCTTGAAACCCCACTCCCCATGTTATTCTCCAATGACCACCAGGTGAGGATAGATTTTTCTTTTAATTTCCTTGTACTCAAAGTCAAGGTTTTAATATCTTTCCAGAGTTTACCTGCCAAATTCACTATGAGGTTCAAAGAGATGTCAACAGTGGAAACGCCAAACCTTGTGAATAAAGGAGCTGGGGTGTGATCTTCCGCTGAGCCTCCTCCTCATGTTCACAGAGACATGTGGAATCCATGTGCGTTAACACCACCCTTAGATCTTTTACAGTGTCAACAGCTGAAGGTTCGTGTTGGATGGCAGGCATGACTGCTGTATCCTCTGATTCTGTACTGGTGTGTTACTTAGAGTTTTAGCACACACACACATTTTTAAACTCTCAATTTTCTTTTTCCAGAATTTCTAAATTCTTTCATCTTTTATCTGCCTATCCATCATTCCAGCATTTGGTACAGCTCTATTGTATAAACCCATAAAAAAGTCTCTGTGGGTATCAACTGTGAAAAGAAAGGAGAAATCTCAGTAGTCAATAAACTGCAACCCAAACAGCAGCCTGGTTGTTCATTGGCAGAATTCTCCTCCTCTCTGTCAAATGTGTCCTTAGGATGGAAGTGTTAGTGTGACTTTGAACTAAGAGACAGCCAGAGATTAATCACTAACCTTTTAATGCAATTCCTAGGCAAAGGTACACATCAAGCAAGAGGTCATGGATGGAAACACATGTGCCCACTTCCCAAGCATTGTTTCCAGTATTACAAGGACCATCTCTATCCCGACTGCACTGTTCAGGTTTATAAGGGATTGCATGTCATTTTCAGATTTCTAGAAGCTTCTCCACACTTGCCAGACAATTTCTTAGGCATGCACGGCAAAGCTGGCATATCACTAGGGGATCCTTTAGGGATGAAGAGGGTCAAGAAGAGAGGAGAAGTGCATTGAGGGTGGTCAGAAAGGCAGAAATGAAGGACAGCGCTGAACACAGCTGTTGCCAAGCTGGTAAGGAGTCAAGAAGCTAAAGCAGAGGCCTTGGACATGGGGCAATGCAAGTGCTAGGTGCCACCCAAGGGGTGTAGCTTTTATGACTAGCAGCTGTGAGGGGGATCTGGCATTGTGAAGAAGTCAGGCTGATCAATCTGCCAGCTCTACCCCTGGGACAAAGCATCACTTTAAGTGACAGTCTTTGATGTCAAACACTGTGTTGGCTACTTTTCTGTTGCTGTCACAAACGTCATGAACAAGAAAACTTGTAGAAGGATGAATTAGTTGGGGGCTTAGGGTTCTAGAGAGTTATAGTCAATTATGGAGGAGGGCAAGTGGCTGAAGTAGCTGACAGCCCACACACAAAAATTAGAAAAAAACATCAACAAACTGAAGATGGCACATGGGTATTGAAACCCCAAAGCCCATGGACAGTGACATAAATCCTCCAGGTAGGTCACATCTCCTAAACGAACCTAAATACCCACCAACTGGGGATCAAATGTCCAGGACTATTGGGAGATATCTCCTTCAAACCACCACAGGCATTATGAACTCTCTTCTAATAGAGTGGGAGAAGGGTGAGTGCAATTTTTATAGACCTTTGTTTTGTGCTCTTCAGAAGCTATCAACTACTGAGCACATGCATATAAACATAGCTGCCTTGTCTATAGGTTGACAAGACCTGGTCCATTTTTGCTTTACCTTTGAGTATGGATTTTAATAAAGGAATTTGAAATCTTAAGACTGGAGAAGGTGGAAGAACAGAGCACCTCTGGAACCCCTGGATTTTGTGTTTTCTCTCTCATTAATCAAGAAGGGCATGCTTGGGTAGGCTTGTAAGCAGATGCTGGCCTGTGGCCGCCTACATCAGGACAACTTTCTCAGTCTAAAACAAGAGAGCAAACCCTAGATGGTTTGTTATTGGTCTATTTCCCTCTTGAGCAGTATCTAGAAGACTTGCTTCTCCAAGTTCCAGGTAGCAACATGCCTGCTCTCAAAATGGAGTGAACGAATACAGTTATCAGATCATTCTTTAGACTGTGAAAAGAATGGAAAGAATGTCAGAGTTCCACTTTGAATGATGCCACATGACCTCTGATGACTCTATCATTGTTTTGGGAATGGGAGGAGACTCTTATCATCCCCCACCCACACACACCAAGCCCCCAGAAGATCCTGGTTCTCAGGGTGAGCTGGTCACCCTGGTGGGGAGCATTCCATAAATGTGAATACACTGTTAGCAGTATTATTGTTGTTGTTGTTGTTATTATTATTTTGTGAAATTGACTTCCATGCATCAGAGACTCTTTAGGTATCATCTGTGTTCTGTACAAAGATACAATTTATCTCAATCTGGGTAGAGAATGCTTTCTCTTCTTGATGAATTTGCTTAAGAACAATACAAAGTCTATATTCCTAGCCCATCCATTGTGGAATAGAATTTAAAACAGATACCCTGCCCCCATCCCTCTGGTGGAAAACAATCAGGTGAGAAGGTTTCTTTTTAGCATATTAAGTTATTTATATTCTGTCTCGTTGCTGAAGAAAATGGCAAATGTCAAAAAGTTATAGCATTTTGATGTTATAAAATGCTTAAGCCAAAGTAAGAATGAGGCAGCTAAAGTAAAGGCAGAGCCAGAAAAGGGCCACAGGACACACCACATGACATGTAAACAGATGGAGACAGACAGCAACTTAAATCTGGGCCAAAGGTGGCTAAGTGCATATGAGCTTCTCAGGGTTTCACTTTAATAAGCAATGGTGCTAAGTGCATTTTCAGGAGCTGTTTCTTCCTAACTCCACTTTCAAAAACCCTCTGCAGAGGTGTGGGTGCAGTTCTTTGCCACCTCCCTACAGGTAAAGGCTGAGATACACCTCCTCTCCTGTCACATGGTGAGACTGTTTTCCTCCCTCTTTGTATCCTGTGTAAGAGCTTCTCCCTGGACTAAGAGCCCAAAGAAATACTGATAGGCTCCCTCTGCCCCCATGCTGTCTCTGCTCTGCCCATCTACCTCAGTGGAAAGTTTCCCACTTAGAAATTGAGGAGTCTTCAAGGCATTTGTGTGTGGTGGTATAGAAAGGCCCAGGAAGAGGCACCAGATAAAATTAGATTTCCTTTTTAAAAGGAAGATATTAGTACTTCCAATGCACCAAACAAAAAGGGAGCAAGGAAGACAGCTCCCTGGCCGAATAGAAGAAGATCTCCAAGTCTGTTCCTCTCCTGGAAAATTTTCTGGTTTGTGAGATCTCATTCTCTTCTTTGCCTATTGAAATAGTTAATAACGTCTCTTTTTCCTAATTTAACTAACCAGTGTTAAAGAGGACCTATACTGCATTCTGAATGTGAGACATTTGCTGGGACAGTACAGTATAAATTCTAGGGAGAAAGGACCCATGATGGGAGCCAGGGAAAATGAGACAGTATATGTAGAAGAATGCCCTTCAGGGGCAGCTGACAACAATGAGGGGTCATGGCAAGAGGCTTGTGAGAAGACACCAAAAACATGAGCAAGAAGAAGACGGAAAACGACCCTCTACAGTGTCCTCAGATTTGCCAAGGCTTGTGGACAACCTCAAAGATGCTCCCAGGCAAGTGGAGACCAGCCACATGCAGAGGGGACCAGTGGGCACCAGGCATGGTGAATTATCTTTTCTCCACCAATGTCTGTTCTCAACTCCTGATCCAGAGATCTAGGGAAAGAAATGGGGCCTTGAGCTGTGAGGAAGCAGCTTTGAGTTATGAGACTAAAGTGCTGCGTCTACCTTGCCTTTGAGACATTGGCTTTGATGGTAGATCTCCTTGACCAAAGTTAGCCAGCATCAGGAAGGCTTTCAGACTGGCCTGATGTATGTTCAGTGAGCAAGAGAAACAACTGCTGTCTGTACCCTGGACTACCTGCTGCCCCACCCTTGGGGGCTGGAGATAAGGTGGCACAGACTCTGGGAACAAGTTAAGAATGTTGCAGTAAGCTTGAATGAACGTTACTGCAAGCTCCTGTAATACTCTCCACCTATACACCATTGGTCCCAAGAAAGCATCTCTTCTGAGCAGCAGTTCCCGATTGGATGGCATCATCTGCATCACCAATCCTTGGTCTCTCAAGCAGTCTTCAATTAGGTCCTCCTGTAGCAGTGGCCTTTGCAGCTGTGCAGCCCCCTTAGCGTTTATGCAGAGGCAGCCACTGCTGTTCCTCCTACAAACAACAACAACAGACCAAGACTGGACATATAACCTGGATAGGAGAAAGCAGTAATTCCTGGTTAATGTACTCTGGTGGTCAGTGTTTATTAATGTAATAGAATCTAGGAGAGACTTGGGGATGGGCCATCAGGCATGCCTGTGCAGGATGGTTTTGAGTGTGTTGAATGATGTGGGAAGACTCCCCCACCCCCACACACAGTGGGCAGCACCATTCCCAGGATGAGATCCTGGACTGTGTATGTAGAAAGTTGAAATGGTGGAATGTATTCATTGCTTCCTGTTTCCAATTGGGGCTGCTCATTGACTTCCACACCATAAGAGTCTATACCTCTGTCTTAGTTAGGGTTTACTGTTGTGAACAGACACCATGACCAAGACAACTCTTATAAAGGACAACATTTAATCGGGGCTGGCTTACAGGTTCAGAGGTTCACTCCAGTATCATCAAGGTGGGAACATGGCAGCATCCAGGCAGACTTGAAACTGAAGGAGCTAAAAGTTCCACCTTTTGTTCTGAAGGCAGCTAGAAGAAGACTGGCTTCCAGGCAGCGAGGAAGAGGGTCTTAAGGCCACACCCACAGTGTCACACCTACTCCAACAAGGCCATGCCTCCTTATAGTGCCACTTTCTGGGCCCACATATACAAATCATCACAACCCTTGAATTTCGAGCTAAAATAAACCCATTTCCTCTTAAGTTGCTTTTTTCAGAGTATTTTTATCATAGAATCATTAAAATAACTAAGATTTTTACTTTGAGTTCAGATGCCACAACAAACCAGCCATGGGCATCTGTACTAACACATGTATTTCACAAGTCAGGTGTGTCTTTTTCACTAATGATCAGGACATGGTGATCTTTCCAACAATTCTCTACCCTCTGTGTTATTGGTGTCTCAGTCACCAGAACACAAATTAACTTAGGTGTCCCGATTCTTATATTAATAGGACAAAGCCCCTAGGAACACAATCAAATTAAATCCATTCAGATTTCCACCAAGTCTCTGTTTATGAGCTTTGCCCAAGCTTCTTTTCTTCATAAGCATTCAAACAGAATGATTGGGATTCTTTTCTGGGGTGGTATAGAAATTCTCCATTAGCTGAAAGTGTGCTATCCCTCTGACTGTGGTCCATGATCCTGCGGAAGGTTTTTTTCTGAAGAAGAAAACATGACAGTTTTCATTTAAAGTACAGGCCTGTTATTTCTTGAACATTTTTATTAGTTTTTTTTTCATACAGTGTCTTTTGATCACATTCTTTTCTCTCCCTATGCCTTCCACATTGTCTCCACCTTTAAACTCAACCAATTTTCCTTGGAAGTCAACCTTGTGAAAATCTGATCTTCTGTCTTCAGAATGTGATGAATGATATCTAGTGTTGATTTTTGAACTTTAGTCATTCTCCCCTCCTGTCCCCCAAAATTCCACACGGTCAGAAAGGAAAATGGAGAAAGGCACACAGGACTCCTGGACTCTTGCCTTCAATGGGAATAAATGATTGAGAGCACCGTGACCTCCATACCTATTAAAAGTAGAAAGAAGACAACAATTCCAGCAGCGTGTAGGCTGCCCAGAACAGAGTATGAAAGCAGAGAAAAGCCACAAAATGGATCAGAGAGGTCAGATGGAAAAAAAAGATGCCCAGAGAGAATCACCTGGAGCAGGAGAAAATGACAGAACACAAGCCAGCAGCCGAGATTCAGCACCCTACTACTAAGCAGCAGCACCTGCGATGAGATGAGACTGGAAGATATTACAGTGTTATCTGTAGAAGAGTCCAGGTACTCCAGTCCGTGGATGCTCAAGTCTCTTACACTAAATAGGATGATACTTGCATAGAAGCTATACACACCCTTGTGCATACCTCAAGTCACCTTCTCATGGTACACAATAGTTAATACAGTGTAAATGCGAAGCACGTGTACTACTCATCATAGAAGCTAAATACACACTTGTGCATACATTAAGTCATCTTCCCATTGTCCTCAAGAGTTAATACAGTGTAAATGTGGAACACATGTAGTACTTGTCACTCTTTAGTGATAAGAATATTCTTAACATGCTCAAATGTGACAAGTGAACAGGTGTTTGTGTGTGTGTGTGTGTGTGTGTGTGTGTGTGTGTGTGAATTCTTTCTGGATATCTTTGAACCAGAATAAATGCACGGACATAGACCTGCAGATGCAGAGGCTGGTGACATAAACAGATACATTGCTCGTTGAAGCTGTGCTGTGACACTACAGAGGACACAGAGAACAAAGATGAGGATTGTGCAGAAACACAGAGAGACTGGAAGGAAGGCTGCTGTGCAAATCTTTAATCCTGGCGCAGGAGGCAGGTTGCCATGAGTTCCAGGCTAGACTGGCCTACATAAGGAGCCCCAGGCCAGCCAGCGAAACACAGTGAGACCTGCAACTGAAACCAGAGTTCTCACTTTGGATGTCTCCTTTCGTCGAACTGAACTGTCAGTTCTTCTAAAGTTAGTTTACAAGTGTTGACATAACCTCAGCAAAAAGCCCTGGAAGCTTTTGAATGACAGTGAACAAATTAGAAATAGTCACATAAGAATAGCTAGGAATACATTCGTGAGAGCTGAGAGGAGGTAGATTGTGGCTCAGGAAACACTGAGACATGACACTGATCCTGCACAAGTAGGCCAGAGCTGCACTGGCACACGAATGACGGAGCATCCAAGGATTGAAGACAATGTCAAAGAAGAGGTGAAATGCAGGAAATTTCAGCCTGGCAAAACATAAAATGATGTAAAATCCATTCCTCAGACATCTTCAAAGTAATCTCCAGATGGATCAGGGATGTAAGCTCAGAGACAAACAGCAGCAAAACCCAGAAACACAGTAGAGAGAAATACAATCATTTGTACAACAGTCGAAGTAGGACACTATCTCCTACGCACCACATCACACACTGAAATCAAAGGTGGACATGTTTAAGATAAGGAGTTCATTTTATTTTATTATCTATCAAAACTGGCAGGATGGATGAACTTATTTGCAATATATATCGCAAATAAAAGGCTGCATCACTCATGTATAAGGAACTTTATTAAATGAAAGATCAATACATTAAAAGTCCTCCAGATAAACAGACAAAGATGTGGAAGGAAGACTCTGAAGGAAGTATGTGAATGTCCTGGGTGCATATGAAATGTGTTTAATTTCACACACAGAGGAGTGTTAGTGTTAAATGTACCCAGATATATCATTTCTCTGAATCTGGTTCTCAGGAATGCCAGTGTCAAGACTAGGGAGTGGACATCCCTCTATACTCTGAGGTGATGCCAAGGTCGCACAAAGCCAAAAGACAACTTGAAAACATCCCATAACTGTACATGGAGCATAGCAATCTGCCCATCTCCTAAAACTCCAGCAGAGTGCAAACTTTCACCCAAGGATTTTTATTGTGTCTCCATCTATAATATCGGGCCATGGGAAGACACCAAAACACAAGAGACATCCATTAGGCACCTTTTGCTACATTCACTCAATGGGGTACTACATAGCTATAAAAAGTGACCAGAAGGCTAATGAACTGATAAGGAGACACTTTATGGTCATTTCTGAGTTACATATGCATATGCATATACACATGTATATACATATATACATATGTGTTCACATGCAATAAGTGGTGTACATAGCATGTCATTTTTTTTGCATACAAAAAGAAAATTTAAATGTGTTGCTCTTATTGTAAGAAGACACTGGGGACTTCAAAGTGATTTCTTACAAAGTTTGAGAAAAAAGATCAGGGTAGGAATGGTAAGAGGATCACTCCTCTGAATACAATTTTCCCATAGTGCTAACTTTAAGTATGATAATATCATTTATGTGTATGATAAAAGCGTACAAGAGTTGGAAGGTGAGAAACCCCAAATAAAGAGCAAGCTGAACAAATGACCTTTCCTCATGTCAGTGCGCATTGAAGCCCCAGTGGGGGATGAAAGAAAGACGTGGGAAAGCTTCAGCATCTCATCACATGTGGGGGTGGGAGGGGAATGGGAAAGAAAAGAAAGAGCCACAGAAGGATGGATGTCGTAGACATCAGTGTGAACTCAACTTTTCAAAACCATGTGTATCTGTGTGAATACAAGATCACAGGAAGCCCAATGCACTCAATTGTGTCTATATCTGTAAATACATACAATAGGTGTATTCCCAGTATATGAATACTGAAAGAGCCAGGACATCTGACTGATACTAAATATACCTCATGTCAAGATGTTGGGTTCTAATACCATTCCCCAATAAAAACAACTGGGTCATATTTGAGAAATGACTGATTCCAGATAAGAGGCAGAGCAGGGACACAGGAAGCTGAGCTATTTCACTAAGCCCCAAACTGGCTGACCATGCTGGAGTAGCATGAATAATTGAAAGATAGAATGAAATAATTGAGTATTTTAATGAATATTATCCTGCTAAAAAACAGAGCATCATGGGCCTGTGATCCATAAATGAATGAATGGGTGAGGGGAGGAGGAGAGGCATTCCTATTTGCTCTTATTGAGGGCTGACTAGCAAAAGAATCAGTTGAGCAGAAGAATCATCATTTTGCAGCTATCAAGGTAGAGGTAGAATCAGGAGAAAACCACAGGATGATTGATCATCTCTGGGCTTGACTCTGTGTTGAATACTAATGAACCACAGGCCATCTGTGTAAGCTCAAGGCATCTCCTACAAATCCTCTACAGCAAAGAGCAATAGTTGGCAGACCACAGGGAACCATGCAGCTTTTGACCAAGTGATCAAAGTAACCACCACCCAGGCCAAACCACTTGATGTGTGTGTTTTGAGAGCATATGGACGTGTTCTCCCTGCTTCTCTGAATGGGAGACTCAGGGAGATTTCCACAGCCTTTATCTTGCTTGGATGGGTAGCAGCACTTGGCCCTTTCAGTACCTGACTTTGTATTTCTAGTCTGGCCAGATTGTTCAATGAGTCGAGGCACGTTTTTTGGGGACTTGATGACTTGAGTTTGATCCCCAGATCCTACTATGTGGCATAAGAGGACTGACGCACAGCCATTGTCCTTTGACCTCCATAGGAGTGTTGCAGCATATGCAAAACCCCCTCAAATTGAACGTTTTTGTAATTATTTCTGTAACCTCTGTAACTTCTCTCTCCATACCGTCATAATCACCCCTCTTTCCCCCTCTCTTCCCCTTATTTATTCATCCCTAGAGTGTAAGTCCTTCATTTCTATTTGGGTCTGTCATTACTTAATGTCTATTCCCAGCGACCACTCTCCCATTATTAGGGCTCCGAGTGCCAGAGACTGGAAATTTAGATCATCAAATATTTATTAGTGTACTTTGGAATGTGCTCGAATAGTAGAGCATCTGTGTGCATGAACAAGACCACGGGCGTTCAGTCCCCAGAACCACAAAGAAACAAAAAAAGTAACAGATTTATATGAAATATCGTTTTATCTCTTACTGCATAAAACAACAACAAGCAATAGATCTTTTGTTTCACCTGTCCCTCCAGAATGTGGCAGCCCTGGGTCAAGCTTCCATGGCTCAGCACTAAGCTATCAGGCCACCAACCAAATACTCTACCAATGACAGGGAAATTGTTTATAAAGGTTTTGGGGGGGAATTCTTGTGGAAATATTATTTCTAATCCAAAGGCATTTATATGTTAGCACAAATTTATTCATGTTTTAATGCCCAGGAGAGAAACGGGTGTACTAACGATGTGCTCTAAAGGTAGAAACAAAGCCAGGTGTGGCGGCATGAGTCTATAAACTCAGGAAGGAGATGGAGACAGAAAGAACACTCACACTTGACAGAACAGTGGTCTAGTTTATTGTGGTCCCATGGTGATGGTCCAGGAAACAGAGGTGCATGGTGCCCATATACCTGTAAAGGCCTCTGCTAGGACAGGCTGGCTGCCCTTACTCCTCACATTCCTTTGGCCAAATCAAACAATGTAGTCAATCTCACTGTCCAGGGACAGGGAAGGACATTTCTTCTCTAGGTGCAAGGCCCTCAAAGCTTACAAGAAAGGGTATGACTTCAGGGTTCATGTGTATTAATCCTCATGGCAGAAACTTACTGATAAATATATTCACGGGCAGTCATCCATGTTTGATAACTAGCTTCTTTGGGAGAGAGAAGGAACCTGGACACACACATATAAAGGCTTCTGTACTCTACACAAAAGCCCTGTCTACGTTGGGACCAACCACTGAAAGGAGACCATCACCAGAGAGGATCATGAACAGTGGGTTGCTAGAAATAATATAAAATACCTTTGGTGTGAATATAACCAAGCAAATGAAAGATCTGTATGACAAGAACTTCAAGTCTCTGAAGAAAGATCAAGAATTGACAAATGGGACCTCATAAAATTGCACAGATTCTGTAAGGCAAAGGACACTGTCTATAGGACAAAACGGCAACCAACAGATTGGGAAAAGATCTTTACCAGTCCTACATTTGATAGAGGGTTAATATCTAATATATACAAAGAACTCAAGAAATTAGACTCCAGATAATGAAGTAACCCTATTAAAAATGGGGTACAGAGCTAAACAAAGAATTCTCAACTGAGAAACCATGAATGGCAGAAAAGCACCTAAAGAAATGTTCAACATCCTTAGTCATCAGGGGAATGCAAATCAAAACAACCCTGAGATTCCACCTCACACCAGTCAGAATGGCTAAGATCAAAAACTCAGGTGATAGCAGATGCTGACGAAGATGTGGAGAAAGAGGAACACTCCTCCATTGTTGGTGGGATTGCAAGCTGGTACAACCACTCTGGAAATCAGTCTGGTGGTTCCTTAGAAAATTGGACAAAGCATTACCTGAGGATCCAGCTATACCACTCCTGGGCATATACCCAAAAGATGCTCCAACATATAACAAGGATACATGCTCCACTATGTTCATAGAGCCTTATTTATAAAAGCCAGAAGCTGGAAAGAACCCTTCAACAAAGGAATGGATACAGAAAGTATGGTACATTTACACAATGGAGTACTACTCAGCTATTAAAAACAATGAATTCATGAAATTCTTAGGCAAATGGGTGGAATGGGGAAAGGGGATGGCATCTGAAATGTAAATAAAATATCCAATAAAAAAATATCATCCTGAGTGAAGTAACCCAATCACAAAAGAACACACATGGTATGCACTGACTGTTGAGTGGATATTAGCCCAAAAGCTGGCAATACCTAAGATACAACTCACAGACCACATGAAGCTCATGAAGACCGAAGTGTGAGTGTTTTGGTCCTTCTTAGGAGTGAAAAAATACTCACGGGAGCAAGTACAGAGACAAACTGTGGAGCAGAGACTGAAGAAGGTGCAGTTCAGAGACTGCCCCACCTGAGGATCTCTCCCATATGCAGTCCCCAAATACAGACATTGTTGTGGATACTAGGAAGTGCATGCTGACAGGAGCCTGATGTAATTGTTTCCTGAGAGGCTCTGGCAGAGCCTGACATATACAGAGGCAGATGCTGACAGCTCACAGCTAACCATTGAACTGACCATGGGATTACCAATGGAGGAGTCAGAGAGAAGACTGAAGGAGCTGAAAGAGTTTGTGGCCCCATGGGGATAGCAACAATACCAACCAACCAGAGCTCCCAGGGTCTAAACCACAAACTTGGGAACACACATGGAGGGACTTACGCCTCCAGCTGTATACGTAGTGGAGGATGGCCTTGTCAAGCATAAGTGGGAGAGGAGGTCCTTGGTCCCATGAAGGCTGGATGCCCCAGTGTGAGGAAATTTGAGGGCAGGGAGGTGGGAGTGAGTGGGGGGGGCACACCCTCATAGAAGCAGGAAGACTGGGAATGAAATAGGAGGTTTCTGGGGATGGGGGTGGGGATGGGGAAAAGGGATAACATCTGAAATATAAATAAATAAAATATCCCCCAAAAAAGATGATTGAGAAAAACAAAAGAAGTGTGATTCAAAACACACTTCTCTTTATAAGGTTCACCTGCTTAGGAAGTGCCTTATCCTGATGCAAAACAGACCGTAACAATCAATTTCAGCATCAAAGGTTGGCAGAGCAGAGGTGTAAATCCCACTCTCTCCTCACTTGGCTTTATGGTTCTGCCTTCATTCCCATCATCAGAACCACTTTGTGTTGCTCTCATCTTTGTACCACCTCAGTCAACCACGGAAAAGCACCTCGTGTGTTTACAACCTCCAAGCTCTTGACTGAGCCTAATCACATAGTACAGGGATGCAGATGCCAAGGCTGAATAATGGATGCTTGGAATATGCCCGTCATCATCCTCCCAGATGAAGCCCCATCCAGGTGCCATTTCCCTTTTCGAATATACATTGTTATAGAGGTAGTCTTTCAGGTGGTGAAAATGCTTGACCCAGCAGTATGCCTGCAGGAAGTTTCTGGTGCATGAAAACCTCCCACACCATCATACACATATACGTTGAGGACCTAAGTGGGAAACTTTCCACTGAGGTAGATGGGCAGAGCAGAGACAGCATGGCGGCAGAGGGAGCCTATCAGTATTTCTTTGGGCTCTTAGTCCTGGGAGAAGCTCTTACACAGGATACAAAGAGGGAGGAAAACAGTCTCACCATGTGACAGAAGAGGAGGTGTATCTCAGCCTTTGACCTGTAGGGAGGTGACAAAGAACCACACCCACATCTCTGCAGAGGGTTTCTGAAAGGGAAGTTAGAAAGGTGAGTCCACTGTAAGCACTTCATTGGCTGATGAATCCTGCTGCACAGTGCCTGTGGGGGTCAGAAGAGGGTATCAGAGCCCCTGCATCTTGAGTTTGGGATCTGAGAACTGAATTCCAGTTCTCTGGAAGAGCAGCACGGGGTTACAACTGCTGATCCATTTCTCCAGCCCTTCTTTTATGAACTTTTGTTTGCAAATATTGACATGCATGTATAGATATTCTATCCATAGATACATATTTAAATATAGAAATAAAGTTATACATGCAATTTACACACATATTTCATATAGACACAGACTCTGTTTGCTATACCAGCCTTTGGTAGGTCAGACAGAAACCATTTAACCCTTTGCTTTGGAATCTAGAGAGCATTTTTCCATTTTCATCCTGACGGTTCAAGCAGAAGCCCAGTCTAAGGGGAGCGGCAGCAACCATATCCAGTTATAAGCACTTTCTACCATTTCTGGTCACCATATTTGCATCAGTGTTTGAGCAATGAGTAATCCACATTTTGGTTCTCCAATGATACTTTTCTTATCTTTACAGAGTATTGAGGGCTAAAGAGGTAGGAGATCTTGAATAGGGGCATGGAGCTGGTGAGGGTAGCTGGGTCAGGATGTTGGTGTAGCTCTGAGTTCTGGGCTCCATCAGAGCATCAGATGCTTAGATAACACCAGAGGCGTTGGTTCAACACAAACAGACTCCACTCTCCCGGAAGTGCTGATTAAAAAGTTCAGCTGGGACTCTGTGTTTGCTCTCATGCACACCGATGAGGGATGAATCACTGTATTCCCTGGAAAGCATGGAGATATTATCTTCCTCCCAGTTACAGATGCAAGGCAGAGGAAAGACTGCAAAGCACTGCCCCATAGGGAGGGGAATCAGGCAATCTGTCAGCGGGGATCTGTTCGAATTCCCAGTGTCTCCGTCGATATTGATTTTGCCATGAAACTGCTTATGCATGTGAGGAAGATATTGTGTAAGCGTTGCACAGAAGGCTGTGTGCGGTGTGGAAAAGCATTTCCATGTGTGTTCCTTGTCCAGACAGTGGAAGCCACCATTGCTTTTATATGCTGAGATAAAACTATCCCTCTATTGGCCTTAAATGAAGTAAGTTTTCAGCAAACGATCGTATTTAGAATAGCAGCACCAAGAAACTTTATTCGTTGGGTTTGTTAATTGCTTCACCTTTTTCGTGGCAATAAGCCAGCGCTCGGTCTCTAACCATGAGCCACTCGCCTGACGGATCATAAATGGCCCGTTTCCCTGTTAGTTTAACTCCCCCATCACTCTTAAGTGTGCCACATGCAACTTTCCTCCCTGACCTTCCAGCACATTCCCGGCTTTCACAAGCTTTGTACTTTAGTTATTAAATTACAAAAGAAATGGAGCAACAGGACTGAAATATATTTCTCAGAAATACAGCTGTGCCAGCAACGGGCGCCGCGTGTGAAGTATGTCTCTTATCCCCCCTCTCCTCGTCACATTCCGGCAAATAAATCTGACTCTCTGTGGAACAATTTTGGTGTTAGCACAAAGTAATTCAAAACAGTGGGGGCGGGGGAGAGGCATAATTATGACTGCCAGAAGATGCGTTTGCTAAATCTGTGCATGGAATGATTTGGGTGGGAGGATGCTAAGCCAAAAGCCCAGGAAATCTTTCTGTGTTCCCTATATTACCAGGCATTTGTTATCGTCTATGTCGATGCACAGATAAATGCTATAAAACTACTCTCACCCGAGATTTTTCTGTTTGTCCTCTTCCACAATGATATGCTAGGATTCATGCATTCATTTATTGATTAGATGGAAGGTGCAGTTCCAGGTGTGTGGGCCACTTAAAGGGGATTGTTGTATTCCTGAATAGGATGGAGAGGGAACTGAGTAGAGATTACCAGGAGGGCAGATGGAGCCCAGGGCCTGGCCTGCTGGCCATTGATCCAAGGCTGTGTGTATCAGAAAGAAGGGGCTCATGTTGAAGTTGGGCTACCTATTTAAGTATGAAATTTGTAGGAGGAATGAGTGGAGAGGGGGCGGGGCAGAAGGAGCATGGACCTCAGGCAGCCTGAGGTCCATGGGGGGTGGGGAATTGATGCATTCAGCAGCATTTTCTAGAGACAGAAAATCATGAGAGAGAAGGAATTGAGATGGAGAGAAAAGAAAAGAGATGAGGGGAGATGGGGAGAGAGAGGAAGAGAGAGAGAGAGAAAGAGAGAGAGAGAGAGAGAGAGAGAGAGAGAGAGAGAGAGAGAACCAAAGCAAGCACTTAAAACCTCTAGCAGTAATTACTGAGGGGAGTGCCTTGAAGGCAGCCATCTTGAGAGCCCCATGATGAGCATTTACAAATAAAAGAATAACCAGAGGTAGAGAGGGATAAGCTCAGTAAGTCAGGTGCTCACACCACCAGCAGAAAGCAGCTGGGAACATTGGGGCAGATTTCTCTCCCTGGCCGAGCTTACCATTTCCAAAAGTCTAGCTTCTCTTTTGCACTATAAGCACTTTATTAAAGATCTGTCTGTCTGTCTGTCTGTGTGCAGTTGTCTATGAAGATCAGAAGAGGGTGCTGGAATCCTTGGAGCTGAAGTGGCAGGCAGTTGTGAGCTGCCTGACATGGATGCTGGGACTTGAGCCTCAGATGCTATTAACCACAGAGCCACCTCCCATTCCCCTCTAGTTGCTTTGCCATCATGGGGAAAGTATGGTTGTCTCTGTCGGATGTGGCTTACCTCATAGTTTTTGTCAAGAGCATAGCGTTTCTGTTCTGGGACTGTTCACTCTATTCTCCTTCCTGTCACAGAGTTACCAAAGGAGAGGGAGAGCAAATACACAGATGAGGGCCCTTGATGAACTGTCTGAGACATACACACTTGGTCTGAAATGGAGGAATGACCTAATTCCAGAGACAGCTTTCAGTGAGTTCAAACAACACACTACAGGTCACCAGTGCCATGTGAGTTTTGGAGAGCTTATGAGCATTCTGGCATCTCCTGGATCTCCTGAATCTCTAAATTTTGCATATCACATTGCTGTGGCAATTTGATGCCAAGGACTTTGGCAGCTGTTTTGTGATGATGAAGTGGTGCCCATCGTGCTTGCTGTGGTAAGGCAGGAAGAGACTCAGAGCCTGGGTGTCTAATTCCACGACATTTCATAAACAACGAATATCTTAGGGATTAACTCATACGAGTTGGTCATTCTTTAACTTGCTGCTTGACAGCACTCCTAATGTGTACAGGGAGATAAAGGCACGGTTCCTGGTTCAAAGACTGAATGCTTTAATGCTGGATGAAGTAAACCTATGAATGGTAGCCATGTCTTGGGTCTGTGTTGCTACGGTCCTGCTGAATGTGGGCTGTTTGTGAGACATCCAGCTAAAGTAATAAACCAGCAGACTACAGACGGAGGAGCGGACATGCTACATCTTTGTGCAGGGCAATGTTTAAACATGTCAGCCTTCAGTGAGTGAGTACCTAGGTGAGGTGACCATCCCTTATCAACACAGGGATGATAAGGGCTTCCACAGAAGCTGCACTCGGGTTTAGAAAGAAGGAAAGCAAAAACGTGGTCAGAATGCGGCAGAAACCGGTGATGCTTTCTTTCAATGAGGCACCTGAAAGACTAAATGAAAACTCACTGTATTTTTTAAACATATATTTTAATGGAAATAGAATTATATCATTTTCTATCCCTTTATTGCTCTAACCCCTCTCAAGTATCTTCCTTTCATCCACCATGTCTTTCCCACTCTCAAGTTGATAGCTTCTATCATTATTGTTATTATTATTGTTACATACATATGTAAATGTATGTATGTATGCACAGTTATATAAATACAATCTGCTGAGTCTGTTTTACTATTTGTGTGTATATTGTTTCAGGGCTGACCAGTCTGCACTGGACAACCAGTAAGGGGGTTCGCCTCAGGAGACATTAATTCTCTATCTCTCAGCAGTCATTAGGTGCCTGTAGATTTTTGTCTAGGTGTAGGACTTCTTGAACATTCCTCTCGCCATGTTAGCATATTCATGGACATTGCCACTCTTCACGTCTTACTTTTGCATTTATCTATTTGGGGTAGAGACTGTCTTGTGACAACAGGACCGAGGACGGGGAGGGCCCAGGAGAAGCAATGGAGTCACATGAAAAATCCCAGGAAATCCAACTCAGGAGACCAGCATCAGGGTGCAGATCTGAGTTTATTGCCCAGCCCCCAAAACTTATATACAGTGTTTGAGCCAATTCCAAGTCCCTAAATCCTTAGCCAATTGTATCTCGCCCCACCATCACTGTGTTCCAATGAAAGCCCTGCCTAATGAGGTAGCTCAGAAGGAGTCAGAGGAGAATCTTGTCTGTGAGGACTTTCGTGACAACAGGAAAACGGCCACCTCCCTGGCCTCAGTTCTCTTTGCTATCTTGTCAGTGTGCCGGGAACCATCTTAGATCTAATGCCTGTGCCGCAGATCAGGACCCTTTGAGAAGGCTCAGGAGCCTTGTCCTCTCTCCCACTTTTTCCTTTACAAGGTTGACTTCCACACCCCTGTAAACTGTGCCATGACAGACTTCTACTTTTCTGACTTTTAAAGTCTTTTCACTCCATCTTCTACAATGCCCCCTGAGTTACAGATGCAGGAACGGTGGTGTGGATGCATTTATTAGGGCTGGTCTCTTCACAGTTCTGTGATCTCTGCATTGTGTCGAGCTGGGGATTCCTATGATGCTGTAAAGAGAGGTTTCTTTCATGAGGGGTGGTAGCTACACTAACCTGTAGGTATAAGAGTAAGATTAGAATATATTAAGAGAATTATTCTGGTCTAGCAAAATTGTGATGGTGGCTTCTTTTCTAAGGACCATGGCTGTACTGATCCTGGAAAGCTGGCTAGGTTTCTGGTACCAGGCATGATTTTCCTGCTGTTCAATGAGCCTTAAGGAAAAGCTGTTGTTTTCTGAGCAAATTGATTCTCATTTGCTCTTTTTTTTTTTTTTCTGTGATTTGTCCTTATGTGGTAAGTTCCTCTTAAAGAAAATGGCACCTCCACTTTTGTAAAAGAAAACCTCGTAGGTGAGATGCAAACTAAGTGAATGAAACTGGATCTGCATGCGGTACAGCATCTCAAGGGCTCCTATTTGAGAACTGAGGGAAAGTGACAGTCAGCAACCAGCCCATGTCTGCTGTCCCCGTGATATGCTCGCTCCCAATCCAGCTCTGGAACTTGACAGCCAGACAGCCTTTGCCGGCCAGTTAATTACATTTGAAGAATATTCCATGGGTTTGCCTTTGATTCCTCTTTGGACTTTGAAGTTTATTTCCGTTTTCTAGGCTCCCTTCAAACGATGATACACCCCAGCTAGGAGCTTGCACAGCTAAAGGCAGGCTATTTATGGTCAAGTCCTTTCAGGCCCCCTCTTTCATGAAGTTCTAGGAGAAGGTTTCAAACTGAGCCTCTGGGTGTGAGCTCAGCTGGCTGCCATAGTCAGGGTTTCGAAAGAGAACTGTGAGCAGATGGAATTGTTTGGACTGCAGAATGGGATAGGTGTGTCTCTCTCTGAGAGCATCATGGCTCCTGTATGGCCACTAACCTAAGTATGTTTCATTGCCTTCTTCCCTGAGTTGTACTGGAATATTCCAGTGGTTCCAGATGTTGCAATGCACAGAAGTTCAAGTGTAGATTCAGGACAAGACTAGTGCGGGTAGTTATTGACATTTCCTTCAGGACTGTCTAGGTAGCTCCTTTGGGTCAGGTGGTTCTCTCAACTGCTACAAGTGCTGGGCTATGGAAGCTATTTGAGTCTTAGGTGATAGAGTAATGCACTCTGAGCATTTTCCTTCCCTGGGGTTTGGCCTGTGATTCAGATGAGCAAGGCTCAGGTGCTATAAAACATATCTATACTGTACTTTCTATCCATCTTTCTGGCCCCTTTCCACCATCCAGAGCCTGCCCCAAGGAAGTTTTCCAGTCTGTACCTGAAACTTCTCTTGGCCATGGACGTACAACTGCTGTTAGACACATGACTTTACAGAGATGGGGGGATCCCTAGAGCCTGTTGCCAGTAAGCTTAGTTTACCAGAAGAGTTTCCAGGTCAATGAGAGCTCCTGACCCCTTCCACAACAAAAGTGGATCTCATGTCTGGGGAATGACAACAGAGGTTGTCCTCTGGCTTCCCCGGGTATACACATGTACACAAGCATCTGAACACACTCATGTACACACAAAAGAAAAAAAAATAACCCTTAAAGATCTCAGAGCCCGCTGCCTTCACCCTGTTACATCTTGAGGTCAGTTAGTTGAATAATTGATAAGTATCTGTTTACATCTGGAAATGATAGGAAATACAGGGAAGAACAGACATGTACACACAAACGCACATAAAATAGTTTAATATGTCAAAGCTTTCTTCTACTACCAAGCCCCGCTTTCTCCAGTGCTCCATGGCTGAATTTAAATTTTCACCACATCACCTTACCATGAAGGAAGTCCTCAGGGTGTGGCCTGTCTCCATGTACTCTGACCAGGTATAGAGGTTATGAAGGGCTTCCTGGGTGTTTCATATACACCTCTTTATTTTTTAAGATTTATTTTTATTTTTTTAACTATGTGTGTGTCTCTGTGTGGATTTGTGAATATGAGGTAAGTTTCCTCAGAGGCCAATAAAGAGGGTTGGATCTCCGGAACTTGTGTTAGAGGTATTTGCATGCTGCCTGATGTGTGTACTAGAAACATAACTCAGGTCGTACATGCTTCCAACTGCCAAGCCTTTGCTCCTGCCCCTGGACATCTCTCTATACGCAATCACATTGAAACAATTTCCTAATTCACTTTCAGTAACCTCAGAGGAAAGTTCCCACTCTGGGAATGCATGCGAATAGCTTCCTTGTAGTTTCTCTTCTATCACAGAAGAGCATCTCACAGGCTAATACTGCAAGTTTACCTTGCCTAAAATCATCACTACCACATATATACCTTCTGGATAATTTATCGGAGGTGAAATGGTGAAACCACAGGTATGCCGACCTCATGTTCTCATAGTTACTTCTAAAGCATCCCTCACCAAGATGGCTAAGAGGGGACCTGTGCTTGCCTTCTTCCCTCAACCCCACCAATGTCAGCCTGATGATCGGTCAGTCCCTGGAACCCATGCAAAAAGGGAAGGAGAGAGTTGATTCCATGAGTTTGTCCTTGACATGCTGACATGTGATTTAGCACAAATGCTCCCCCACCCTCAATAATGACAAATAAATCTGGAAAAAAAAAAGGATATATCAATTTGCATGGCAACAGCATATGAGAAGTGTTTTCATTTCTCTTCCCAAGTATGAACAAACTACTGACTGATCGACAGTCTCGTGAGGAACTAGACTCTGACCTTCATGATTTGGGCTCTAAGTCGTAAACATCAGCTACATGTCAGTTGGCTACTCACCCAGGTTTTGTGTACATGACTAATTTTTCCTGCTGTCTGCCCCCATCCGTTTGTTCTTTGTCCCGTCTTTGTACCTATCTCTGCTTCTTTTAAAAAGTCGATCCTTTTAAGACAATTTCATTTGGTTTCTTCATCACAAAGCCCTTGACTGTGTATTGAGGGTATTAGCAGTGTGCATTTAAATGCTTACCTCAGTACAGCTTGTCAGCAGCCAGCCTGCTGCTCTCAGGATCCATTTCACATTACTGAAGGAGATTTGTAATGTCTGAGTATCTTCCTCCATGGAGCTGTCACTGGGGGAAGTAGATAAAGAACATGGGTCAATAAAAAAATAAGAGCATACCCTGGGGCCATGTGAGTTTTGAAGGAAGAAATTCTAATGCAGAAACTCAGAATGAACATAGAATAAAACAAAAATTAAACTCATGTGTGCAGTATTCATAGTCTGGGTTTGAATTGAACCCTAGTCTTTGACCTATGGAAGAATTATTGCAGTTCAATGCTGTTGTTGAATTTCTTCATGGCCTATCAATTGTTAATTAATATTTAAAACAGTGGAAGTATTCGGTATCATTGTACAAAGAATAGTCTTTAAGAGTAGGAATCTACATAAAATCATAGTTTATTCAAAAGATTGAATGATTACATTGGGGTGATTTAACTCAAAATCAGGTTTATAATTTTAACCACTTTGGTATTAGTTCCATTACTACATAATTTAATCTCTCAGGCATAGATAAAATCTTGTGCATAATGTCTGTTCTCAGAAAATGAATTCACTCCAGCCACTAAGGGGCTTCATCCTTAGGGGATGTGAACAATTATCTCCTAGTTCCTGCCTCTGTATCTACTCAAGTCAACCTGGGACAGGTATAGGTACAGGCTCAGCTTCAGCAGAACTCTGAGTCTACACTTGGAGAGTGGTAAAGGTGACATTTCTTCAAGACTCACTCTTTCATGTTTCAGGGAGGCCACAGCTCTCCTCAGTGGCTGGCTGTCACCAGTGGTCAGAATCTGTTTCCCTCACTCCTTACAGGTGTTCTTCCTAAGTGGGAGCCTCCAGCCTGGTCTTACTTTTTGTATACATGGTGCCCGTGTTACTGCTCCTCAGAGACAGGTTCCCTTGCCTAATGCTCTGTTCTTGTGTGGTTTCCAAAGGTGTGTTAGCCAGATGCTTCGTAACAATTTAATGAAATTAGGAGGCATGAAATCTGACTAGGGTGTCAGAAAATGGTGGGGTGTCAGAAAATGATGGGGTGTCAGCACCATCTTCACAAAGAATTGGTGCCTTGCTCCTAGAAGTGGATTTGTAAAAGTAACTTTCATCTGCCTTACGTAATTGTCATCTTGGAGGCTTACTGTTTAATCAGCTCATACTTTCTAGTTCTCTCTGAACTCTGACTGGATTGTTCAACTCAGTTGCTCTGGCTCAAACTCCTTTCCAAGCTGACTGATTCCATCTGACTTCTCTCAGCTTCTCTCTGAAATGCTCTGCTTGGCCCCAAACTAACTTCGGCAGTTTGTTCTTTCTGTTCTTCTGGCTTCAACTGCCTCTGCTGACCTGCACTGAACTGCATGACCTCATGAATGTACTCGACTCTACTGCACTGGGCATTGCAATGACTCATCATTGACTCAACTCCTAACTCATTGAGTAACCCAACCCCACTCTGCTGAACTGAATGAACTCATGAATGAACCCAACTACTTCAACTGACTGAACTGAACTCAACTGAACTCACTCAACTGCTTGCCAATCAGATCTCCCTTCCAAACATCCCTGCTTCCTTCTACAAACTAACCTTACCTACATTGTTTGAGATTAAATGTGTGTTCTAAGGGAATGTCTATATTCCAGCCAGATCATAATGTAATTCAAAACATGTCTGCATTTCAGCAGGATCTCAAAGCCCTGGAAGGTCTTTGGATGTCATCTCTTGCCAGATCAATTTAAATCTCGTCGTGGATGTGTTGCTGGATTAAAATTTCTCTACATGGATCATGGTTTCACAGGTCTGAGATGGCTCCTGTGAGAATGGAAGTTACTACTGTGTGATACTCGTGCTAGAATTAAATGTAAAGTCGTCAGCAGACCACCCCTCTCTTTAGAGGATGCTGACTTTATATGCTTTTAAAGTCTGTAGTCCTCTCTAATAAGAAAACACTACAAGGTGCTTTTGCCCATGCCTAACCCCTGATGCCATCATAGTGATTGAGTATATGATGTCTTCTGTACACTGAAAGAGTTGCCTGATAACTGTGGGTAGAGAAGTTTCCTTAATTCTAGTACTATTGTCCCTGGATACAGTCTGAAACACCCATTTGCTTGTTTTCTTTATATGACACTGCAGTGTGAGCTCTAATCTGTACAAATTCCTGGTGTCTAGTATTGCTTATCTCCACAGTGGTAATGGCAAAGGGTGTTGTGTTAAGTGACTCTTCTTCCTGTACCTTCCCTGATCTCTGATTATCTTCCTTCCCTACACAAGTGAGATCCTGCTATCCTATTGGCTTCCTTCCCCTTATTTCTCTTCTTTTCTGTACCTACCTGGCACCTCCCTCCTTTTTACTGGCTGCTCTCTGCTCTCTGCCTGTCCACCATCCCACCAAATTCTGCCTCTGGCTAACATTCTGTACTATGCCACATCTCCTTGTTGTGGGGCATTCTGACTACTCTTTTCTTACTTTGTTGCCAGTTTGTATCAAGTAGATGTTGTGTGTAACAAATAAACTTCATGTTAATATCTGGAGCAACAATTTCACTAACTGATAATTTAGGCTGCTAGGGAGGGTTCTACTTACTTCTGAGGGTATATTTATGATTTTGTTTCTATTTATGAGGGTTTATTTTCAACCCTTGGTGCTATTGGTGGGGTAAACCAGGTACCCTTGGTTGAAAGAGCTCTCCAGCTGGCGCAGCACCGAAGACCTTTAACTCCACATGCTTTTGGCAAAACTCATTGTCACAAGAATATCCTGGGCATTGGAAGATTGAGGGGCATAAGGGACATTTGCTCCTAGTTGAAACATGAGTGCTTCCTTAGCACAATTCTGGGAGAAGAAACACATGTGGAATGCATATAGCTTGATCCTCTCTCATGAGCATCTTCCAGAGTGTCTGGCATAGACTGGATGGGTCTTGAATAGGCTTCTACCAGGCAGAGTATTTCAGATGACAACAACAACAATAAAAAAAAAAAGAAAGAAAGAAAGAAAGAAGGAAAGAAAGAAAGGAGGAAAGAAAGAAAAGAAAAGAAAAGAAAACAAAGAAAAAGAAATCACATTGCACTTAACTGACCTGGAGAAATGAGAGGATCTAAAGATTAACTTGAGCAGTAAGCTTGGTTGTTCAACACATTCTAAGTTTTCTTGAGAGACAGAACCTAAATTTCACTTTCTTCTGTTCTTTGTGTAAGTTGAATCTTTAACCAGCTTTACCCTCATAAGTCAAATCCATCTTTTTCTGATACTTTATATGTAAGAAAGAAATAATTTTGTAAAACCTTGAAATCATAAATTACATTACTAGACTGCAAAGAAGCAGAAAAGTCTGTGTCTCCAATGTGTAGCAATTGGATTGGGGGCAGTTTAGTGATATGTTCAAATGTATGGAACATGTTATAAAAAAAAAAAAAAACCTATACCAAGAACTGGAGTAAATGTCCCAGTGTGTAAAGAAAACGAATTATACAGGCATTTGGTATCATTACATAAGATAGAGTTTAAACTTAGTATTTGTAAATCACCAGTGATTTGAACTTCTAGCTTTTTAGATTTTTGTTTCATTCACACCATGCCCATGCCCTTCCTCCCTTTCTCCTTTCCTCCCTTCCTCCCTTTCTCCCACTGCTCTCTGCCATAGTCCAGATTCTACACCCATATGCACTGTTAATAAGATACTGAGAAGAACTCTGAAGTGCCCGTTGCCCCCCTACACATTTCATTTTTCTTGTCAGAAAAGTAGTTTGCTTCAAGCTGTAACTCAGAGTTACTCACCTCCACCCCAGTTGGGAAAGGTGCTATCCGTCTTGCTGCTAGGCGGGTAAAGAGAAGCAGTTCAAGTGAAAGAAGAGTTTAGGGAAGAAATGTGGGAATACCATTACATGATTTGCTGTGTTGTATCTGCATGGTTGACAAAAACCCTGCAGCCCCTGTCTGGACCAGTGAGCTCCCACGTCGATAGGAAAATAGGAGTTTCCCACATTCACCTTATTAGTATGTTCATTGGACAAAGGGATGGATTTCATAATTACATTTTAATTCAGTTATGTTATGTCTTCTGACCATACTCATTCTTTACCCTCTCCCATCTCTCCCACCTGTACTTCCTCTTCCCAGATAGTCCTCCTTTCTTTGCATGGGACTATGCATGGTGTGTGTGTGTGTGTGTGTGTGTGTGTGTGTGTGTGTGTGTGTACATAACCTCAGCCCCACATCTTCTTTATCTGTTTTTGCTTTTGAAAGGCTGATCAGCTGTGGTGTATCTCCTTGTCTGAAACCCATCCTTCTCATGGGCTGTGTTGCGATAGTGATATTTCCTATGTGCTCTGGGCTGATTAATGTGTTATCTGTGCCTGAAATTTGCACAATGAGGCTCTAGGTTCCAACCATTCAGAAACTGACTAAATTTTGAAGTAGAGTCTTTAAAGAGTTGGTTTTAAAATGAGGGTGTTAGTATTGGTCTTACGCCAATATGACTGTACTCTTACAGAGAGATACATGGAGAAGACTTGTGTAGAAGACACCATTTGTCAGCCAAGGAGAGAGACCTCTCAGAAAGAGCTAATCCTGTAGACCTTGCCCTGTATTTCCATTCTACATATCTTCATGGCAATCTATTACTGCCTCTTAAGCTGTGTGGTCTGACATCTTTTCTTGTAGAAGCCTTAGCAAAGAGAGGCATTACAAGGCAAGTCTCATGAGGATTGTGCTCTAAGAGACTTGAATCTCTTAGAATGACCCTCCACAGTGGTTTGAATGAAAATGGTCCCTGTAGACTCATGTTTTTGCATGTTTGGTCCCCAGTTGGTACCTATTTGGAAGGACTAGAAGGTGTGGCCTTGTTGGAGGCCGTGTGTGGTCACTGAGGGTGGGCTTTGAGATTTCAACAGCCCAAGTCAGGCCCTGATCTCTCTTTCTGCCTCCCACCTATGGGTCCAGATGTTAGAACTCAGCTACTGGTCCAGTGCCATGTCTACTTGCCAGCCACCACATGGTCCAACTAGGTGATGATGGATTCAGACTCTGAAACTATAAGCAAGCCAATTAAATGCTTTCTTTTGTAAACAGCTCTGGTTATAGTGTCTCTTCACAGCACTAGAATAGTGGCAAAGATACTTCCCAGGCTGTTCCCTCTACTGTCTCCTGACCAACTATAGAAATTAGAAATAAGAATAAAGAAGAAAAGACATTTCCAAGAGAGATCACCTGAGGCCTTATTTGCTAACTTTGACCTATAATGGAATTAGAGTAGACACAGATTTTAGATGAAAAACTTCATTATTACAAATTGTGAATTTTATGAATGATTTCATTATAATGTTAGGAAATAGGCAGAATAGTGATTTGGGCCATTAAAGAAAAAATCCTACTTGGAACTTGTTGAGAAGACAGTGACAGATAAAATAAATATCCTTATGCTCATGACCTCATAGATTGGTATTGCTTAGTGCTGACTGGTGATGGGACCCCATAGACTGATGTCATACAGTAAAGTGACAGGGCTACACAGATTACTGTTTGGTAGGTATGTCAGCATGATGGGACTTGGTAGGTTGGTGTTGTTTGCAAAGGTAGAATGAAGCCTTGTCTTCTCAGATTGGGATTTTGGTCAAACACCAGAATTCCTCTCAAGTTGTCAAAGAGACTTAAATTGGTTCCCTGATAACTGATATTGTCTCTCTCTCAGCTCTGAAGACAGTTTGGTGACTATGTGTCAGGATGTAGAGTTGCAGTATATCACTCACGGGTGGCTGATGTCCCAGGGACTCTGCTAACTGTGTTGATTTAAGAAAAAAAACCAAAGTCTTGAGAGTTCAGAGATGCTGTTGGCCTTAAGCTAATAATGTCTCCGTAGAAGGGAAAGTAGTTAAGAATCAGGAAAGTATAGGGCAATTAAAATAATGTAAATTTACAGAAAGAAGAAAGGACAGGGGCCTCCAGGCAGTGCTACAGCATGCCAGAATCTGGGCAAGCATCAGACACTTCGTGAAAGAGTGCCTTGACCTCTCTGAGTCGCTAAGTCCACAACGTGTATTTAGAGGGAAAGTTTTAGATGCCAGAAAAGTAAGAACGTCCCAAGGTCTCCGAGACTGGGTGGGTGCTGTTGATTGAATCTGACTTTGGCTTTTGATGTGAACATGTCTTTTGGTAGTGGTTCAAGGGCATCAGACATAAGTAATGAAACAGAATTGTATCTTTTCAACTTTTAAAAAGTCTTCCCCAGAGCCATAAGCTGTCCTTAGAAGTAAGCTAGCCTCACGAACTACATATTAATGGGAGCATGAAAGCATCCCAGGAGCTGACTGGGGCCACGGATGTTCACAGAGTCGATTGCAGCTTTGATGAGATGTACAGACTAAGCCATTTAGTTTGTTGACACTGAGTGGTAGCTCCCGTCCCTGCACTCACTGCAATGTGCTGGTAACTGTAAATGGATTTATGCTTAAGTGTTGTGGCCCAGTCGCTTCCTTTACTTATCAGCTTGCCTGTGTTGCTTTATGCCGTCTGCCATTTGTCTCCTTGGAATTCTTCCAGTTCAGTCCAGTGTGATGGCACTGAGGTGAGTAGGGGCCAGTTCAGTCTAGTGTGAATACACTGAGGTAACCAAGGAGTTGCATTTGCCTTCTTTTTAAAAATATTTTTTTATTCTATGTATAAAAGTATTTGCCTGCATGTGTGTGTGTGCACCATAGTGCCTACAAATGCCAGACGAGGAAGGCCATCAGGTGTCCTGGAGCTGGAGCAATAGGTAGCTATGACCTGTCATGCTGGGAACCAAACCTATGTCCTCTGCAGGAACAGCAAGTGCTCTTAACCACCGTGCTGTCACTTTGACCCTTAGCTCACCTTCTATGTTAAATCTCCGTAATTGTAAACACATCAGAGTAGCACATCATTTCACAATATTAGAGATGAAATATTCCCCGTCCCCCAGTGAGATGATGGCTGTCTCAGCGTCATAGTGAAAGCCATCACTTATTGGTGCTGCTTCATGAATACAACTGTGATACTGGTCTAAAAATTGTGATACCTATAGTGTGAGAGTACAGGATTATGTACATAGAGGGGTAATACTCAATGAAGGTCACAAACAACTGTGGAATTACTGTACTAGACATTTTAGAATATGCTCCTGCTATCTATCTGTCTATCTGTCTATCTATCTATCTATCTATCTATCTATCTATCTATCTATCTATCATCTATTTTATCTATCTATCATATCTAACATCTATCTATCATCTTTCTCCCTATTAATCATCTATCATATCTATCATCTATCTGTCTACCTGTCATCTATCTTATCTGTCTATCCATCTATATATCACATCTATCATTTATCTATCATCTATCTTATCTATCTGTCATCTCTCTATCATCTTTTTTCTCTATCAATCATCTATCTTATCTATTTTATCTATCCTATCTATCTATCTATCTATCATCTATCCATTTATCATTTTTATCATCTATCTATCATCCATCTATCTATCCATCCATCTATCTATCTATAAACTTGCTGCAAAACACTATGTCCTCTTATGCCAGCAGCCACCTCATCCTTTGCCTCCAGAGGCCACATCAAATGTTGTCCTATGCCTCCAAGGTTTGTGTAAGTGCATGTTGGGATGCTGAGGAGACAAGAGACTGATGGGCAGCCATTGTTCAAAATGGCTCCCATCATTGAGATTTCCACAACCATAGGTTTTTTTTTATATATAACATAATAAGTGCTCATATATAAGATTTGAGTAGTGATCAAACAAATTAAAATTCATACACAAAACATATTCCTGCTTATTTTCTTTGAAAACATTTAAAACAGTACACTTTTGTGGGTTTCTGAGGTTTGGTCATGTATTGACAAGCCACTTACCTCTGGTGCCCACAGAGTTCCTCATACTTAGAAGAAGCATTGTAGTGTTACCATGCCCTGTGGATGTGTAATTATCCAGAACTGGGAGTTCTCTTGAGACAGAACCATGACTTCCGAAGAGCTCAAGAGTATTTGTTTCTTCCTTTTCTATATTTTCTGTTAGAGCTTGTTTTTGAACTTGAAACATGGAAGTTGAGAGATTTTTTTTTTTCTAGAGTTTAGTAAAAGCAAAACACTTAAGTTCTACAGAAAGTAGATTTCTCTCCAACTTTGAAAAAATAGTATCCGAGAACACTGGAGCTCTAATGTTGGCATGATGTGTTTGAAAATGGCACACTTGTTATTTTAGGTTGCTCCTGTGGTAATCACAAATGACCAGTTCACTTGAAAACTATTAAAATATGCATACTATCATCTGAGCTTATTCTTTTTGGATTTTCAACCACATTTTTGAAGGCTGAAAGTCAGGCAATACCTTGAGGTTTTGACTATTTATTGAGGAAAATGGACATAGTAAAACATTCGTGCTTGAGGCACACATGAAGATTGAGCTGCACATCTGATACATATGTGCAGTAGGATCTAGGTCCAGCCCATGTATGCTCTTTAGTTGGTCTTTAGTTGATTGTTTCATCTCTGAGAGCCCCCAAGGATCCAGATTAGTTGACTCTGTCAGTCTTCCCTATCCCCATCAGAGCCCTCAGTCCTTCCTCCAACTCTTTCATGAGTCTCCAAGCTCCATTTAATGTTTGGTTCTGGGTGTCTGCATCTGTTTCAGTCAGCTTCTGGGTGGAACCTCTCGGAGGACAGTTATACTAGGCTCCTGTCTGAAAGCATAATAGTGTCATTAACATCGTATCATTAACAGTGTCAGGGATTGGTGCTTGCTCATGGGGTGGGTCTGTAGTTGGGTCAGTTATTGATTGGCCATTCCCTTAGTCTCTGCTCCTTCCCTCATCCTTGCACATCATCTTAAAGGCAGCATGAATTTTGGGTTGAACATTTTGTGAATGGGTTGGTGTCCCTATCTGGACTTTTTTTCTTTTCCTCTTATACGATACTTATCAAAGACAATACTTTAGGTATGTCAGTTATTTTATATTACAATATATCAAGTGTGCATATTTAACAAGTCTAATACTTTTGCACAAGTCTTTAATATTTTCTACATGTGGAACAACATTTTCTTTCATGAGGATGTTTTCACAACTTCAAATTCTATTTTCATTATGTATATGCATCTCTCTGGCCTGACTTCTTTTATAAAAATTGACTATACTCTCTACAGTACAACATTGGTATGTTTGTTTGTGTTTTCAAGAAATGCTGTAATATGTTCCTGTGTTATTAGGATTCTGGTTATAGATTTGCCATCCTTGCCTTTTCTTTGGTGAGTTCTTCTCTGTTCAAATACCAGCAATAGTTATGTGTTTCAACCAAGTTTACTTGATATACATCAAACACTCTCCTCTTCTCTTTGTTTTTCTTGTACTCCATCCCTATCTCTGTCTCCTTTTACAACATAATTTTGTAATCAAATGCTTACTGATTATGGTGGTGCCCATTTCCATTCATTAATTGAAATGTACAGATTTACTGTGGCTGACTTTTCTTTTAACATGTATTGTTTATTCTAACAGGAAGTATTTTTATTGTGTTTTAGTTTTTTCATCAAATTTGAATACTGTTACTAGCCTAGTATTTTTGTTATTTTTTCCTTATTTATACTGCATGATAATATTGGATTAATGTAAGAAATTCCCTCGCATATATATCTGATAGAACATTGTCCAAACAGTCCTTTCAATTAGTTGTGAGTTGACAGGAATCCACTTACAAATGTGTTTAGACATATGCTTTTCTGTTTGGATTGTTTTTTTTTTTTTAATTGCAGAAACAATACCTTTGTTAAGGATATATTTTTTGAAACTAACCATAAAAAATTCATGCTTTGTTTATGAACAGAGCCGTTTACTCCTTTAAAATTTCAAAACTGTCTTTTCACAATGACAACGTCTTTCTTAATAAAGTTGGCCTTGCATTACTGGAGTGCTGTGAACAAGGTCTCACCCATTAGGATCTTGTATTTCTTGAGGTGTAGGCTAATCATTATGTTTTGTCAACTTTATTGAGGATTCTTTCTGACTCTTAAGACTTTTATTCACAGACTTATTTTTTATTTTTAAGTCTATTTTTATGTAGTTGTTCACAACTTTTCTTAAGTTGCCTTGTTTAAGATTTAAATATTTGACAACAGTTATTGTGTGTGCCTGAGTGTGCATGTGTGTGTGTGTGTGTGTGTGTGTGTGTACCATAGCATGAATGTGAAGGTTGGAGGACAACTTGTAGGAGGAGTCCAGGGATCAAACACAAGTCATCTAGCTCAGCACCAAATATTCTTGCCCACTGAGCTGTCTTGGGGGACTTGCCTTAGCCTTCTTAATGTATATTTTATTTTTCTCATATCTTATTGTATTTATAATTAAGTAAAACTGAAAGTGCCCAAAAGGGGGATTCTCACTCAAGTCTCAGGGCTGCGAGCACCCAAAGACCCATGAGAGACCGGCTTGCTGTAAACACATGAGGCAGTTTAATATCAGAGCTCTGGGTCAGCCCATATTTCCATATCTCACATAGGAGATAGGAGGACTGACCCCTTGGCTCAGGGGTCTAGGGTTTATATGTGGACAGGGTGGGGAAAGGGGGAATTTTCACACAGGGTGCACATGATTGTTTGTTTTACTTTTTTGAACATCAGCAGGTCGCTGGGGGCAGGGTGCAGTTCTCTCTTGGCCAGTCAGCTCCTGGGATCTTTCAACAGGCCTTTGTCTTGTAACTCCACATCCTCTGTAACTAATTAACTGGGCCCAAACCTGCTGACAGGCATTTTTAACTATTTAGGTTAGGGAAAAGGAATCACAGGGCCCTGCTATTTTTATTAGTTTGGGTCTATTTAAAAATTTTCTTTCAAAACAACAGTGATTGACAATTGTATTTATTTCTAATTTTACTCAGAATATGTTACTATTGGTGTTTCCTTTTCTCCCTCCCTCCCTTTCTCCCCCTTTCTCTCTCTTTCTTTCTTTCTTTCTTTCTTTCTTTCTTTCTTTCTTTCTTTCTTTCTTTCTTCCTTTCTTAGAATGTCACATGCAGCCAAGCATGTTCTTACCTCACTATTTAATCAAGACTGACCCTGAATTGCTATTCCTTCTTCATCCACCTATCATGTGTGACTTAAATGTGCCCACTATGCCTAGTGCCTGGATTTTTTTGTTCTCCAGTAAGTGAATAAATATTATAAATTTTATCATGTTAAAAACTCTTGCAACAAATAAAGACATCACAATCAAATTTCTTAATGTTTAAAATTCTATTAATTGATTCCCTAACTGGAGTCATTTTGTTTTAATATAATCAATGAACTTTTATGGATTGCATGGCTTGCCATGTGTAACTAGAGCATGCTCGGCTCTGCTTTTCCAGGAAAGTGTGGGCTCTGGTTTGGCTTGCTGTCTTAGTGCACATGGAACTGATGCTTTTCTGTCAGCTCCATCCAGAGAGTTGACAAGTTTGGCTCTTTTATGTCTAAACAATCAGCAAGTCCACAGGATGCCTTTTTCTTTGCATATGCAAAGACTTCATCTGAATAATTGCTTCATCCCCAAACATGATGGGGTATACCTTATCTTCAGAGACTTTTCCTCTTTCTTTCTTTTTCCCCCTTGGCTCCTTTTGTCCAAACACACATATTCTCAGGAATAATTCTTTTTATTTGAAAAACATCATCATAAGATATTGTTCTGTGGTCTTCTTGCAAGACTATCTCTGTAATTTTAAAGACAATTTTCCTGAGTTTTAAAATCATTATTGTTTTGTGTGTTTTTTTGTCTTGAGAACTGCCTATACTTTTTTATGAGGAGCATCCTTTTTGTTGAATTTGCATTCAGAGTTCCATGGTAGTTGCTCTCTGCCCATCCCTGCTTCCATCCCCTCTCTTTTCCTCCTAAACAGGTGCCCCCTTCTTTCTACCATGTGGTCCTCTCTCCAGTTGGTGGGTTAATTCATTTATCTCCTTCATCTTTCTTGCAGTTCTATGTTGTCACTCAAAGCTGTGAACTTTCCTCTGATTAAATATCTGCTTATATGTATGCACTATTTTTCCTGTGTCCCTTCTCATTTTTTGCCATTATATTTATAACTAAAGATCTTTGATTTAGTAAAACCAGTGTGTTATGAAGAATGGTTTATAACTGTGAAGTTCTTTTGAAGTTGGTTCTACATTTAGAAAGGCAATCCTAAAGCCTTGCCTTCCCTTTGACTCTGGAGGCCAGGCTAAAAATGGAGCCTTTCAGGTTTTCCTCGTGTGTCTCCAGTCTGTTCATTAAGCTACTAGTCTCAGCTTTCTATGACTTTCCCAGTGGATCACACTATCTTAGTATGTTGTCACTTCCTTCAGAGTTCTTCTGTGATGGCCATTCATGTCACTGAGTCCTTTTCCTCACAGATGTCCTTTTCTGTGTCCTTTCCAACCTCTGGCTCCCCGTGTTCACATCACAATTCCACTGCTGTGGAATGCTCCTAACTGCTGTCTTTGGTTCTGTCTTCTGGGTAGCACCCTCCTTGTAAGAACCTTCCCTGCAGAACTCTTTGGGTGCCAGCTTTCTCTTCTCATGATCACTCCTCCATATAGGTTGTAGAGGCCTGGCACAGCCCCACTGCGGATCTCTAGACCCTCCTGCTTCTCACCCTTCACCCTCTTTGACAATGCTAGGCAGAGTCCACCCTGTAGGTGATATCCAAGTCTTCCTTAGGTTTATATTGATCTCAATGTGCTCTGTCAGTTCAGGATTGAGACAAATCCCTTTCAGATGCTATACATAGACACATAACCTACTCGGATACAGACCAATGTGGTGGTTTTGAGGGAGTGTTTGTTTTGATGTATTTTCACACTTTCTGAGTCTTCAAGGTTGTTTTATTGAAAAAATAATGTGCCTTCTGAGGACTATCAAAAGACAACTCAAACCACAAAATCAATGTTCATGTTACTACTAACTACAGAAACCTCAACAGTGACGTTGTTCAAAGCTTTCCTCACCCTCAGCCCTAGCTGTGAAGGAACAAATAGTTTTATTTTACCCACTGTGGTACATAGCATTATTCTTATTTGTTGGTAGGAAGGCCACATACTGACGAGGTCACAAAACTGGTAACAGCATAGAGATGTGACCAGGTGCTTACTCTGGAGTCAGAACTAATCATTGTGACCTAGACAGTAAAATTAGGAATGAACTCTTTGCAATGTCTCAGATGTAAGACAGGTTCTTTGGTGGCTCGTTAGTGTGAAGAACTGATAAAAACTGGAGATGTGGTGACTCCACAGAAGACTGCCTAAGGTGGAGAGACAGGAGCACAGCCCTGGGAGGAGGCCTGTAATCGCTCACTTGGTATATAAAGGATCCACATGACTTTGATTAAACAATAAGAATCCAAGTTTAGTTTCTCTAGTTTTTAAGTTAATATTTTATTCATCAGCCCCCTCAGTGATTATGTTGTCATTGGCAAAATGTTCCTTTGCAAAAATTGTGACTTAATAAATTGGATTTAAAAGGGCTCCATGGTCACCCTCTGCACTGGGAACAGTTGTGAGATGCTCTGTTAGCTACCATCCACTGCAGGAAGCAGCTTCTCTGGTGATGTCTCAGAGTGGCACTAACCTGTGGGTATAGAAATATACAGTTAGAAGGCCTTTGATACTCTCTCCACTTAGCAAAATAATTGCAGTAGATTTGCCCAATGAGACAATATAAAAGAGCTAGAATCACTGCTGAACAATGGAAAATGGTCCTTTAAATACTATTAGAGTCAAAAATCATACATCTGTCTTGGTTACTTAGTTATTGCTGTGATAATACACCATGACCAAGGCAATTTATAAAAGTAAGTGCTTAATTTGGGCATACAGTTTCAGGGGGGTCAGAGTCCACAATGGCTGAACAAAGGCATGACAGTAGGAACAGCTGATAACTCACATCTTAATGCACAAGCAGAAGGCAGAGAAAGAAGGCACACTGGGGATGGTGCAAAGTCTTTAGAGACCTCAGAGCCCACACAGTGGCATAAGTCCTCCAACAGGGCCACATCTCCTAATCCTTCATAAACAATGCCATCAACTGGGAACCAAAGTATTCAAGAGTATGAGCCATCATTATTCAAATTACCCTGATAATCTATTAAAATGTTTAAATCAAAATAAAGAGAAACTCTCCTTTGTACATAAGAGAGCAAAACCCCGTTCTCCTGTTGTTTTATATCATAGTGGGAGAAAATATTTTCTCTAGGCCATAGTTTTTCAACCCCTAACCTAAAGACAAACAGTCACTTGAGTTCAACCCTTGTTTGATTTCCAGCTACTGAAGTTCCATTTCCTTTGATCTCATCTTAATTTTATCCACATTTTCCAGCATTCAAAGTTGTCTTATTGCGTTTGTTCCAATTTTTACCATTTGTCATCTGTTTTCCTGTTGTTGACATTTGCAAACATCTTTGATGCTACATTTAAAAGGGTCAATTTTGTGATTCATTTGTGTCTTAATTTTAGCAAAAAGGACCTAATTAGCTACAAATCTTCCTTTGTGAATTTCCAGAAAGCAGCTCTTGGCCGGTAACAGCTTTGTTAAAATCAGATTCCTCTCAGGGGAAAAAACATAAAAAGCTTGTTCTTCTCAATTTACCTGTGAAATGTCTTTGAAGATACATTTGGAAGTAAGGGTGATTGAGTTATAATCTCCAGTTCATTCTATTGAAATGTAGAGCCTTCTAAGTCAGAGTGGTGCATGCTAACAGGTGGTTGTGTTCTTTAAACTGCATTATACAAGTCCAGACTATAAACAAACCAGTCTCCAAATGGACTGAAGTAGTGTGTAACTGATAGACCTGTCTGATAATGTTTATTGTTCAACAGGGATGCAGTTGGAAAAATCAGTTTGGGATACGATGCACCAGGATACAGATCATGGTGCTAGTGGGTAACAAAAGTGTGTAAGAGAAATATTAAAAAAAAAAATTCTGACATACGTTACAACCTGACTGTAATTTCCCCTTCTTTCCCTCCCCCACTTTCTCACTCCCATTTACTCTTTCTCTCTGTCCCAGATCTACCCGTCCCCTGAGAAAAGGGCAGACCTCCCAGGGACATCAAACAAACATGGAAAAACAAGCAGCAGTAAGACCAGGAATGTACCATCACATAAAGTCTGGACAAGGCAACCCAATAGAAGAAAAAAGACCCCACAAGTAGGCAAAGAGTCTCAGACAGCTCCCGTTCCCACTGTTAAGATTCCTGCAAAACACAGGACTAGTATGAAAGAAAATTTAAGAAGAAATATTTATCCTTTAGTATGCCTTTCTAAAAGATCAAAACCAACCAAACAACAAAAACAACCAAATCAGGCTTGGAGGAGGTTTAAAAGACCTATATGGGAATGGGTCCTCAGGAAGACTTTCGAGTCAGTTCCAGCTCAGATCCTCTGAGGCCCCTATCCAACAAATGTATGTGGTGTCTTCAGCAATATGGACCTCCCTCAGATTCTGGGTGACCTGTCTTGAGAGTCTCTTGAAGTCCCATGACCAGGAACAAAGGAAGTTTCCATGCCTAGTACAGGGCTTTTCCTGAGGTGAACTCAGGAGTATTATACTGTTTTAGGGAGTATTATTACTTCAAGTGGCATAATCTCACCTTATGTATAGAAATTTTAGGTAAAAATTTAGTTATAAATATCGATTGGCCATGTCTTTTTAAGGACCTTTAGTGTTTTGGTTCCACCTTGCCTCTCCTTCTGTATTATCCCCCGTCCCCATCCCTAGTTAAAGCCTTCTCCCCAGTTTCCCATTTCCCTCTTATACCACTTACATACTGCTGTTCTCCTCTCTAAATATCCCCATCCCATGGTCTCTTTTCACATTTCTGGTTCCATGATTACTCCAGGATATGTGTCTGCATCTGAAGATTTGGAGCCAGGAGCCTCAGATGAGGGAAAACACGTGGTGCTTGTCTTCCTGGACCAGGCCTACATCACTCAAGTAACCTTTTCCAGGTCTTCTCACTTACCTGCGAATGTCATGAGTCACTTTTCTTAACCGAATAGTATTTCACAGTGCCTATGTCCCACACTTTCATTACCCACTAATTAGTTGAAGGACATTTAGGTTGTTTCTATTCCCTAGGTATAGTGAATTCAGGGGCAATGAACCTGACTGAGCCATTGTCTATGGAGTAGGATGTCAGATCCTTTGGATATATTACAAAGAGGGGTAGAGCTGGGTCATGTGATGGGGTAGAGCTGGGTCACGTGATAGATTCACTTTTAGCCATTTGAGTGTTCTCCAAACTGACTTCCAGAGTTCCTCAGCAGGTTGTGATTTTATGTTTATTCATGAATAGGCACATATAGCAACAATTGGTAAAGGAAAAAAAAAAAAAAACTCCGCGATTCTGAAGGGCATGGGTGGGAGGAAAATGAGGGATGAGAGGGAGAAATATTATAATCCTATTTTAGTTCAATACAAAATAGAAATCTAAAAATGCCTGTGTGGAGCCAAATGTTTAATCAACCCACAGCCCTCTGTCTGGCTTTATTGACAGGTCCTCATGTTTACCCCAGAGATGGAAGGAAGTCATTTATTACTATGCTGACAGAATGGTTTGCTCTTGATGGAGAAATTTGTGAAATCCTTTCTCATGAAAATCATTGAGTTGGGGAGGCTTGTGTGTGAGAGAGTGAGGGAGGCAGAGAGGAAGGGCCCACCTGCCTTATGGCTATGATCTGGGATCATGTCTGCAGGTCTTTCACATCTCCATGACTTGAGTTGTAACCTCTGGTGAGAGATTCTTAGAGAATATGGACTAAATCTGCAAAGGGTTCAGAGGTGGAAAGAGATTGGGATCAGACAAAGCCGTAGAGTGGAACCTCATTTTGATTCCTAGTGGTTTATAAGAAGAGGACCACAGCCCATGGCTCTTGCTGCATGATGCCTCACTCTGCCTCAGTATGGAACCAGTAGGGAGATGACCAGACACAGGGCCTTGACATTACACTTCTGTAACACGAGCCAGAATAAGCCTTTCTCTTTCATAGCTCACCTAGCCTATGGAATTATATTATTAGCAGCACAAAGCAGGCTGATTCACCTAGATCTCTTCTTATACATAAACTCATCCTTTTTGTCATGAGTCCCATATATCCTTAGTTATTTCTACCTTCCTTAGTAAATAAGCCCTGCAGGGATTATGTGAGAAAATTGGAGTGGCAAAGAAAATAAGACAAGGCCAGAAGAGATTCCATGGCAGAGGAGAGGGGCCCTAGGCAGCTCCATGCCACAGGGCTACCACTGCTGCTGTCTCTACCAAGTAAACACCTGGGCAGAGGGGCATTTTGCTTTTTAGTATGAAGACCGGACAGAGCGGCTGCTCATCGGTCCATGAAGATGAAGCACTGTGATAGATCCTGTAAGACTTTGGCTACAAAATCAGCAGAGTTGCAGCTCAGTTGTGTTCAGTGTTTAGTTCTGGGGTGAACAGCAAAACCCTTAATGCATTTGGTGTGAACATTTTCATGCGTAATCAAATGAGGTGCCCAAGTGTGTGTCTCCTCGGTATTCTGACTTATGGTATGGCAGAACAAACCATAGGTATTCAGAAGCACATGGTGTTCTGTCAATAAGCCTTTTTAAAGTCCTCACACAAGTGTAACTCTACAACCTGTGACTGGAAGTCCCTAATGTCATCAGGCTTTGAAAGAGCTTGTAACTCTACTTTTAAAGAACTGCTGGTTAAGAACAAAGTGAAGCCTGAGCTACCACTGAGAGGCCATGCTCATGCGCATGGTCTGTACTATGGAGAGGCCATGCTTATGTGCATGGACATACTGATGTTTGGGGTCTGTGCTGCTACCAGAGACATGTTTGGGTACATGGCTTTGCTACAGCTGGGAGCGTATTGATCTCCGTGGTGGCCCAGGAGTTCCACAGAAGGCCATGCAGATGCCTGTGATCTGTGCTACTGCCTGCGACCATGTTGATGTCTGTGGCCCATACTGCCATCAGAGACCATGCTGAGATCTGTGGCTGATGCTACAGGTCAGGTGGATCTGTGTGGTCTGTGCTGTTATCAGACACCACGAAGAACTCCGTCACCCATGCTCCCACTGATTATAAATGACAAGGAAGCATATTCTGCAGTGGTACTGAGAATGAAACGAGGCCAGAGCTACTGCTGAGAGGCCATGTTAATATGCATGGTCTATGTTGCTATGTAAGTGTAGGCTTTATTTTTACTGTTTCCTAAACAGTACATTGTAACAGCTATTTGCATATCACTGCATTCTGAGTTGTCTAGAGAGAAGTTAGCACACAAAAGGATATGTGCAGACTATATGCAATTTCTACAATTTATTCTATACATTATGTATTACTTTATGTAATGGACTGTAGAATCCCATGTAAATTCCATAAACATCGTCAAAGGATGCTGAGAGACCACTGTACTGAGTTCTTCTCTAGGTTGGTGATGGTCCTTTTTGCCTTCTGTTGTATTTCATATGAGCTCTGGCAAGTACCTGCAATGTAGAAATTCTTGTCACTCAACAAGGGTGGAACAGTCTTTTAATAATCACTAGACCTGGGATCAGAATGAGCAGCTCGCTGAGGTGCTGAGGGAATCTAACCCATCCCCATCCCCATCCCCATCCCCATCCCCATCCCCATCCCCCTCCCCTCCCCATCCCCCTCCCTCTCCCTCTCCTGAGACTCCAGTAAGCATCCTTCCTGGCTCTTTCGTTTAAGCTCTGCATCTATTTTCTTTCCCGTGCAATGTTTGTGTGTCTCTGTGAGGATGTTGCGGTTACCTGAAAATGCTCGATGTTCTCGTAGCCTGAGAAGGTCAACTTGATTCCATCTGCAAAGCATGAGCCATGTACAGGCAGCTCTAAAGACTAGGATATAGAAATGCAGATCCCCCAAGGAGTCACTACCTAGTGTCTATAGTGCACAGTCTTCACAGGGCTGAGCTTCCCCCTTGGTTGTAGAGAGTAAGAATGGGATTGGAGACATAACATTGGTTTGTTTTGGTCTCAGTTCAAGTCTATGATGCGGTGAATCTAAAGAGGGTGGTGGTTTGTCATGTTCTCATGTTGATAATGGCTTCTTGTCCATCCTGTCAGCACAGGGTTCTTTGTTTAGGGGAATGAGCATCAGAGCAACAAGGGCAAAGGTGTGATTGACTCAGCCATCTCCCCTTTACCCAGTGCACAGCTAGAGGAAAACCTCCATCTTTGAATTAAGCAACATGAAGGCTGGTCAAGAGATGCATATCAACACTTTTTAATTAAAAATGAAGCCAACTCTTTTTTTTGCTTTTTTTTTTCTGACAGAAATTAAGCCTGTCTTTGTGCATTTGACAGTGGTGACTCGTTTGGCTAATGAGAAATCATGAGCTAAGTTGGGTCTTTAATTTTAATAAGACTATATTGAAAAGTACTAATTGAAACAAAATCAGTTTGGAACCACTGTATTGTTTATATCCAAGGGTCTGCCGTGTTTGGGAGTGCATACAAACATAGCCCCTTACATTATATTGCATACAATGTATGCAGCCAAACTCTTAGAAGATCATAGCCTTTGTACTCTTCGCACTCTTTTAAAGAAATCGTTCAAAGATCTGTTTATTTTTATTTTATGTATTTGTATGAATGGTTGGATGTGTGTGTGTGTGAGTGCACACACATGCACGTGCTCATGCATGCAATACATGCATGCCAAGAGTGCCTGGAGCTAGAAGAAGGTGTCAGAGACACTGAAACTGGAGTTATAAGTGTAAGGCCCCCACGAAGGGAAGACCTCACCCAAGCGTCAGGAATTCACAGCCACCCATTAACTCACAAGACACTGAACTTGATGCAGTCAGCAAGAGGTATATTTTGATCAGCATGTTGAGGTCAAGACCCATGACCCATTCAGGGGCAGTGGGGTCTGACCCCAGGGCTTTGGAGGCAGAGAAAATTTAAAGGCCAAAACCACAACCCAGGGAGGAGCCACAATCCAGGGTGAGTGAAGGAGGGTTATTGGAAAGTACCTGTGGAAAGTTCCAGTCCATTATTCAGTTTGTGACGGGGTCCAAGGAACAGTCATGGGGAACATTTTGTATAGACTATTTTCAAAGAGCCTATTCGTAATCAACCATCTATCTTGTGGTCAGCCAAGTTCCTGAAACACAGAGCTCACTACCAAGCTGACCTGCACTCTTGTTTCTGCCCAGCCTGCTAGGAGATTTTGAAAAAATTTAACCCTCTCATAAGCACCTATGTGTATGTTAGGAACCTGACCTGAGTCCTCTGCAAGAGCAGTGTGGTTGAGCTGTCTCTCCAGTCCTTGTATTCTGGAGCTCACAGCATCTGAGGTTGTCTGTCTAAGATATGCTTCAGATTATATTCTTCAATCCACTGGTATGGATGGGGACAGAGTTCATAGGTCCCACTCCTTCTGAGGGCTGCTATGCAGGAAATGGTTGATGGAGGAGGGACATATTGCTTTCTTTGATAGTGTTACCACTGGTTCATGCTGCTATAAACAAACTCTCAGCCACACTCCTGTCAACATCCCTAATGGATCTCACCGGGACACAAAACAAAACAAAAATACAGAATAAGTCCCCGAAAGTAGAAATGGGAAACTAGTTGGGAAGAGATGGGCTCATCAGAAGTAGGGAGGCACAGGAGGAGGTAATGGACGTATGTGGGTATGATTGAAATAGATTACAGGTGCACACGAATATATTGTAATGGAACACATTATTGCATTTAATTGATATGCTAATAAAACATTAAAAAGCTATTACACTGCAATTTATTTCTCAACACTTGATTTTCCCAAATGCTTCTGAGTAAACCAAACAAAGCAAGGTGCCACTTCAGTGGTGTCATGTGGTAAGTCAGATAAATGTTTTGAATGAGATTATTGTTCCTAAAAAGGCTTTTTAATAATAGAATAGCAAACTTGTTGTTAGTTGAGCTGGTTCTAATTTCTTTTTATTTTTCATGGATGTAAAGTCATACTTTCAGCTTATTCACAATAATTTTGATGCTGGATTGCTGACTGATTGTATCACACAGTTTAGGAAAATGTTGCTGAATTGAAGATATCTTAACAAATCTTCTGGTGCATTAATTTGTACACACATAGATTTTCAACATTTAACAATAAATGCTCATAGAATCAATGCTGACCCCCAGTTCATTCCTATGGTATGCAAGATGATTCATCTGAAGATCTGTGAGCCCCTGAGAAGTGAACATTCATCTTGTTAACAGATGAGTTTGCTGAGGGAAACTGATGCAGAGATCCACAGCCAAATGTGAGGCAGAGTTTTGGGGATCCTCTGGAAGAAGGGGAGGACAGAACCAAAGGGATCAGAGACCCCACAAGAAAACCTACAAAACCAACTTAACCTGGGCCCCACAGAGACTGAACTACCAACCAGAGAGCATGCATGGGACAGACCTGGGTCCTCAGCACATATGTGACAGCTATGCATCTGAGTCATCACGTGGGACTCCTAACAAGAGGAGCAGCGTCTGTACTTGACTCTGCTGCCTGCCTTCAGATCCCTTTCCCCTAACTACTGTGTACCTCTATAGAAGATGTGCCTACTCTTACTGCAACTTGACATGACAAGGCAAGTTGATGCACATGGGAGGCCTTCCCTTATCTGAAGATGCGGGGTGGGTGGGTAGAGAAGAAGGAGATGGCTGGGAGGAGAGAAGGGAGGGGAAACTGCAATCAGGATATAAAGTAAATAAATTATTAATTTTAAAAATCTAACAAATACAAAAAGATGGGTTGGCTGGGCTTTGTTTTTGTTGAGTCATGCACACATCTTTATTCATAGGGTGTATAACAGAATAACCAATAAGACTCTGACCTTAGTGGGAGAGGATGCACCTAGTCCTGCAGAGACTTGATGTGCCAGAGTAGAGTAGGGTGTTACCCAGGGAGGCCTCCTCCTTTCCTGAAGAGAAGGGGAGGGGGGAATGAGAGAGAAGCTGTGGAAGAGAAGACTGGGAAAAAAGGATGGCAGATATTGTGATGTAAAGTGAATAAATAAGTAAATTAATGGGAAAAAAGACTCTGAGCCTACAAAGTGTATTACATTGTGATGAAAGTCAGCGTTGAATTTGTGCAAGCTTTCTGCCCAGCATTTCTAACTGTCAGAAAAGGGCTGTGTTAAAGACAGACATGGATGGATGGTGGTGGGTGCTAATACCCTGCGGCAGAATTCTGTCTTTGAGCTCAGTCACAATCACCCACTGGTTCGGTAAACCCCAGGGTTTCTAATTCAGTAGTTTGGCTTTGAAACGTATATCATTGTATCTCCAACATATGCCATGCAGTTTTGAAATTGCTAGTCTGAAGACAAGTATAGGAAGGACTGCCTTGTGATCTTAGGAGTCTGTTGGACTGCATTGTAAGAATGATAAATTAGTAACATGCACAAACCTGTTAAAAGTCATGGGGAAGGCTGGATGGGGAGATGAAGGTGGATGATGGGTAGGTAGATGCTTTGGTGAGAGACATTTGGCAGGATGGCAGGCAGAAGAAAGATAGCTGGGATGGAAGGGCTGAAGTCCTCCAGAGTGGCTCTAGAATGGTTTCTGGGATCACTTTAGTGAACTAGAATCTTCAGTTGCCTGTATACCACCATTGGTTTGATGTTTACACAGTGATAGCGAGTCACTTCTGCTGAGCTCTCTTCCCTGTGGTGGTCAGACTAAGTGACTGCTGTCCAGTACCAAAGAGGCCCATAACCTTACAGCATCTGCTGGACATTAGAGAGGCTTCATTTCTCCTGGCGATGTTTAAATTTGGTTTGGTTGTAAGACAGAGTCATGATTTGTAGTGCCAGTTAGACTGATACTCACCACATAGAGCAGGCTTGCCTTAATTTGCTCTCCCGCCTCTGACTCCCAAGTGCTGGGTTACTGGTCTGCTCCACCATGCTATTCTACAGTATGGTGGAGATTTATTTATTTATTTATTTATTTATTTATTTATTTATTTATTTATTTATTTATTATTAACAGAGGGGTTACTTGCCATCTTTGGAACTAGGGAAAGCTTCAGAGAATGTGAGAGACTGTGGCCTCAGCTCCTAGTGCTGGGAGAGAAATTGTCACAAGCTGGGTGGACATCCCTGAAAAGAGAAGTGGGGTTGGCATAACCACAGAGAGCAGGACAATTAAAGAAAAAGGAAAAGTATGTCTGTGCTGGGACCCTGAGATCTTCCTATGTCTATGCTGGGATCCTGAAATCTTCCTATGTCTATGCTGGAACCTTGAAATCTTCCTCCTTCTTCCCATTCAGTCACAACAATCCATGAGCCTGGCAGCTCTGGGGTGTCTCAACCTGTGTGTGTGTGTGTGTGTGTGTGTGTGTGTGTGTGAGAGAGAGAGAGAGAGAGAGAGAGAGAGAGAGAGAGAGAGAGAGAGAGGTGGGGGAGAGAGAGAGAAAGGAGAGACAGAGACAGAGAGAGACAGGAGAGACAGAGACAGAGAGAGACAGGAGAGACAGGGAGAGAGAGAAGTCATGAAAGCAAAGAGCAAGCATTACTCACAAGTCAACAATATACATAGATCATGTTAGAAGCACCATGTTTCCCTTTTTGCTCATCATTCATGATACATCTGATAATACTTTAATGGGAATAACAAAATCACCAGTAAATTTGGTAAGACCTGCAGACATTCATATTTTAAACTTCGGTACAGTTGCTATCATTGCAAACTTAACCTGCTAGATTCTGAGTCATGGTCAGATATATTAGTCTGTAGAAAGGCTCGGCGTATCAACCCAGTAGATTTTGTGAATTCTATTTAAAATACATCATTTGGTAAATGGTTTTTGATTAGACTATATAATGTGCGTTAAGGCATATATTTGAGTTATGCATTGACAGGTTAAATCATCAAGTACTGATCAAAGAAATCTTGCAATTTTAAATATTGGCTGGATGTTTTGCATGTGTTTTAAACACACAGAAAATTAATGAGATTTATATATATATATACATATATATATAATTTATTTAACTATTAAAGTAATATGTATTTATTTGGAGAATAAATAGAATAAAACACTTAGAAGGAAATAAAAGTAGTTCCCACATACCGTTAACGGAGATGTCCTTGCTCCTCAGCTTCCTTTCTGCAGTTACTGCTATATCCTTGATCATCTTTTCTGCAGTTACTACTATATCCTCGATCAGCCTTTCTGCAGTTACTACTATATCCTCGATCATGACAGTGCAGTCGCAGTTACCAAACATGCCCTGCTTCAAATTGGACTTTTAAGAATTCACCATTGTGTTAAGAGGATTTCCCTGTTGTGCTGCTATTTTTGGAAAGCAGGTTTTAGCAGGTTTTAGCTATTACACAGCTTCTGCTTCCTGGATCAAATATGATTTATCTGCACGTTTCTTCTTTTCTTAGTCCTTCAGAAGTCAGCGTTTCTTTCTCTATTTTTCCTTGCCTGTCTCTGTTTATCCCTGCCCCCATATTTTTCGTGTTTTCTTTTGTTATTTGAATTTTATACTGCACATTATGATTATTCCTTTTTCTCTCATAACTCTCCCATATCTTACCCACCTTCTCCCTACGACCCAGCTTTATGATCTCTCTCTCCCTCTCTAAAACATAAACAAAAACAATAAAAATAAAAACAAACAAACAAAACCCAAGCAGTCTCCCTCCCAAAAAAACCAAAAAAACAAATCAGGGAGTCTATTTCATGTTGGCCAAATTCCTCCAGAGCATGGAGCTTGCTCAGTTGGAGACAACTGATAGTCCCTTCCTCAGCAGGTATCAATTGCAAATAGTTTCCTGGCTAGCAGTGGGACCTTGTGTCCACTTTTCCTTCTCAGTGCTGGGATTTTGTGTGCTTTGAAGCTGTGCATATCTTTTGTGTTCTGTCCCAGTCTCTGAGTTCAGTTGTGCATCAGTCCTGGTGTCTGGAAGATGCTGTTTCCTTGGACTCTAGCTCCATTCATGCCCCTTTCCATGTGATCCCTCAGCCTTGCAGGGAGGGGAGTGATCAAGATATCTGCTTCTGACTGATTGCTCCAGTCTCTTACCATCTGTACACTGTCCATTTGTGGGTCTGTGTCAATTCTGCTGTAAGAAGAAGTCTTGTTTGTCTTTCCTCTTATTCTTGTAAATAAAGCTGGACTGAGCATCAAGCTGTAGGTCTTGAGTGTAATTAATTATTCAAGAAAGCGAAGTTCAAGGGCATTCCAGGCCTCTAGTTCTCCAGAGAGTGATCCCACAGGCTCCCCATCTGGGTACCAGACCCAGAGCTGCACATTGATCCTATTCTTACCACGGAATCAACATTTCTCCTTCAGAAACAACTTTTCAAAAAATTACATTTTCCTAACAGTGATAGTTTTGTATTGTTAGCCACACATTGGCACTCAGTGGCTTTGAAGGTGCTGGGGGAGAAAGAACCAAACAGGAATCAAATAACCAGTTGGACAAATTTGTTCAATTGCAGCTTAAATAGTTGAACCAAAATGATGTTATGGGCCTGCAGGGCTTGCCTGTGAGACCAAACGCTTTCCTTCTGTGTGTAAGTAGATGCTCTGCTTAAGCCATGTGTAAAGCAATGTACTCTGGGCACTGCGCGGCGAGCATATTCTCTCCTGGAATACATCATCTGCTCAGGCAAGATCTGGCTGAACCATGTGCAGGAACCATCCAAGGTCCTCAGCTGTCTGACGAATATCTGAGATCACTGTGCTGTCTAAACCAGGATTTTAGATTAGATACATGGTATAGGTTTCCCAAACATATTTTATCTGGTTTTGTTTTTACAAGTATATTCATAATATAGCAAATATAGTGAAATGTTTCAGATACTGTTTCACATATAATATTCTATGTTGTATATAAAATATATCATGTACTTTTATAAATATTGATGCCCTTATAAATATTTATGGACATTAGTACATAAATATAAATCACGTCAGCTATATAGCTGTCCAAGTTTGTCTCTTTATCATAAATTCCAGTCTAGATAAGATGTCTTCTTTTTCTGTGAAGTTTGGCTTTGTGGCCAGTTTATCTATTTCAAAGAACAAAAGTTCTTGCTTTTCTCATGGCCTCAGCTGCAATTGTTTAAAATGGCTCAGTTACTCTCCAGCACTTTCGTCAGCAAGGGAGCAGTCGGCTTAGTCCCCACGCTTTCAGTCTTGGCTTGTAAACTTTAACCCTATGTGATGTCTCTAGATTATGAGATTCCCTTTCTGATCACAGGTTTGTGACTGTCCCCTGTGAAGTCACTCCGTATCCCAGAGCCACTCACTGGTTCTGGCTGCCCTGCTGGACCCTTTCTGAGCCACAGCAAACACCTCTCTAGAGTGGGGGGTAGCGAGTGGGGGGCAGATATCTGCAGGGCAGCCCAGGCTTGCCTGGTCCAAACCTGAACTTACTATTCTCTTAGAGCACACCTGGTTTTTTCCTTCATCTGTGAGTTAGGGTTTGGCACATTCTTTCCCATATTCTTTCATTCCTGTGATAAAAATGTAGCTTTGCCTAGATGCTGAGAACTTGCCTTTACAGAGTGCAAACCTGTGTCCTGAAGGAGCCACACCCATCACATACAATGATCTACCTATTATTGGGTGGAGTAGGGGAAAGGGGTGGGACAAGAATGTTCTAGCTCACATAGGTCTGTGGGATATCAACTAGTTTTCATGTCAAGTGCAAAGTCCAACCAGTTAGTAGAGGTAGCTCTGATTTCTGGCTGAAGTAGGCTACATCTAAGTCAAGGCAGAAGTCTGCTATGATCAATTAGTAATGCCTGCCACAGGCAGTGGCTAGAGGTATATGGCCATGCATGCTAAGTATTTTACAGGCTACATTGCTAACATGGGTCCTTTTTCAGAGGACCAGGTAAACTGCTCTGCTTGCTTTCTTAAGCATCTGGATGAGTTTCTGGTATGTAGTTAAGCCCACCCGCCTACCCAACGATGCCAGTGACTTGAATGATCTCATCAGCAAGCCGGACATCTAAAGTCATGCATATTGATGAACTAAATATAAATTATATATTTATATTATATAATTTGAAGAATTACTGAAAATCACTTGCTAGTATATCCTAATGAAACATCCTAACTCGTAATATGAATATATTATATACTCATATATCTATATGCTAGGGTAAAAAATCATATTGCATCCTTAAGATAATCTACACATGGGATTTGAATCATGTATTCCCTGACTTTTTGCAAAGCAGGGTATTTGTAGAATATGACTTTCTGCTTGATTGAAGACATAGAAGATGAAATTATATAGAAGGCTATAATGTTCTTTTTAATGTTACATTATTAGACTATATGGGACATTAGGATACACTATCCACTGATTTTCAGGAGGGAAAAAAATCTGTTGTATTGAATAGAGCATAATGTGCAAATGGTAAATGATTCTTCTAACAGCATGACTGTGGGCACTTGTATTCACGTGATGACTGTATCACCTGATGACGTCAGCTTGGTGGGCTGGCATATGCTTGTAATTCCACTGATTAGGAGATTTAAGAAGAATAATTTAAAGTCACCTTATGTTACACAGTGAGATATTATCTCAAACAACAACAACAACAACAAAACAGCAACACAAAATTTAAAAGATATGATGTTCCTATTTTGCTCAGGATTCAGTTCATTGATGCCTTCTGCTTAGGAGTCATGATGACTTTAGTTGTCATTGTGTGTCATTTTTCTAGTACATAAGAAATGACTAGTTGGAACCACTAACTCTTCTGGATGATATGAACACAATGGTGGCTTCAGTGTCAGCTCCTGTGGGTACTACCAAGTGAGACAAGCATTTTAGAACACCTAGATCTGCCAAGGAAATAGCTCTGATCTAGTTTGTCTCCCAAGAGAGTAGGCTCCATGTTCTATCTGAAGGAGACAACCTCCGGCCAAGCCTGGCACCTGCCTGTTCTCCATCTAATGTCAGTTCCCTGAGGTGTCCCATAGGAGTTTTCCATCCAGAGTGACATGACATGGTAAAAGCGAATGAGATGACCTTGGCTCTGGGACATGCAGCTGAGTGTGGTGGCAAGTCTTGCTTCTGTCCCCACAGACTACACCAATTGCACAAGTAAAATTACCTTAGGTTCTATGAGAGCTGATCCTCCCACCCCAAGGGAAACTTTTGGCAAGCATGCTGTTTGCCTAATGCTTGGGAAAATGTAAAGATGCTTCAGCTCTACAGCAAAGCCATGCTTTACCAGTTCAGCTGTGTCAGCAATAAATGTAACGCTTTGTACATAATCTGCCTGACCCTCAGCTCTCCATTGCCTCCAAATTTTGGCAACGAAACATAGTGCTAGATGTCAACCTACAAAAGTCGTAAACCTTTGCAGCACAGCTTCTCATTTAATGTGTGTTTGAGCCGGTCATTAATTCAGTTCTGTTCCCATGAATGTCCCAGATACTCTGATCACACTGAAGATAAAGAAAAAGAAGAAGAAGAAGAAAATAAGAAAAGAAACAGCCCCATCTTTAGTGAGTTCATAACTTGGCAAGGACATAGATAATTAAACAACAACAACGAAAAAAAGTCAGAAAACCATGTGCTGGAGACTTGAGAAGAACAGAAACTTAGATACACAAAGCGCTTTAAGCTGACTATGACCAACGTCTGCAAGTCTTAAAATGTAGTTCTTTGCTGCTGGAGTTTTGAAGTAAGGTAAGACTCAGCAATTCAAAAGGGCTCCCAGATGCTCCTACTGTTGGTTGCAAAACACACAGGGTAGAAGGAGGGCAGACAATTATACTCCACAGGAACCAAATTGCAGAGAAAGGGTGCTCCATCCTTCCTTTAAGGAGAGGGGGGGGGGGGATTATTTGAGCAGAGGACACTAAGCCTGACTTCTCCAAGATGACCTACTTACCTAGGCAGGATCTGAGGAGAGGGACTGCCAGGCAAAGGCAACATTTCCTAAGGTAATGGGCTGAGAATGAGCCTCATATTTGGAGTTTTGGGGTGACTATTCTCCTGTTTCTGTTTTAGGAAATACTCTTGAATAGAGGGAGGGCTTTAGAGGGAAGAAGGGTGAGAAATCCCAGTCAATACTAAAGCCAGATTTCCACATAACTCTCTAATTAACAGGAAGCTACGGAGGACTTAAAGGCAGATTTTATTACCCACTTTAAACCTTAATGGATTTTAATTTTCAGAACAATCTTCCATTTACAGCCCATCTCAGAAGGTACCTCAGAGGAATGCCATATTCCATGCATCCATTCCTCCTTGCTGTCAATGCCTTACACTGGTGCAGCATCTTTGTTATAATTAATGAACTAATATCAATGTGTATCTTTATTAAAATCCATACTTCTCTCGGTGTTCTCATTATGAATACATAGTGTCCCTTTCAGGTCCCAAGTATTACAGGATGCCACGTGACATTTAGTTGTCATTTCTCCCTCTGATATCTTTCCCTCCCTCTCCCCTCTCTCCTCCCTCTATTTGGCAGTAGCCTGGCCAGTCATTGGCAGAGCTACTGACCCATTGTCATCCCATCAGGTCAAGGGTACATAATCCCAACAAGAATTATGACTGTTGGTGCTAACCAATGTCCTGATTGAATTAGGTTTTGTTACTTTTAACCGCTGTAAGGCTACTACTCTCCCTCCCCAATTCTTTCTATAGTTCTGGTTTGGGAAGGTTGTCACTGTGAGCAAACGCAGTGCTCATGTGCAATTATGTGCCCTTTCCTTGTGGAAAGAATCTCTACATACATGGGTTACGTGTGTCTCTTAAAAATGCATTGTGTGTGTGTGTGTGTGTGTGTGTGTGTGTGAGAGAGAGAGAGAGAGAGAGAGAGAGAGAGAGAGAGAGAAAGAGAGAGAGGGAGAGACAGAGAGAGGCTAATTTATTGATCAGCTAGAGTTCCACATTTGCATACAGCCACCTTTATCTTTATTGTTGTAGAGTTTACTCCTTTTCAGAGTCTTGAGACTCCAGAGTGTCTCACACTCGTCTAGTATTGGTGCATTGATGTCATGGTTGTCTCCTTTAATCAGAGGCCAAGTTCCTACCTGGCATGCCCCAAGTTCCTGGGATTTTTTTTTTTTTTTTTTAGAATTTGCATACATCAAGGTTGATTCCTTCTAAACTGGATTTTGACAAACACATAATGTTCAGTATTTTCTATTAGTGGACCATAGAGTCTTGTTTAGCTGCTCTTACTATCCACTGTACCTGACACTGTCATCCTTCCCTTCCTTCTCTTGACCACAAGTAACCACTCTTAACCATCTTTACTGGTTTTTGCTGTTTAAAAAAAAAAATGCTACAATGTATTTGGTACAATAGTATCTATACAGCCTTTTAAGATTGGCTTCTTTCAGTTGTTCATATAGATTTGTGGTTCTCACACTTTTTTGTGTGCTTTATAGCTCATTAAATTTTACTTCTGAATAGTATCCCATGTTAAGGGTATATCACAGTTTATCACTTCACCCATTAAATGGTCTATTACGTCTAGTTTGGATGATTATGAATAAAGTTGTTAAAACCTCTTCACCTGTGTTTGCATGAATACATTTTCTAACAAATGGCTAAGTGTCTCTAAGCAGTGCTGCAGAACCACATGAGATCATGCTTTGCTTTGGAAGAAAGTTTCCTAACAGCTTATAGTTTTGTATATTCCCAGGATCACTGGCTATGACTTGATTTCATTCCACATTTGAAGAATTGGTATTGTAAGATCTTTTGATGTTAGCCATGCCGTAGGTGAGACTGATGACTCTCTATCTTCTTTGGTGAAATATGTTTCAATTTACTCAGGCTTAAGGCAGCATTTTAATTTTATTTTTGTTTAATTTTAAGAGTTCTTGAAGTGGCCTGAGCACTGAGCAGATCCCAGGTGGCAGTTCTGTCCCCAACCTCTAAGAACCCAGAGGAAGCGGGGCTCCCAGGTGCTCTAACCCTGGCATTATCTTAGGTAAGCAGACAGCAATGCCTGCCCCAAACAGGGAGTAACTGGAACCCACTAGGACCAAGGAAGTCACTCCTGGCCTGAGCAGATTTTGTGCCTCAGCTCTTACCCCAGTAGCAACACCCACCCCACACAGTTCTGATAAAACCAAGATAATAGGAAAGACAGACTCCAGTCAGAGACAGGGCAGGTAGCACTAAGGAGATCCAGATGGCAAAAGGCAAGCACAAGAACATAAGCATCAGCAACCCAGGGTACTTGGCATCATTAGAACCTAGTTCTCCCACACAAGAAAGTCCTGAAATCCCCAAAGTACTAGGAAAGCAAGATTCAGATTTAAAATCACTTCTAATGATGATGATAGAGGACTTTAAGAAGGACATAAATAACACTCTCAAAGAATTTGAGGAGGACACAGGTAGACAGGTAGAAGCCCTTAAAGTGGAAACATAAAAATCCCTTAAATAATTACAAGAGAACACAACCAAACAGGTGAAGGAGTTGAACAAAACCATCCAGGACATAAAAATGGAAGTAGAAACAATCAATAAATCACAAAGGGAGACTACCCTGGAGATAGAAAACCTAGAAAAAAGATCAGGAGTCATAGACACAAGCATCACCAACAGAATACAAGAGATAGAAGAGAGAATCTCCGGTGCAGAAGATACCATAGAAAATATTGACACAACTGTCAAAGAAAACGCAAAATGCAAAAAGTTCTTAACACAAAATATCCAGGAAATCCAGGACACAATGAGGAGACTAAACCTAAGGATAATAGGTATAGATGAGAGTGAAGATTCCCAGCTTAAAGGGCCAGTACATTTCTTCAACAAAATTATAGAAGAAAACTTCCCTAATCTAAAGAACGAGATGCCCATAAACATACAAGAAGCCTATAGAACTCCAAATAGACTAGACCAGAAAAGAAATACCTCCCGTCACATAATAATCAAAACACTAAGTGCACAAAACAAAGAAAGAATATTAAATGCAGTAAGGGAAAAAGGCCAAGTAACATATAAAGGCAGACCTATCAGAATTATACCAGACTTCTCACCAGTTACCATAGAAGCTAGAAGATGCTGGACAGATGTCATACAGACCCTAAGAGAACACAAATACCAGCCTAGGCTACTATCCTCAGCAAAACTCTCAATTACCATAGATGGAAAAACCAAGATATTCCACGACAAAACCAAATTTACACAATATCTTTCCACAAACCCAGCATTACAAAGGATAATAGCAGGAAAGCTCCAATACAAGGAAGGAAATTATACCCTAGAAGAAGCAAGAAAGTAACCCTCTTCCAACAAATCCAAAAGAAGATAGCCACACAAAGATAACTTCACCTCTAATAACAAAAATAACAAGAAGCAACAATCACTGTTTCTTAATATCTCTTGACATCAATGGACTCAATTCCCCAATTAAAAGACATAGGCTAATGGACTGGATACATAAACAGGACCCAGCATTTTGCTGCATACAGGAAACCCACCTCAGTGACAAAGACAGACTCTACCTTAGAGTAAAAGGCTGGAAAACAATTTTTCAAGCAAATGGCCCTAAGAAACAAGCTGGAGTAGCCATTTTAAAATTTCCAGCCCGAGAACAAATGGGAGGGACTCATGGCTCCACCTGAATAGGTAGTTGAGGGTGGCCTTGCCAGGCATCAGTGGAAGTGGACAGCCTTGATACCCGAATTTTCAGATTCCCTAGTGTTGGGGAATTTCAAGAGCAGGGAGGTGGGAAAGAGAGGATGGTGGGAGCACACACTCATAGTAACTGGAGGAGGGAGGATAGGGTAAGGGGCTAGGCATCAGTGGAAGTAGAGGGCCTTGGTGCCTGAAAGTTTGGATTCCCTAGTGTTGGGGAATTTGAGAGCAAGGAGATGAAAATAGGAGGATGGTGGGAGTACACCCTCATAGAAACTCCCAGGATTATATGGATTAGACATGACAGAGGCAGGCTGCCAGAAGACTAGATTCCAGAATTCAAACAAAAAATTATCTTGATACTAAAATTTGTTTTGAGAATTGTATATTGCAGAATACACAGCCTCGGTTTATCTACTCATCAAGTGAGCTGAGCAAACCTGCTCGAAACTCTGATGTCCTGGAATTCCAGCTGGATACAGTGAAGACACAGACGAGGCTTATCAATTTACTCTTCCCCCTGCCCCTCTTCTAATATCTCATCATCCATAATCAGCTTGAAGAAGTTAATGAAGAGTCGGCACCCCTATTCCCTGGGTTTGGGGACTAAGGTGGTTAATATTGGGCTGTCTTTCTACAGAAAAGTAGTGGTTTTGTTGGAACATGAAAGATTAGCTAGGATTTATTGCATAGCCATTACCTATTCATAGAAATATGTATAATTGTTATTAAGATGAAGTTATAATTTCTTAAATGGTACAAAATTTACTTTGATTTCTAAGTTAAGGTTTCCATTGGTATGAGCTTCTTATTGATATAAAGTGAGGGTAATATTGTTACTCTCAAGGGCATTGTGCCTATATAACACATTTAGGAATACAAGGCTTAGACCCAGTCCTTCTTTAACTTTTTAAACTGATTTGAGATGGCTAGCCTGTGAGTTAAGGGCCTATAGCAAATTCATGGCTCTGAGATTATTGTTAGGGTGTTTTCTATATTTTATTTAGAAATCGCCGAGAGGAGTTAACAGACAACAGTCCAGATTGCCTTACATGGATAGTTGGTTTTCAAAACGTCAGAAATCCACAGAATTGACATTACAAACATGTCTGTATTTATGTTCATTTTGACTAGAGACCTGTCTGCTCCTGACAGCTTCCTGTCTTGGATTCTAAGAAGAAATTGAGCATCTTTGAAGTTATTCCAGTTGTAGTGAGACAGCCACTGGGCAAGGATTGCCTCTTTCCTCTACAGACAAATCCTGTCCAGAAAAGGACACACTTGCGGAATAGTCGACTGATTATATCTGCCAATACAGAGTAATCAGCCCTTAACAATTCTGCATCACTTGGTCTGTCAGATGATCCTGGGCAAGAAGGCTGAATGAAGATCGAATGCTCCAACGTTTTGTAGTATAGGAACTGTCCAGGTGCTCAGTGGTCTCTATAAGTTTTAGAAGCTATGCTTTGTGCTTCCCATAATTTCAGTTAACTCAGTCATTCTGGGTTTCTGACAGGGTTGAAGACTTATACTCTCATAGCCAATCCTGGTTATATACTTTGAGAGAAAAGGTTTGAGAGGATGGTTTTCAGCTGACATTCATTCTAAAGCCAAGAAAAAAAAGCCAGGTTCAGAATTAAGTCTTTCATTTAGGAGGCACGACAGAGGTTCTGTTTAGTCAACAAAATGATGGACTGGGTATGAGGTTTATCTTATACCTTACTGATACAAATTGGTATAGTTATGCTCTGATTGTATTCTAAGAGAAAAGTTTTATTTTAACAAAAAACGGTGATATGTAGGAGGAGCTACGGTGGGAGGAGTAAGGAGAGGAAGATAAGGAGTAAGGAGAGGAGGAGAAGGAGAGGAGGAGCTAGGTGACAAGGGTGGGGGGGAACACGGAGGTGAATGTTTGTGTGTCCCCACCAGTCAAAGATAGTTGATATATCTAGGTTGGGTATTGGGTTACACTTCTGATTGATATTGAGCATTACCAAACTTATAATGCCTTTGATTAACATAAAAAAATAGTATAAAAGCAAAAAGGAGAAGTGGGGGTGGGATAGGGTTTTCTAGGGAGGGGAAATGGGGAAAGAGGATGGCATCTGAAATGCAAATAAAATATGCAATAAAGATTTTCACATTAAAAAAAAAAGAGTTCTTGAAGTATTTTAGATATGGTCCTTTATAAAAAGTGTGCAAATGCTTTTATTATTTAAACTTTTTTTTTTTATTTAAGGAATTAGCTAATAACTTTGTTATTGTCATGGCATGTCATGCACTTCTGAATACCTGAAATGTTTTATAAAATTTACTTAATTTAAGATTAGCTAGCATGAAAGTATTGGTCATGCCTTTCCAGGAGAAACAGAGACAGTAGTAAACTGTCACAAGTGTGTGTATTTTACATATAGAGGCAGATGATGAAGGGAGCACAGCTGCCCATTGCTTGTGCGGAGTGGGCTCCCAGCTCTCTACTGACAGGGCCCTGGAAGAGACCCACAGGGCCTAGAGGGGAGTCTTGTGAATTAATAGCCCTTCCCCTCCTGACTGGCCAGTGTTCTCCAGAACAAGGACTGAAAAAAACAAATCTCTCACAACACTAAGGTTCTCTAGTTCCCTTTTTGTTTTTCTTATTAAAAATTCCAGAGCTGCTCATCAAAATTTTTGAATGGATCATTTTTAATTCCTAGTCATAAGAAATGAGAATATAATTTGAAAAAAAAATCTTCTTGAAATAAATTGCATTTTATATCTTCCTGGATGTGAGCTTGTATAAATATAATAACGTAGTGAGTATGATTTTAGGACAAAACAGCACACAAATTCCTTATGATGGTTTTATGGCATTTACTGTGCTGCAGTTGTAAGCAGAGAACAGCGTAAATAAAGCAGATGGAAAGAATCCATAACACCTGACACATCTGTTGTTTCTCCATTTCTTTCTGTATAGACAGTCATATTATGCTTCACAACGTCTCTGTTTGTTGGTGGGTTGTTTGATTTGAGACAGGCTTTCTCTGTGTAACAGCCCTGCTTGTCCTGGATCTCACTTTGTAGACCAGGCTGGCCTTGAACTCACAGAGATCCACCTGCCTCTGCCTCCCACATCCTGGGATTAAAGGCGTGCACCACACTGCCTGATAAGACTTTTATACTTCTAAAGCACTGACTGAACATGTGTCTATTTTAATTATGTTTTGGGGTTAGGGAGATGGCTCAGTGGGTTAACTCATATAAACACGAGGACCTGGGTTCAGGCCCTCAGCAACCACATAAATGCTGAGCATAGAGTTTGCACCTGGAAGCCCAGTGCTGGGAAGAGAATGGCAGGTAGATCCCTGGAGTTCAGAGGTCAGACAACCTAGACAAATTGATGACTCCAGGGTTGGGCGAAGAGCCCTGTTTCAAAAGATGAGGTAGAGTGTGATGACCCTGGAGGTTGACCTCTGACCTCCACACACGTACCTGACAAAGTCAGGCACACCCCTCATACACAGAAACAAGTGAAATGAATGAATGACTGAATGAGCGAATGAATGATTGTGTGCTTTTAGTTTATAACACAGTGTTAGGTATGTTAGTAAGTAAACACCCAATATTTGTGGAAACAGAAGACCAAAACAAAGCAAAGCAAACAACAGCAACAAAACCATGCTTTTTTACAGTTTACGTCAGAACAAGGCTGAGGTATGATTGTCCCTGAAGTGTCTCTGTCCAAGAGCACATCTGCCTTCTGCATGAAATAAACTCCTCATTCATTTCCCAATATCTCT
>JANHMN010000014.1:65754216-65768131 GCA_030674055.1 Rhabdomys pumilio
TCATTCCTCCTTCCTCCACAATGTTCCCTGAGCCTCAAGTGTGGGGATGCTTTGTAGATATACCCACGAGGACTGAGAATCCAGAACTCTGCAATTGTATGGTTCTGTTTTTTTTTTTTTCTTTTTTCTTTTTTCTGTAGTGCTCTTCCTCTGTTGCAAAAAGAAGTATCCTTGATGAGGGGTGAAAACTACACTTATCTGTGGGTGTAATGACAAATGTTTATAGATTGTTGTTCAGGATTATGATAGTTTGGTAAATTAGCAATTGCAGATTCTCTTCCAATAACTATGGATAAGACTGAGTAGTTATCAAGGTTTCTGGTCCCATGTATGGTTTCCCTCTTGTGGATTGGTGTGTAAGTCCAATAAGAGAGTTGTTGGTTACTGCTGAGGTATTCATGTTGCTAGTTCACCCTTAGGGTTATGTTGCCATGCTGGTAGCTGATGTGGTTCACAGGCATCACAGCTAGGCAGGGCTGTTGGTTGCCTTCCTCCTTTGGAACTTGTATGGAAGCTGGTCCTCTGAGAGGAGTCAGTTCCAGCTTAGGGGTATCAGGCCTTTTCTGAAGTTCATAGTTTCTTCAGCAATAGAGACTTATGTTCTATCTCTGGGGGGTAACCAAAGGCAACAGTAATAGTCTTTATGTATAATGGGGGGGTCTCTTGGAACAGCCCTGACCAACAACTCAGAAGAGGGTTTCTCAGGGCTGTTTTTTGGGTTTGGTGGTCTTTGCCTCTTGGAGGGAACACTGTGTGTGTATATGTATGTAGGTATGTATATATATATATATATATATATATATATTATTACAACACATATATAACACTATATATGTATATATATATATATATATATATATATATATATATATATATATATTATGTATTACAGGATTTTCTTAGATAAAGTTAACAGTGTGATTCCTTGTGGCTTTTCCAGACATCCTCATTGTTATTTCCCCTCCCTCTTTCTTCTGTATTTACCTCCATCCCCTCATTCCTACAGAGCCCTTCTTTTTTTCCCAATTTCCCATCAGATACCTTGTATTCTACATACTATTCCACCCTGATCTGCCTTTATCTCCCTCCCCTCCCTAAAAAGATCCCTTTCCCTATTGCCTTGTATTCTGCTGTTTCCCTTTGCGCATCTTGACCCGGTCTTGTCTGTCAATGGTGCTTCCCATTTTAGTGGATTTTTAATTTTTGGTTGATTGACTCTTTAGTTCTAGAGTTTCTGTTTTGTTTTTTTTTCTCCCAGGGTCTAAATTCCTTTTTATTTCTACATATTTTAAATTTCTTCTCCAATTCACCAGCTGATTTACCTACTTCGATTTCCCTCTGCACATCTGTTTTTTGAGTCCTGTTGGTGGTCATTGATCATTTTCAGAGATCACACACTGACGTCTCAGCCATCTTGTTAGTGTTTGTTTCTGGTTTTGAGGAGTTGTAAGTTGTAGAGGTGTCAAAATGATTGGGTGTCTTATGTTTTCTGCATTTCTTTTGTGTGTGTGTGTGTGTGTGTGTGTGTGTTTATGCCTGTTAAGTTGAATGTGTCCCCTAGTCTTTACTTGTTTCTTCATTCATTTTTAAATTATTTTGTTCTACTTATTTATTTTGTGTTTGTGTGTGTGTGCCACAGTATTTGCGTGAAGGTCAGAAGCAACTCTGTTTCTTTTCTTCCACCATGTGGATGCAAGGGATGAGGATCGGGTCTTTGGAATAAACATAACATATACATTTGTTTTCTTGCAATGATACAAATATATTTTGAGATTATTTTTTGGTATTTTTGTTCATATGCCTTAATAATATGTAGTAATTGGCTACATTCTTACATTTTCGTGAATGTATGTATTTTTAACGTCTACATCATCTATGTGATCTCTTGTTCACCTGCCCTTCTGCTGATCCCTGTAGGAGGAGCTAAGGTGGGAGGAGTAAAGAGAGGAAGAGGAGAAAGAAGAGGAGGAGCTAGGGGGAAGAGGAGAATGAGAAAGGGAACATGGAGGTGGATGTTCACATGTCTCCGCCAGTCAAAGGTAGTTGGTATAATTAGATTGGGTATTGAGTCACACTTCTGATTGTGTGAGCATCTTGTTATTGATCATAACCAAATATATAAAGCCTTTGGATAATCTAAGCTTTAGAGTCTCATCTGTACCAAGGCCGAGGCCGTGTGGTTGGCAGGATGGTCCGGGCACTGCCCAGCCTTTTGGAGACAGTGTGGAAGATTGGGAGAGCCATCTCCCATACTAGCATCTTGTGGGTGGCAGGGCTGGTGCTTTTGGCTGGCTGTTTCTAGCTGCAGTGCGCACATGGCCTCTGGCCATGCAACATGGCTGCTGAGCTAGGCAAAGACGGCCGCAGTTTAGATAGTTGGCTTGACCAGAGGACGTTTATTAAGTAATAACTACAACACATCCTCATCCTCTTCTCAGTTAGTTATCTCTCTATTTGCATGGGTGTTTTGTTTTCTTCTCTTTACTCTGGTGACCCACTTCTTGGGGAAGTGGAGAGCTTATCCACCTGCATTTTGTTCATGGCTAGTCATTTTGTCCACACACATCAGGATACTAAGGCTAGTTCTGAGACTCATAGTGAAATTCAGAAGTGTATCTGTATGTAAAACTAGGCTGGACTTGTGGCTTGTCAAGTATCATGTAGATGTCTCTTGAAAATCTCTTAGCTTTGAGCTCCTGTACCTCTCTTATGTTTTATCCCCACAGCTGTCCCTCTGAGGATGCTTTTTTATGTTCTATCTGTATTTCTAGACACAGATTTCCAGATCTTGCCACCCATGAGAACACATGAAGTACAGCCTGGAGGCTGTAGCTGGCCTGACCCAGCACAAGCAGCATGGTACAGTTGGGTACTGGCTTGACTGTTGCTTTGTGGGGAAAATCCTTCCTAGGCTTATTTCTGTTTGTCTTAATATGAATAGTATCTCTGGTTTCTTAGCCACTTCTTTTTTCATTTAATCGTACAGATGTGGCTTCTAATCCACAGTCTTACTTGGAAGTTCCATTTTGCCTTTCTGAATGAAGACTAATGTGGAACAGCTCTTGTGGACCACAACAGGCATGCGTCATCAGTGAAAACAGACCTTTGCAATTTGGGGGTTAGGGTGATGAAAATAGCCTGAAATTCCTCCCATCCCTGTGTGCATGAACTTTGAAATGTGACAGTGCTTTTTCTTGTCAAGGGGAAGACTCCCTTTCTCCACTCCCTGAAACTAGGCTGGACTTGTGGCTTGCTTTGATCAGGGGATCTGAAAATAGACACGAAGCAGTTCTAGGCAAAGGCATTCTGAAGCCGCACAACTTCTGTTAAGTCCTTCTTCGTGGATACCATCTTGTAAAGTCTGAGTGTCTAGGGAGAAACCATGAACTAGAGGACCCACCAACCATCCTCGTTCAGTACCCAGGCATGTGGTATCTAACTTAGGCCATTCAGTCTTAGCTGCCACCAGACATCTGAAACTGTGCATGAATGCCTTTGAACAAAACCAACAGAAAAACCTTCTATTGAGCCCTGTTGAACCTACTGGCTCATAGAATTATAGAAAGACAAATATATGGCAATGGGGTTAATATAACATCAGCCAGCAGTCCTGTGTGTCTGTGTGTAATATACATCTGCATATATTATTTACACACATATCCATAATATATCAAGCTAATTGTATCAGTAGACTAGATTAGACAGTGTGATCTAATCTTTGTTATATTTATATAGAAACTCAGATCGTAACTGACATTTCCCTCATTTCTACTGAGATAAACTCAACAGATGGCTAGATTAGAGGGGTCTTTTTAAATGAATTTGAGGAAATTACTCTTTAATAGCTGATTCTTCTGTGGACAAATGATATTAGAACCAGATTGTGAGGTTAGTAGATCACTGTCTTTATTTTTCTTTCATCCTGCTGATGAGTTCCAGAATGCCGACTCACTCTTTGCTCAACATGATTGAAGCCACCACTGGGGTCAGAACAGAGAGCATCCATTTGCCTTCAGAGGAATAAGATGTTCCTATCTTCACCGCTTCTGCTATGAGGAGTGAAGCCCACTTTGCATACGCAGCAAGGGGCATTGGAATTCACGAATGATTTTCATCTAGAAAAACTGGAATAAAAAAAAATCTGTAATGAACCTTTGACATTATTTCTTCTGAGCAGGGTGATTTCTTAACAAGAAGAAACCAGAGTTCACACTGGGTAGGCCTCATGGCTGGAAAAATAAGATTGCCTCAAGTGGAAATGTTTTAATTAAAGGAGAAACTTAAACGGAAACTATGCATTAATCTTATGTTGTTGCTCTAATAAATGACCACAAAATTGGTGGTTGAGAACAACTCAGATTTGTTATCTGAATCTTCTGTAGGTCAGGAGTTCAGGATAGCTCTGGGCCTCAGATCTGGGTGCTTGCAACGCTGGGATTTGCTATGGACATCCTAAGGAAGAGAAATTTTGCTGTTCATTCCAAGGCAGCCATAATTGTTCTATGGTCAATTCAATTGTTCCCATTTCCTTGCTGGGTGTCACTTTTAAGACAGACTTAGCTACAAGGATCCTGTCTTCCATCCTGGCATGTTGTCACTATGTCTGAGAATCAGTCACCCTCCACAAATGACTCCTACTGTTGACTCATTTCCTTAATATTGTCTTTTTAAGTTCTTGACTGCATAGTAAGGTAGCTTACCTCCCAGGGTAAACTAGCCTGATTTACATTGTCAAAGTACCCCTTTCCTTACAGAGTGACACTGAAATTCTAAAGACTGACCTGTGCACCTCTTGGGGTGGATGTCACTTAACCCTATGACTATGGCAAACAGAGTGGCCATGAGTGATAAGTAAGGTTGTCAGAATCATTGGCATTTAAATTGCAGGCTGGCTTTTATTGAATGGAATGTAGTGTCTTAGTGATCCCTACCTAGGGTACTTTATCTTTTAGTTTTCTGTTGCTGTGATAAAACACCAGTGGCTACGGCAACCTATAGTAGGAAAAGATTATTTGAGCTATGGTTCTAGAGAGATAAGAGTCCATCGTGAATGGAAAGCTTGGGAACAGGTAGACATGAACGCGGGACCAGGAAGCAGAGAGACCTAAATCACAAACATGAAGCAAAGAGAGTAAATTAGAAAGAGGTTAAGGCTATAGACCATCAAAGCCAACCACCAGTAGCACCCTACATCCCCCAAAGAGATACCAACTGGGGACCAAGTTGAAACATTTCCCTTTTAAAGCTCCAGAGGCATGATCTATATGAAGTTTAGCTGCCAGACTTCCAGAATTTCTCTTCTTTCTCCTTCAACAGGACTTTAACTCCCCCCTACTGTTTACAAGCTGGGCCTTAAATGAGTGTTCCGGGTTGTCCCTTTCCCAGCTACATAAGACTCACTGGGGAGTGAATGAGTCTCTGAAACTCTGGCTTCTTCCTGTGCCAACAGGATCACAAAACCCAAGACCTCCCACAGTTTCTTGGTGGGGAGTAGTTCTGATTCCTCTCTTTTCTCAGCAAGGTAATGAGAGCTCTAACAGCCAGATGATGCTCGCAGGCCAACCCTAAAGGGCTGTCAGAGTAAGGGTGACACAAAAGGAAATGTGTAGCCCTTAGAGTTCACAGCTGAATAGACATCAGATGGGGTTTCCCCCTGTGTAGTCGGCCTAGCACCGTCTAACACTCTGAAATCTAGCCATTGAAGATGAAGCTTACAGGTAGGTACCAGTATAATTTTTTGTGTGTGTGTTCAGTGACTCAAGGGTGGGACGTCTTTGGCAATAGGGTCTTACTATCAAGTTCTAGAAGGCAATGAAGAACATAGCAATTTTTTTTGTTTGTTTGTGAGTTCATGGGACCCACTAACAAACAAGGAAAGAAGTAACCTACTCCTGTCATTGGGCCTTTTATTTGATAGCTTATGTCATTTGGGGGAAGCATTATTCCCCTTCCCCTATTATAAAAGATCACCACTTAAGCTACATTAATAAGTGTATGTATATGAATACAATTTAGGAAATCTATACAGTAGAGGCTTTCGTGTGACTTTTTCAATGGTCTTTAGAATTGTTTTCCTTTCCCATTCATACACAGTTCTCCCACTCCTGACAGCACCAAACTTTTCTTGCTCCATTATTGTCCTTTCTTCCTTTATAAAAATCTGCATTCTATCTCCCTTGTTTTGAAAGCTCGTGGCCCCTTACTAGTTCCCTGACTTCTGTGGGTTACTCAAGTTTTTCTAAAGACTCAAAGCTAGCATCCAAGCATGAGTGAGAACATATGCCACGTGTTGTTTGGAATCTGTGGTACCCACTTAGAATGATTATTTCTAACTCTATCTACTCACTTGCAAATTTTATAATTTCATTTTTCCTTGCAATTGTATAATACTTCCTTATATTATATTGCATACATTGTAGCTGTACCACATCATGGAAGCGGAGGCAGGAAGTTGGTAAGATCCAGGGGTGGTGGTGACTGTAATGAAACAGCATCTCCATGGTACAGCGTTCAGCTACAACAGGGAAGTTGCACACGAAAACTCAGTGCAGCGATGACTGCATGCACTGATTTTATCTAAGGTCAACCTAGATAGTATCCCAACAAGAATAGAGGAAGTGTCATGATGTCCTACCCTTAGCTAAGATGGTATTAGCAACTGATGCATGCTGGGAAAGAATCAGTTTTCCTCAGAGATGTGGCTCCGGGGAGGCTATCTGTGCTTCAGTAGATAGCCACACACATTCAGGCAGCTCTAGGTTGACTCAGTAGGTTTAAAGAACACATAAAATCGGGATGGGTAGTGGTCGTGTAGGGGTGGGTAGTGGAAGTATTGGAGGGGATGGAATCGAGGTTGTATTTGATCAACACGTTATTTTTATGTATACAATTCTGAGACAATAAAAAGGGGGAGAATCTGTAGCACATGCTTGCAATGTCAGCACTTGGGAGGCTAAGGAAGGGGATTTTCTGCAAGATTGAGATCAGCCAATTATTTGCATTTCAGTTTCAAGAGTAAACAGTGAACTCCAGGATAACCTAAGCTATAAAATGAGGTCTTATATTTAAAGAGGGGAGTGGGATAGACTGTTAATAAAGAAGAGTTTGTGTTAAGCCTGACTCCTTGTGATCTGGTCTAAGTGTCCCCACCACATCTTCTTCCTTCACATAGATGATGTGGTGGCAGTAGCCATGCCCCACAACGACCCCAGTTTCTCATACTTAGGACAGCATGATTTGGAACCTAAGGAATGACATGAGACTATACCCATTGGCTACGAGCAGTAGAAGACTCAGAGAATTGGAAGACCTCAGACTGTAGAAGGCATCATTGTAGCCTCAAGGCGAGACCGATGGCTTTGAATGGGAGAAGCTTAAGCCTGAGACCTGTCATTGAATGCAGCACTTGCAACTTTTCTCCACAGAGCAGCTGCTCAGATATGCAGTGGGCCATACATACACAGGGATGCAGGTTTTCAGAAGCCAGCTCACCCACTCAGGCCCAGTTTCTCTGTTCCTTATTCCCCTGTGACAGGAGTTCATGGTTTCAGAAATTCCCTGAGTAACATGGGCCTAGGATTCAATTACCAACTTGGGGAGTCCAAAACTTTCCAGTCTCTTAAAAGGTTAGCAAACTTTAGGGGGCATCAGACTTCTTGTCAAATTAATAACAAGTACATTCATTAAATCTGGATGCCAATTTGCTGATTTGCCACAGGGGACAGGCTTTGCATGCCCAAGGATAGTTGTATCCAAGGCAACAGTTGTATCTCTTGCAACAGCAGAGTGCAGACAGAGGAAAGAGAAGGAGAGGGGTGAGATGCTGTAGTCGTACTGCATCTTCTGCAGCTTTCAAAATGATGCTCTAGTGATTAGCAGACATATTGTACTGTTAGGGTAGTTTTACAGTAAATGCTATTCCTTGACTTTCCATTTTTCTAGACTCCCAGCAGGCCTGTCAGGAGAACACATTGCCTCATATTGGCTGCAATATAGTTAAATAAGTAACAGCTTTTAGATTGGATTATCAACCAATGCTGCTACCAATTACCCACATATCAATATCAAGTCGTTTGGGGTAAATTAATTTGGTCTGCGGGTTACTCATCCATTATTGATTATTTACTAGATTTAACTCTGGAAAGTAACTAGCGTGCTTTATCACAGCATTTACAGTACACCATAAACGTACTCAGCCTGTGGTTCTCAGGCTGGCAACATCGGGGCTGCCTACAGGCTTGTTGGAGACTCAGGGTGATGGGTTGAGCACCGCTTACTGAGTCTCCAGGGATAGAGCCCAGGAAGTGAGCGTGAGAACTGCAGTAATGCTTACGGACATGAACCCATGGGTTTGTATCCTGGCTGCTTCACTGCCGGGTACCCTTCACAGAGCTACTTAACCTCTGAGATGCTTGTTTCTCATCCGTGAAATGAGGTCAATAATGACTGTCACCTTGCAGGACTCGGGGGGATTATATTGTTACGTACATGCTGAAGGCTGACTGGGTCCTCAAGCAGTAGGCACCTTCCATGCTTCTGTCACTATTCTTGCCATCCTGGATATGGAAGAGGAAGATGCTGGTCCTTTATTCATTTGCTCTGATTCTCTGAGCTCTCAGATACTTGTCAGCTCCACAGGCCCCAACAAATCACACCTGGTCTACCAGACCCTACTGTTCATTCTCTTTATTTCTTTTTTATTCCTGTGTGTGTGTGTGTGTGTGTGTTGTACACATATGTATTTACGTATGTTTGCATTGTGGTGTACATGTATTTAGGTGGGAATGCATCTCTAAATCCAGAGCTCTCTGCTATGGCTAGTTCAATAGCCAGCTTTCTCTGGGGACCTATATGTCTGGAATACAGACTGACTGCGTCCATACTCACCAGGTACTTATGTGGGTTATAGGGATCCAAGCTCTGGTCCTCTTATTTACACGGAAAGCGCTTTAACTGCTGAGCCATTGCTCCAGCCCCTTGTCAGCCCTTTTCACATTGCAAACCTAACTCACACACAACATAACTAGTATTTTAACAGTTTAAATGCATATCCGTACTGTGCTGCGATCCCAGGCAGTACTTCCATCCTGCAGGTCTGAAACTATTTACCTCTGAATTATTTTATTTATTTGTTTGTTTGTTTAGGTTGGCTTGGTTTTGTTCTTTTCTTTACCCATTCACTTTACATCCCACTCACTGTTCCCTCCTAGTCATCCCCTCCCATAATCATTTCCCCCTCCCCTTTCCTCCTCCCCTTCTCCTTTGAGCAGGTGGGCCCCCGTGGGTATGTGGGTATCGTCCCACCATGGTACTTCAAGTCTCTTTGAGACTAGGTGTTTCCTCTCCCACTGAGGCCAGACAACTCAGCCCTGCTAGAAGAACATATACCACATACAGGCAATAGCTTTTGTAATAGCCCCCGTTCCAACTGTTCGGGACCCGCATGAAGACCAAGCTGCATGTGGGTCACCTACAGATTGTAATTCCTCACCTTCCTCTCCCAGGCTGTGGTTAGCATCTCTGTTTTCTCTGTATGAGAATATGTCTATGCCCCTTACTTTATATCCATGAAATCCTTTTGCTGGCTTATTTCACCTCTTATAACGTCCATCAGGCTCATCCATGTGTCAGTGTTTAATTCTTGTTTGAAAATATGTAGCATTCCCGGTATGGACATAACATGACTTGATGTAACCTTTGAGAACAGTCTGTCTTTAGATGTATACTCAACACGTAACTGACTTGTGTTCTGTTGGGGACTCATGAAGTGAGGGCACATGTCGTACAGCAGTGAACATCAACCAAAGCAGAAATCCTTATGGTTGGGGCAAATCTTTAAATAGTGAGTATTGCTTCATTTTCTCTGGAGAACCGAATCCATTGCACAACACTCCCCCCACCCCCACCCAAGGTCATGCCCGTCTGTGCTCCTACCAGTAAATGGGTCACTGTTTAAAATCTTGCCAATGCTAGATACTCTTTGCTAATTTAAACATGTTGTTTCAGTAAATAAAGCCAGTTATTGAACACTTACATGTGCCAGGCACCCCTAGAGTATAATTTAGATGAGACAGCACTTTCTACACCACAGACTGCAAGAACACTGCATATTGAGTGTCGTTCTGGTTCTGATGGGGGCCTTGCAAGGTGGCATGCTACCCGGCAGGGGTTGCAAGCAGATACCAGTCAATTCAGAGCTGACAGCAAACAGCACCAGAGAAGAGGAGTCTGAATTAAGTTAAAAACTCACAGGAACTCCAGCTGAGAAACTGTGATCCTGGAAAGAGAATGGGAAATCCCAGAGAAGTTGAGAAAGCCTCGCCTGTTGTTCCTTTTATTGTTGTTAGTTAGATGTTCCTATCTTTTGCCTTTAAAGGTTCAAATGCTCTCACAAACACTCACTCCGCCTCTATCTGTATGGATCTCACATTAGACAGGTGGCGATTAGAATTAGAAATGTTTCTTACAGACTTGAACATTTGAACACGTACTTCCCAGTTCATGGAATAGATTGGACGGCTTATGGAGGCATACAATGGGCGGCCTTGCAAGAGGAAGTACGTCACTGCAGGGTGGGCTTTGAGTGTCTATAACTTCACCCATTTCCGGTTTCTGCTCTCTATTTTCTCTGTGTGAGACAAAAATCTGATCTATGTTTGTTGCTGCTGCCTTTCCTTGCCCACCAGTATGGACTCTTCTAGAACAAGAAGCTAAAATAAAGTCTTCACTTTGTATGTTACTCTTGGTCACGGTATTTTATCACAGCAACAGAAAGTGATTCATACAGAAATATTTCAGCCTCTGGTTCATGAATTAGAAATAGCACCTTGGGACCTACATACATCTTTTACAAACTGTCTATTTATAATGTTTGTTTATTTTTCTTTTGAAGAAATCTCTGCCTTCCCCCACCCAGCTTTGGAATTTCTCTCTAAATTAAGTATATGAACTCAACCACTTATACACAATTACTTCTTCTAGCTATCAATTTTATTTTAATATTGTTTACGGTCTGATTGATGACAGAAATTTTAAATCTTTGAATAATTGTATTTATCAATCATTTAAATATAGTATCTATATTCAGTTACTTTTTATTAAGATATGGAATGCATATGGAAAGGCTTGTGTTTTTGATGAGGTTTGACAAATACATACCTCATGTAACCATGCCTGCAAACCAGATGTGGAATACTTCCTTTCCCTGAGAAGGAGCCTCATGCTCTGTTCTCATCTATTCTCTCCACGTTCCCTGGCTAGTCCACAGACCACTGCTGCCCCAACTTTTATCACAATTGATTAACTTTGGCTCTTTGAAAACTTCATATGCATGGAGCCATAAGTAAGCACTCTTGCCTGTCTGGCTCTTCTGCATGTAATATTTTCATCTGCCACCTTTAATGTAGTATGTGTGTGACTGTTGGGAGTAAAGCCACCATGGGTCTTCTTACATCTGCCTTTCTGTGAGTACACTTTTATTTGTTTATGGATAAACAGCTAGAGTGAAATTTCTGTGTGACAGGTAGGATGAGCATTCATCCTTACACAAGGTGACCGACTCCTTTTTAGAATGACTATCATTCCCTCTATACCAGCAAGAAAGAGTTCTTCCCACTGTTCATGTCCAGCATGCACTTTGCATGTTTTAATTAACTTTTCTATGAACTCAGAGGCAACGGGCTATAATTAATCCTTCCCAGGGGGTTGCCACTTGTCTCAATAAAATTCATTAACTAGTCCATAATGGCTTGTTGCTTTAAATACCAAAATGAGTTTGTATGTGTTTCCCTTCCTCGGACAGTGCCTTTAGACCTTCGTTTTTTTCTTTTGTTGCCTCATAATACGTGTTAATAGCTGATGATAGTGAAAGTCACTCTTCTGTACTTTTTTTTTTTAAATTCATAAGATTTCTAGTTATCCTTGAGCATTCAATTTTGCAAGATGTTCGCAGTTTCTAAAAATTTGATTTTTGTTAGTCAAGTGATGATGGAATAGACAATGAAGTCAAAATCCTATTCCAGCCTTCTGAGAATGGTTGCCTAAGAGATAATAACCTAAATTTACTTTGTGAAATGTCTTCTTCCTGACTCATAATAACTGTATGTATTGATGAAGTGTAATGTGATGATTCCATAAATGCATACTATGTCCTTTTCAAGTCGGGATAATTAGCACTTACATCTCATTGTTTCTTGTGTTTGGAACCTAAAGACTCTTCTGAGAATTCATAAACACCTGAGAGGTTGGTGTCAGTTATAGTCATTGTGTTGTAGAGTGTCACAGCTTGCTGATTCTGACTCACTGTATTGTAGAACCCATGGTCCAACCCCTCCTTTCCCTTCTAGCCTTCATAGCCTCTAGTGATTAATACTTCACTTCCGGTGCTCATATCCCAGTCAGAGTGGCTATTATCCAAAATTCAAGTATAATAATTGTTGGTAAGGATGCAGAGAGAAAGGAACTTACATTCTGGTGGAGAGAACGTGGATTAGAGATGCCGCCATCATGGAACACAATTTGGAGGTTCCTCAAGACACTAGTTGCGTGTCTATATCTATCCCACTTCTAGGAACATATGCAACAAAAACTACATCAGCAAATCAAGTCATATCCATGCACCCATGTTTACCGTGTAGTTAACCCTGTATTCACTGGGTTGTGAGTAGATGATGATATGTGTGTATGTGGTGTGAGTGTGAGTGTGTGTGTGTGTGTGTGTGTGTGTGTGTGTGTGTGTGTGTAGGGCTTCTTACCCATGAAAAAAAGAAATCTTCTAATTTCATTTTAAATGTTTTTTTTCCTTCTAAATGATCACTTATGATTCTGTGTAGTTATGAATCTTGTTTTTTAAATTTATTTTTAGTTATGGGGTAGGGCAGGAGTGTGTTTTTCCTGCAAAAGCGAGAGATCCCTCTGGAGCTGAAGTCAGAGGTGGTTGTGAGCTGCCTGAAGTGCCGAGGCTGAGGATATTCACCACTGAGCTATCTCACTTGTCTCGTTTTGTGAGATGGATGGAACTGAAGGACAGGGTGTTGAGCTAAAAAGGCAGATTCAGAAAAGCAGACACCACCTATTTTCAGCCGTATGCAAAAGCAGATTTCTCATTTCTCTTCAAGGAAGCATTATTATTCCAGAGAAAATTCAGGAAAGGTGTAAAAATTCCATATCTAGTTGGAGTTCAGAAGCCTTTTTAATTAGAGCCTCAGGCATCATGGGAATTCCTATGGAAAGTAATTTAAAAGTCTATTTTGGGAGGCAAATTTACATTTCTTGTTAATCTACTCCAGATATGGCTATGCTGTTCTCAAGACACTTCGCCAAACCTGCTCACTGCTGCTGGCCTCAGACAGGAAGTCACCTTCAGAGAGTACAAGTTTGTTCCCAACAGATCACTTCCAAACACCATGGTGGCTGCAACTCTCCCTTCAAACCTCAAAGCCACCTTATGACCATGGGTCTTGGCTTTAGAAGAACATGGTTGTGACTCAATGCAGAGAAGAAAAGGACATTTTTAGAGATACCAATTAAAATCTAAAATAGGTATTGGTGCTATACATATAGTTGATTTTTTTTTCTTTTGGGGGGTGGTGGTAGTGGTAGTGGTGTTTATTTGTTTGCTTGCTTTTGAGGGAGAAACCACACCCAAAAATTACAAATATCTTGTACCACTAGTAGGAATAGGTGATAGTGTAGCCACTATAGACATCAGACTAGGTTACCAGAAAACTAAAAATGAAATTACCATGAAGAAGTAATTCAAGTGCTGGATGTATATTGGCAAAGAACTGGCAGCAGAGACAGATCTCTATGGCTCAAACTTGTGGCAACATTGCTCACATGTATGAAGATGAGGCAGCCCAAGTATCCATGGACACATGACCGGGTAACACAGATGTAGTATATACATCCACAGACA
>JANHMN010000014.1:65768141-65795899 GCA_030674055.1 Rhabdomys pumilio
GACACATGACCAGGTAAAACAGATGTAGCATATACATCCATGGACACATGACTGGGTAACACAGATGTAGTATGTACATAAAAGGAAATGTCACTGAGCCTCAGCAATAAAGGGAAATATTATGCATACTACAGTATTGTTGGTCTAGAGCTGTGGTTCTCAACCTGTGAGCTGAAACCCTTTGTGGGGATCTAATGACCCTTTCACAGAGGCTACATATCAGATATCCGACATATCGTATGTTCACATTACAATCCATAACAGTAGCACAATTACAGTTCTAAAGTAATGACAAAAATAATTTCATAGATGAGGATCACCACAGCATGAGCAACTGTATTAAAGGTTTGAAGCATCGGGAAGGTTGGGAATCCTGCTCTAGAAGGTACTTTGCTAGCAAAATAAAGTAGTCACAAGAGGATAGATAAAGTATGGTGTGATTCTGCTCATACGAGGTATTTATGGTCAAATTCATAGAGAGGAGGTAACACGGAGGTGGTCAGAGACCAGAGGGTTGTAAAAGGGAATAAGAGCAACCTGTTGTGAGTAGTCTGAGGCCATGATGAAATCCTAGTGCGTGTGACTACTGAGGGCCATGTCTGGATCTGTGGCTGACCATGCAGCAGCAGCAGCAGCAGCAGCAGCAGCAGCAGCAGCCTGTGTCCATGTCTGTGGCTCATATTAACACTGAAGACCATGCAGGAATCTCGTGTCCATGCTGATGTCTAAGAGCTGTGAAGAGCTGGCCCCTCTCCTCACTGGCTGTGGCACTCTGGAGAGCTGGTGCCACCTCTCATCGTCTGTAGCACTCAGGAAAACAGGCTCTAGTGGCAAAGGCTCAGGTGAGTCGGCCCCAAGGATGTGAGAGATGGAGAGCTGATCCTGCCCCTTGCCGGCTGCAGCCCTGGGTGGCATAGCCCAAGAGGCACTGAAGGGCTCACCCTGGTGGTGCAGTTGTGGGAGAGCTGGTGGGTTGACCAACTCAGCCAGCACCCAGTCTGAGATCCAGGGCTTTGAGTTGACTCACCCCAGTATCTATCCCATCTCTGAACTGTTGGATGCATGAAAAGACGGGTCCTGAAGATCCAAAGGTGTAGCTTCCACAACAAGATGTTTTCTATGATTTTGTTTTCTTTTTTCATGTGTGTGTGTGTGTGTGTGTGTGTGTGTGTGTGTGTGTCTGCGTGTCTGTGTGTGTGTGTGTGTGTGTGTGTGTGTGTGTGTGTGTGTGTGTTTAAAATGGAAGAATTTCCATTGCCATAATTAAAGCTAATCTGGGGCAGTATAGACGATCTAGCTTAGGGGGCAACTACTTGCCTAGTGTTCACTAAGCCTGACCCCATCCCCAGAACTACCAAAAAAGTATAAGAAGAGGAGGCAAAGGAGAGAGAAATAAAAAAAAAAATGAAAAGTGAAAGGCAAAATTTAAAAGTAAATCAAGACTCCAAAAATTATTTAGGGTAGTGTTGCTAGTTAAGGTTAACCATGAAACCAACACTCTTAAATTGTTTCTGTACAGCAATGGATCTAATGGGCATTACTTAGTCACTCTTCAGCTCCTTGTGGGTTAGTTGGGGCAGATGGCTTGTTAAATCTGCTTCACAGAATCATGCTGGAACCTGCACTCTTCTGCCTTGCCTGCTCCCTACTCCTTCTCATTGGAATCATCTCCAGTCAGTTAGGAGAGAAGAAGGAGTTGGCATAGTGTTCAGATAGCCTTTGTAGGTCTAAGATTTAAGGACCTTAGAGTATAAGGCTGGTACACGCAGTTCTCAATCTGTGGGTCACCCTTTGTGGGTCAAAAGACTCACTCCCAGCGGTCACCTAAGACCATCAGAATAAACAGGTGTTTACATGATGATTCATTACAGTGGCAAACTACATAGCAATAAAAGTAATTTTATGGTTGGGGGGGGGTCACCACAACATGAGAAATTGTATTAAAGTGTTTCAGCATTAGGAAGGTGGAGAATCACTGCCTTAGAGTGTAGTCATCTGACATAGACACAATCCTGAGAAGCCACAGCAAGGCATGCTGGGAAGTGCCTCTCGGAGGCAGAAGGCACATTTATAAGAACGTAGAAACGTTAGAGCTAATTCTTTAGATAGTATATGTCGCTTTATAAATGTGCACAAAATAACCTCAGTCCATATGTATTTGGCTAGGACGGCACGTGAAGCTGAGATAGACTTGGCACAGGTGGAAGAATACAGCAGGGCGGTCAGCGCTCCTTTGACGCATCCAAGGTGATACTAATCCCAGGGGCTCAGCTCCAGGTGGAACGGGAATGATGTAGGAGGTTTGCCAGTGACTGAGTCACAGATATATGTCAGTGAATCATGGTTTGGCTTATGTACTGTCAGATTCCTTTTATTCTCATAATTCACATGGGAGCTAAAAGCAGGGCTCCCACCACCTCAGCTGATGAGGGGAACCACACCCCTCAAGTATGACGAGAACAGATTTTTCCATTGGCGTTATATGTATATTTGTAAGTTCTGGATTGGGTTTAATCTTTTAGGAGAGAAAATTTCTAAGATGTTAGAGATTTCATCAAGTGTGCTCGCCTTGGCCAGGTGTGGTGGTGCAAGCCTGTAACCTCAGTACCTTTGATGCAGAAGATTTGGGATAACTGCTTCAAATTAGAGGCTGGCCTACGCTTCTGACTGACTAGAGGCTGGCCTACTCTTTCGACTGACTAGAGGCTGGCCTACCCTTCCAACTGACTAGAGGCTGGCCTACTCTTCCAAATGACTAGAGGTTGGTCTACTCTTCCAACTGACTAGAGGTTGGCCTACTCTTCCAAGTGAGGTCTTGTCAGTTTAGAATGTGGATACCTTTAAGTCATTGTGAAATGATGTCATAAGTTCTCTCACCCCTGTTTCTGGCTTGGCTACCTTACAACCCAAGACCTTATTGCTCTCTATAGTGGTATGCATTTGAATAATTATTGAGTCCATTATTTAAAGCATAACTTTCTACACAGACTCTGTTAGACTTAACCCAGTGAGAATCCGTTCAGTGACACAGTTTCAGAGATGGTAACTTGCCCCACCCTCGCCCCAGGTATGCCTGATGTATACAGATAGGATCTGAGGATGACATATGCTCGGTATCTGTATGGGACTGGTCCCCACCAGAGACTGTGTTTCTAATACTTTTCATTCTCTAAGCCCTTCTCGAGTACAAAGAAGAAATTTTGATATTGTTAAGCATTCAAAATATTAGCCAATGTATGGATCATTTCCTGCCAATACACACGGTGCCTTCTCCAGTGGTATTTTCTGATGACAGATATAGTTTTGCTTTAAACATTTAGTTATGTATTTATTTAACAAAACTCTATGTGTTCCCACCGTGGACCAAGTACCACGTAGTTCCCAGAGAGACAGGAGTGAGTGAGTATAATCTTCATTGTAATCCAGTTCTGCTTTCTAGAAAGAAGGAGTAATATAAGGTGAAGCAGTGCTTAGTGGTGTGCAGTTACAGCCGAAGAGACTGGATGAAGTGCCATGCTATGGTATGGGTCAGTCTAGGAGGTCTTCTGGGTGCACTGAGTCAAAAAAAAAGTTAGAAGAGGGGGGCATGAGTGAAACTGGTGTGGAGAAGAGTTCTCCAAGTCTGTCAAACTTCAAGGCACCGATGGATGATGGATGCTGTGAGGATGCCAAAGCACCAGCATGTTCTCAGGTACATTTGCATCCAACAAAACTGGACCTAAGGCTAGGGACAGAAGTGAAGAGCTGTTGTTCTCAGGTTTGACAGACTAGGCCTCCACAGAGGACTGGGAGACAGTGTAGCGATGGATCTGCCCACCCTTCCCATGAGAAATCATCTTTACACTGTGCCATTGTTTTCTCTCTGTTTTCAGATACAAATGAAGATTTTTAATTCATTATTATTGAGGATTTCATCCAGGTATATAGTAAGACAGGATTGTATCTAGCCCCACATTTTGTCCTTCTAATTTCCCCTATGTTTTACCCCTAAATAGATGATCTCCAGGCCCCACCTCTTACTAAGGAGCTATTGGCAATGGATGGATAAAGGCTGGGGAAGGGAGAATCCTTCATTTCCGAGGATGTGGCCACTGGTAGATGCCACATGCTCCACTGATGGCCCCACACCCTTGCACTGTGGTCAGCACCGACTAGACTTTGTGGGTTATTTTTTAAAAAGCAGTTGCTAGTTTTAATGACTTCTTAACAAGGAAAACAATGTTTCCTATGGTAAAAGCAGTGTGAACAAGTTCTGCACCTATATTGGGTTATAATTCTTGAGCAATGCTAGGAGAGTTTCTTCTTTATTATCTTAGAAAACACAAACGCTGCTGCCATTTTAGTATTTTTATGTATCAAGCAAAATTCCATCTTAGAAATCACCAAACATCCTTTGTTTTTTGTTGAAAATTTTATTTTTTATTTGTATGACACATCTATGACCAATCACAAACTCTGTAATTGTGTCCACGTAGGTAGTAGATTACTTATAATTAGGCTTGCATTTGTAACCATGTGTTTACATGAAGGCTTCTCTACTTGGCCTTAGTAGATGGCTGTAATGGTTGGACATTCTCAGTTCAGGTAAGGAATAGCTTATTGTTTTTTTAAAGGCAGCCTTATAAAAATCTCTTTAGAAAAATCAGGCACATTAGATGTAACTTTAATAAAACTTTCTTCTGCTCCAATACATTGACAAGAGTAGATGCAGTTTGCATATTTTAGCCTCTCACAAAACAAATGCAAAACAATGTAAGTTCAACTTGGTTTGCATGGTGCAGAGCCATTTCCTGGAACGTGCAGCCGTATCTACGTATCATTAATACTCCATATTTGAGACAGCGCTTGCCCTGGAACATGTTGCTGCTGACTCTTGATTGCATTACAAAAGTATGAGAAAAAGGAAGGTGATAAAGTTACATTTCTGAGAGATGGGAGGAAAGTCATCTCTCAGGAGGTTTTATGGGAAGAAGAGATGTAACCAGGATCTATCTCCCTGAGAAATTCCATGGAAGTAATGCAATTACAGCCAGAACACTTTGCCTCTGACAAATACTTTCAGCTCCTGTACAATTTTATACTTTTCTACATAGCATTTGACATGTTCTGGCCCAAAATGGGTTGATGACCTTTTAAAGATACAACTACTGATACTCTGCTCTTTGAATAGATACAATGTCCTTCCAATTGTCCTGCAACTTCCCCACGTTGCTGGGGACACAGGAAGCAACTATATGCTTGGCATTTGATAGGGTCAAACAAATATTTGTTCAAAGGACAGATGAAAACAAAGCCCCCAAAATTGATAACTGCTCTTAACAAAAAGGTAATTCCTAAAGACCTTTGACCGGGTGTGTTTCTGACGTTGTTCCTTACAGTTAAGCACGTGTTTCCAGCTTTACTTTAGCAATGAGAATTTGTGGTGTTAGGAGTATATAACAATGAGCAGAAGGAGAAAGCTTTGCAGACAAGACTGGAGATGGGCCCCTTAGAGGTTTCTTGGTTGCTGACTCTGCTACCTCCATACAAGCATATGGCACTGCTAGAGCTGAATTTAGCTTGTGGTCCAAATGCTTCAGAGATGTCACTTTGAAAAGATCTTGCTTTGCAAAGCATGGTTTTACCTTGCCATTTCCTTCTATGGTTAAAATATGAGAGGCCTTTCAAAGCCTAGCCTGAGTTGTGGCCCCTGTTACTACCTGAAGCAACTGTCTCACGGCCCCAGAATCGAGATGCCTCGGCTCAGCATACATTGATCATCACGTGACTTTCTGGAAAGCAAGTATGTATTCATCATCTTCCTGCCAAACTTCTGCCCACCTGATATGAAACAGGGACATCACAGATCACGGATGGCCCCAGTTTGTTAGAGTATTGAAAAGGTAGGACATACGTAGAAACTGGTTCCTTTAGGTGACTTTAAAAGCATTTTAGAAACTAAAATTTGCCCTTAGTGTCAGTTCCCATCAATCTAGATCAATGTGAGAATATGAGCTGCTCCCATGTAGGTGCTCCCATGTAGGTGCTCCCATGTAGGTGCTCCCATGTGGGTGCTCCCATGTGGGTGCTCCCGTATAGGTTTTCCCATGTGGGTGCTCCCATGTAAGTGCTCCTATGTAGGTGCTCCCATGTGGGTGTTCCCATGTAGGTGTGTGTAATTAAGATGGCTCTTCTCTTTTGTGTCTTAGCTTCTTCCCACTGCACTTCAACCTGCTGGGTATCCATGGTTGCATTTGCTTCTTTCTGCTTTAGACCTAAGAATGATGCTTTAAATCTATCTGACAACAATTACTCTTGAAGTAGATTGGAGCTCACCTTGTTTTTATGGCCTAAAGTATTTATTTCAGAGTTGTACAAGTGTGTAGGAGAAAGTAATCTCTATGAATCACTGTGTTAAACCGTAGCAGGAAAACAAAATGTGGACTAAACGTCTACAAAGCCTCACCCCGAGGACTTGCTGGTTGATGTGTGCAGCTCTCCCCTTCACCACCAGGATCTCTGCTCATCTGAATTATGTTTCACGCAGGGAGGAAATTACACTTAAAGAGTAGCATTGTCTTGCTCTCTGATTGGATCGGAAACCTGGTCCATAGGAAGGAATTCATACCAGATACTATAAACCTGTCAAAACCAAACAACCACGGCTAGGGAAGTCTTGGGCCCTAGGGGAGAACTTACTTTATTTAGCTATGCTGTCAAGGAACCAAGCTGTTTTCCTAAATATTTACGTTTATATCCACAGACAAATGCTACTTCTCTCAGCTTTAATCAGAGATGTGTCATTTTGCAGTTATTGCAGTGAATGAATGCAGAGACACATGACTGCTCAAGGAGCTTGGAAGACGGGACAACTGAGGGCTCATCCCTGAGCCAGGTATCTCTACTACACTCTCTAATGTTTGGAAATCATCATGGGGGAAGAATGGGCAGAGAGGATGTCAGAGTCAGAAGACGGGAAAATATATGAAATGCTATTGTCTCCTAGACAAGGCACAGACAACGTTGCTACAACCTTATAGCAGATGTTGTGGTCTGTAGTGAGCCTATGCAAGACTGAACCTACCATTCATCAGTCGAGAATTAACAAGGAGTTCATAGGGCCCTACTCATCTGTGTTGAATTATTGACTATAGGGAGGAGCAGTGGGGGTTTGTTTTGTTTTCATTTTTGTTTGTTTGTTTGTTTGTTTGTTTTTGTCATCTACACACCATTTATCAGGCTCCAATAAATAGTTCCCATTCATATCTCACACAGAGGAACCTGGTCAAACTAAGTGGCTTCAAAATGAAACCCAAAGTCCTGGATATAGGAGAATGACTGTTCTGGATGGGAAGGAGAGTTCACAGAGTTTGGTGTGAGTGGGGACTTAGGAGCCAGTGGGGAGAGTATAATCAAAATGCTTTATATAATGTATGACATTATCCGAGAGCAAAACCAATAAAATGAAAAAGGATGTCAACAAAAGGACACGAGTGTGGGAAAGGAACATGTAGCAAGGAGGGGAGGAGCAATGGGGGTGTCAGGGAGGTGAGAAAGAATGTGTGACAGTAACCAGACTGTATTTTACACACGTATGAAGTTGTCAAAGAACAAATTCAGTAAACACTTTTAAAGACTCTTAGAGCACACTTAGTATTGTCTATTTAACTGAAACAAGATAATATTCAGGCTTGTTAATAATTGAGACATGGAATTTCATGACATGACACCTTATGTAATACAAGTGTAGGGAGTCCAGCACACCAAGCAAAGGGTATTAACAACTGCACAAGACTATTGCTATACTCTTTCTAATGTTGCTAGCATTTAAGACATCTTAGGCCACTGTCACTCAAGACAGCTTTGGCCATCACAGCCTTGGGCACCGCTGCTGTGTGCTGCTTTGCCTTTCTCACATTCTGAAGCAGCCCTGTAGATACCTTTCTGGTTTTTGAGTCAACAAAGGGGAGATGCAGATGCATGTGTGTGGGTGTGCCAGGATCCCCTCAATCACGTGCTCATGAGTCTTGCTGTACTCTTGTGGAGCCTGACATGGTTGGGTTTAAGCCAAAGAAACTCACAGCAGTCCATGTTTTGAAATCCTGGCATATGGACATCCCCAAACAAGACACAGAGCATCTCCCATCATTTCTAGAATTCCCATTTCTTTCACAATAAGTAAGTACTTGGAACAAGTTACTGCTACTATCCTTTATATAGTGGATGGGTTGTGGGTCTCTGTTAAATTTACTGTATTGAATTCAAACATAGAAAGTCTATGGATTCTCCTACCTCCAGAATCTGAGTTTCACTCTAAATCTCAGTCATGGAATTTCACACTATCATCTGCGTCAAATGTACACAGCAAGTGTTATCCTAATTTCAGATATCAGGTAATTTACAAAGGAAAGAAGTTTTTGAACCCGTGATTCTGCAGCTTGAAAGCCAAAATTGTATGACTACATCTGAAAGACCTGGTGTTATGACCTAGCAAAAAACAAAAACAAAAACAAAAAACCAAAAAACAAACAAACAAACAAACAAAAAAACAAAGGACAAGGGGGCAGAAAGAGGGACAGGCCTGGCTTGAGAGCCATGGGAGGCACCCGTGAGAAAGACACGAATACTCCTCAACAGCCCATACACTTCACAGCACTCACATCTCTCCAGACGATTGCAGGGAGAATGCAGTTTCAACCTGAGCTTTATAGGGACAGTTACATTCAAACCAATGCAAGTAGTAGATAAAATAATATTTTATAAGCCAAGAAAACCCACGAAGTTTATAAAGTACTCAAATCTCAACACAAGTGTCTCTCAAAAGGTCAAAAGCCATTTTGACTGGTGGGAGGTGGAATCTCAGGGTTGTTTTGATTTGCATTTCCCTGATGACTAAGGATATTGAACATTTTTTTAGGTGCTTCTTGGCCATTCGAGTTTCCTCAGTTGAGAATTCTTTGTTTAGCTCTGTGCCCCATTTTTAATAGGGTTATTTGATTGTCTGGAGTCTAATTTCTTGAGTTCTTTGTATTTTTTGGATATTAGCCCTCTATTGGATGTAGGATTGGTAAAGATCTTTTCCCAATCTGTTGTTGCCATTTTGTTTTATTGATAGTGTCCTTTGCATTACATAAGCTTTGCAATTTTATGAGGTCCCATTTGTCAATTCTTGATCTTAGAGCATAAGCCATTGGTGTTCTGTTCAGGAACTTCTCCCCTGTACCCAAGTATTGGAGGTTCTTCTCCACCTTCTATTAGTTTCAATGTATCTGGTTTTATGTGAAGGTCCTTTATCCACTTGGACTTGAGTTTTGTATAAGGAAATAAGAATGGATTGATATGCATTCTTCTACATGCCAATCCCTAGTTGAATCAGCACCATTTGTTGAAAATGCTGACCTTTTCTCATTGGATGGTGTTAGCTTCTTTGTCAAAGATCAAGTGACCAGAGGTTCATGGGCTCATCTCTGGATCTTCAATTCTATTCTATTGATCTTCCTGCCTGTTTCTGTACCAATACCATGCAGTTTTTATCACTATTGCTCTATAGTACAGTATGAGGTCAGGGATGGTGATTCCCCCAGAAGTTCTTTTATTGTTGAGAATAGTTCTTGCTATCTTATGTTTTTTGTTATTCCAAATGAATTTGCAAATTGCTCTTTTTATCACTATGAAGAATTGAGTTAGAATTTCGATGGGGATTGCATTGAGTCTGTAGATTGCTTTCAGCAAGATGGCCATTTTTACTATATTAGTCCTGCCAATTCATGAACATGGGAGATCTTTCCATCTTTTGAGATCTTCAATTTCTTTCTTCAGAGACTTGAAGTTCTTGTCATACAGATCTTTCACTTGCTTGGTTAGATTCACACCAAGGTATTTTATAATATTTGTGATTATTGTGAAGGGTGTCATTTCCCTAATTTCTTTCTCAGCCTGTTTATCCTTTGAGTAGAAAAAGGCTACTGATTTGTTTGAGTTGATTTTATATCCAGCCACTTTGCTGAAGTTGTTTATCCAGTTTAGGAGTTCTCTGGTGGAAGTTTTGGTGTCACTTACAGCAGATGCTGGAGAGGATGTGGAGAAAGAGGAATAATCCTCTACTGTTGGTGGGATCCCAAGCTTGTAGAACCACTCTGGAAATCAGTCTGGCGGTTCCTCAGAAAACTGGACATAGCATTACCTGAGGACCCAGCAATACCACTCCTGGGCATATACTCAGAAGATGCTCCAACATATAACAAGGACATATGCTCCACTCTGTTCATAGCAGCCTTATCTAAAATATCCAGAAGCTGGAAGAACCCAGATGTCCTTCAACAGAGGAATGGATACAGAAAATGTGGTATATTTACACAATGGAGTATTACTCAGCTACCAAAAACAATGAATTCATGAAATTCTTAGGCAAGTGGATGGAACTAGAAAATATCATCCTGAGTGAGGTAACCTAATCACAAAAGAACACACATGGTATACACTCACTGATAAATGAATATTAGCCCAAAGGCTCGAAATACCCAAGATGCAACCCACAGATCACATGAAGCTCATGAAGAAGGAAGACCAAGTGTGGGTGCTTCGGTCTTTCTTAGAAGGAGTAACAAATACTTGTGGGAGCAAGTATGGAGACAAAGTTGGGACAGAAACTGAAGGAAGGGTCATCTGAAGACTGTTCCACCTGGGTATCCATCCCATGTACAGTCACCAAAGATAGATGCTGGTATGGATGCCAGGAAGTGCATGCTGACAGGAGCCTGATAAGCTGTCTCCTTAGAGGTCTGCCAGAGTCTGACATATACAGAGATGGATGCTCACAGCTAACCATTGAACTGATCAAGGGGTTCCCAATGGAGGAGTTAGAGAGAAGAAACTGAAGGAGCTGAAAGGGTTTGTGGCCTCATAAGGAGAGCAACAATACCAACCAACCAGAGCTCCCAGGGTCTAAACCACCAGCCTGGGAGCACATAGGAAGGGACCCATGGCTCTAGCTGTATATGTAGGGAGGATGGTCTTATTGGGCATAGGTGGGAGAGGAGATCCTTGGTCCCATGAAGGCTGGATGCCCTGTGTGGGGGAATTCAAGGGTGGGGAGGTGGGAGTAAGTGGGGGGGGGCACACCCTCATAGAAGCAGGAGGAAGGGGATGAAATAGAAGGTTTCTGGGGGAGGGAGGATGGAATGGGAAAAGGGAATAATATCTGAAATGTACATAAAATACCCAATAAAAAAAGAAAAAGGTCAAATGCTTGACTTTATTCACTATGAGTCATGCAGGGGCTCTTTTAGAACATCTTGGTAGCTAACTACACATGTGTGTCTGTTTCTACATGAAACTCAGGGTTGCTCTAAGTACATGAAGTAAGACACCGCAAAACCCATTCCCTGACTCTGTGGAAACAAAGTAAGGTGCTGCAATTTGCATCTTTTGGGATTGATAAAAATAGCAGAAAGCTGTTGTGAGCAGTCAGGAGGTGCTTTGTGGAGACTGTTGTCCATAAAACTTTGAAGTCTAGTCCCTCCATTTCACTCTCACTTCTGGGCAGAATTTCCATCTCTGTAAAGCAGAAAAATTCTAGAATAAAAGAGAGATTTAATCAGGGCAAAGATGATGCTATGGGCTTTCGGCAACAGATGCATCTTTGTTTTGAGCCATGTGTTCAATTTAATAGTCGCAAGCTACTTACTTACAGATGTGTATTAGAATCTATTTGGCCATGTATCTTCTAGATAAAGACAGCCGGTCAATGCCAAAAGTATTATGTTCAGTGGGGAATTAAAACTCTGAATACCCATATCGTAACCTTATGCTTTATTAATTTTTTTGTAGCGTGATACCATGTGAGATGCCAGAGTGACTATGTGTTAGAGAAGAAGAAAAGTGAGTGAACAAAATCCCTCAACATTTCTGTATTCCTTCATTTTAAAATAATTATTCTAGTGATATATTAAAGACAACCTTAAGTTTAGAGACTAGAGTCCTCAACTGTAATTTAGAGATCACAGGTTTGAGCCCTTCGTTCACTAAATGGCTGGCTTTAGGCAAATAATTTTTCTGACTCCAATTCTTAAATGTGTGACATGCGAAGGACATCATTGCTTTTTTGTATAGCCCACAGTCATTATAGTACACTTCACTCAGCTGAAAACCACCGCAGGCTCAACTCAGTAACAACCACTAATTTATGAGTTCATTTAAATGTCAAGGCCAGTATTAAATGAGGGCTGGCCTAGAGCTGAAACCTAAGCAGCACCCAGTCTTGATCTCTTGTTTTTCTGACTGTGAGGTGGACCCATTCCTGGACAGGTTCAGGTCACCATCGCACAGTGGCAAGATGGCTGAACGCAGCCCCAGTGAAGAGAGCAAGATCCTTGTTCAGAACGCTGATTCACAATTTTGAGAATTAATTCAGACAGCAAATTTTGGACTTCCTGTTGGCCTCTAAACAGATATTCCTGAACATGTGAGTGATATATTAACTGTCACACCTGGGTTTTATGCCACTTCTTGAATTTAGAAATAGAGCTGGTACCCCAAAAGGTCCACAGACCAGAATATAAGGAGAGAATATACAGGACCAGAATATAAGGCCTTCCAAAGAAAGGCCATGTAAATACAAGAACAGGGGCTTACCAGGTAAAAGCTGCAGCCTTCTGATCTTCATGCCTTCACTACTGAACAGAATCTTTATTATCACTGCGTGTTCCCTGAGTCTAGTGATAGAGTGGTCAGAATGCATTTACATCCTAGAAATGTATCTGCAACAATGCATGACTGAGAGAAACCCCCAAATTTCTCTGTTCCTTGATTTCATTCTACCTAAAGCAGAATATTGATTTCGTAATTTTCAGAAGGGCAAATGGATGCAATTTTTTGTTGTTGAGCATTTTAAACATTAGATAAATTGTAAACATTATACTCTATCCTCAAAGTCTATGGTCTCAGATTGTTTTCACTGTGCATTCTTTTTACTCTCCGAATGACAGATTATTCCCAGCAACTTACATTGTCCTGGTACAGATAAAATTGACAAACATTCATGGTTTTTGATAAGTTCAGCAAAATATGGATAACTGAATTTAACAAATACAACACCAATAAAAATATTATAAATAAAGAGATAGATATTTCAGATGAGAGAGCAAATAGCATCAACCATGAATAAATAGCTTAGGGTCCCTGGCTACTAGGATTGCTGTCAGGCATGCAAGGGCTCTTTCATCAGGGCTTCCCTCTAGAGACCTGGCAGTAGAGGGGACAGTCAGTAGCATGAAATCACAAAAGCATTGTGTGGCTCAGATTGCCATTCAGTAATCTCTTCCTGTAGAGTCTTAATCCAGCCTATGGCTCTATGAGTGTCCTCATGGCAACCAAATTCTGAAAGCGTACTTCCAATCCTATGGCATCACAAATACAAACTTACTATTCAGTGCTTAATAACCTTTCTAACTTTGTAGACATTTTTGGTGGATCACATTCACACTGGAATTCTTGATTTTACCTTTCTTCTAATCTTCCCTTTCTTAACAACAGGACCAATATTCATGCCAATGACCCAAAAGTAACTTTTCTTGTTCACTCCTTCCTCCTGCCAATGCCAAATGTTGCATCTAGTTTCACAATACATCCTCAACGCATCCTCAACCCAGCATCCTCAACCCAATCAGCATCCTCAACCCAGCATCCCCAACCCAGCCACTTCTTCCTTCTAGTCATAATCTCTTTAAACTAGTAGTGCCCCTTGCTGAGTCTGCTTTAGTCTTCAGAGTGATCTTTCTGGTCCATATTTGCCCTTTTCTGCCTTACATGCATTTTTTTTTTCAGAATAAGTGGCGTTTCCTTCTCTTCCCTTTTTTCTTACTCTTACTCATCCTTAGTCTTAGCCCTAGCCCTAGGATTAGCATTAGCATTGGTATTAGATATGGTCACACTACCCAGCCCTGGCTGTCTGAGAACTTTTTATGTAAACCTGTGGGGAGCCAAAAGAAGACAGCTATCATCCTTGCAGCCATCTTGAGCCATATACCCTGACAAGAGACTTGTTTACAACAGCCAACAACAGCTGAGCACACTCTGATAACATCTTGTTTTAGATACCCAGGTTTTTCCCTTGGGTGTGTGAGACTTAAAGGCGTGACTTAAGAAGTGAGACTTAAGAGTGACATAAAAGGCGACAGGCAGACTGAAGAAGGTACTAGCAACTTGACCTAGACGTGGAAAGAGACTTAGGACTAGGGACTAGGGACTAGGGACTAGTCTAGGGATTTTGAGACTTGGAACTGGGAAAGAGACTAGCAACTTAGAACCTGGGATTCAGAGACTTGGAACTTGGGACTAGGAACTTGGAACTTGGAACTAGGAGCTAGGGACTTGGAAAGAGAGAAGAAGAGAGACTGGAGGAGAGAGATAGATGAGAATAAACAGGACTGAATCACACTCTGTTTGGTCTCCATTCTTTGTGTCCGTCCTCACTCTCTCTCTTGCTGAACCCTGACCTGCTGACTGGAGCAGCAGTCCAAGCTGGGACAATTTAGCCCCCAAGCTTTTGGCAGTGTGGGTTCCAACATTTGGCAGTGAGGTCCCTGACATATACCAAACTAACCTTCAGCTCCTACAGCTTCTGTTTCTTTAGTCCTAGGATTAAAAGCATAAGCCACCACACTACAGTACATGCTTTAAAACATTGTTCTTTCTGTACCACATCTCCCTTCAGCCAAACTTTGCAATGAGTTTTACATATTAAAGTTGAACTCTAGTTGTTTCTGTGGCTCAAGTTCTTGATTATCTAGCCTTGTCCACCCATAGATGGATCCTTAGATTTTAGATCTTTTAGATCTAAGGAGAAAAGATCTTTTCTCTTGTCTGTGCTGTTCCTGGCAAGCAGAGGTCTGAGCTTGGATTTGCTGATGGCTCCTAGCTGTTTTATGATGGGAGTGGGGAGCACTCAATCTCTTGCTTTCTCTGCCTGGAATTTTCATCCCTAGACATCCCTTCTGAATCTATCTTTTTCTCAGAGTCAGCCCTCCCTGACCCCATGCTCTAAAATGTTTCGTTCAACATTATGGAGCCTATAATCACTTCTTACATATTTAGTTTCATCTTTCCCACTGTGATGCAATTTCCTAGACAATGGAGACTCTAATTTGACTCTTGATTCCTTGTTATAAGCTTAGAAGAGTACCTTTCCCCTCATACACATCATGAGCTTGCATTAAGTTATGGGGAGAAAGAAGAGAGAGGGAAGAAAGAAGCTGGAAGAGGACAGGGAGGGAGGGGGAAGGTAAGGAGAGAGGGAAGGAGGACTTGAGAGAAGCAGCAGTGGATTGGAATTCTACAAAGGAACTTGGGATAAAGCTGAAGGCATCAGTGGGAGGACCCGAGGCTCTTTTCATCCCCCAGGGGCAACGTGTCTGGCTTTGGTTTCCTATTGTTACTCACAAGGGATTCTTGTTTGTACAGACTTGGAGTTCTGTCCATGGAAGACTTACATTCAATGTATTGTGTTTCTCCATTATTCTGTTTGATGCAGTGTGAATAAACTTCAGAGTATTGAATGGAGTAGGGGAAGACCAAAAACACATTAAGGGGATGAATGCAAGAGAAGGGACAAGTATTTGAAAATGACTTGAATATTAAAGACAATTTTAGTCCCAAAGATCAACTGCACATGCAAGTGGAGAGATGATAATGATGGGATTTAAAGAATGATTAGTCTGAAAGAGCCTGGTGCTTTTCAACCACCACGTTGTGAATTTTAAGTGGAATGCATTCCATATCAGTTTTACACAGACTGAACTGTGGTTCAGGAAAGATTCAGAAAAGATGCTAGCTTTTCACTGCCAAGGGTCTATTTCTTTCTTGTTTGAAAGAGCTTATTAAATATACAAGAATGTTAGCACATGTGCATGTTTCTAAAAGTGAGAATTTTTTCTCCTGATAATGAGGTACAGAGCCCTCCTTAGGAAGGGCATTAAACTGTTGCTCACTTTCACGATGGCTATCAAAGTAAACCTCTTCTATGGCTGGAAAGCAGAAGCATAGATGGATGGATGTAGCCTCTACCTGCTGAAAAACCCGCATCACTGTAGCTGCGTGTGAAAAAGGTCGTGCTTCCTTCCCAGCAGCTAAACAATTTGAATATAAATAAGCAACTTTTTCCGCCTGTCAGTTCCCTCAAGAATATTTAGTGCTGTCTCCTTTAATGAGTGCTCATTACAGATGAGTGCGAGTGAACACATTTAATCAGGGTAATATAGGGTAATGATCATGTGAATGTCTTCTCATTGGGTCCTGCTCCATCTGTTCCAAGCCATTTGTCCATGTAAAACTGTCAACATTTTGAGCCGCTGACTGACAGGTGAAGCCAGACGTGTATGGTTTGCATCTCAGCTCCAGGGATTCTCTGTTTTGCTTTTGTTTTTGTTTTTTTTTTCTTAGAAACCTCCTGAAAGACACAAAGGGGCTCTCTCTTGAGAAGCAGCTTTTCTTGAATTTGTCTCATTGATCATTAATATATTTAGCTCACTCTTACCTAGTACAACAGTGAAGCCAAGGCCCACAGCTACTTTGATTAACACCGTAAGCTCCTAAGAGAGACTGGAGGATCTGACCCTGGATAGGCAGCTTCTTGGTAATGAATGGGTCATTCATTAGCAACCCCATGGTTTCTACCTGACATTCACAGACACACATATTCCATCATCAATTGGTGTAAGGTGTTCCAGGCATGGAGGTGTAGTTCAGTGACAAAGCCCTTGCCTAGCAAAAGCAAGGCCCTGGGAGCAGTCTCAAGAACCACCAACAACATGACAAGATGTGCTTTTGGGGTCCTGCGTCAGCTGGTAAAATGTTTACCTTGAAAAACGTGAAGACCTGAGTTCAATCCCCCTAAGAGCCCAGGTAAATCAAGTGGTGACAAATGCTTGTAATCCCTTTATCAGTGAGATGGAATCTTTGTTTGGAGCTCACTGAAGAGCCAGCCTAGCTGAATCTGTGTTTTGCAATCCATTGAGAGACCCTGTTTTAATAACCAACATGGCTGGGATCCTGAGGAATAATACACCAAAGGTTAACTTCTGATTTATCTTCATACATGCACATATGTGCACATTGACCTGTGCACACATGCACTTGCACACTTGTGCACACCCATACAAACCTATACCTCCACATACATGCACACCTGCATACACATGCACATAACACAAGAAGACATGGCTGTCTCAGACAACTTTGGTGATAGCTCTTGTCCCGAGGTGACATGCTTTTGGCAGGTGTCCTCTCTGAAGATAAAATGACTGTCTTAATTAGGGTTTCTATTTCTGCACAAAATATCATGACCAAGAAGCAAGTTGGGGAGGAAAGAGTTTATCCAGCTTACACTTCCACACTGCTGTTCATCATCAAAGGAAGTCAGGAAAGGAACTCACACAGGGCAGGAACCTGGAGGCAGGAGCTGATGCAGGGGCCGTGGAGGAATGCTACTTACTGGTTGACTACCCCTGACTTGCTCAGCTTGCTTTCTTATAGAACCCAAGACTGCCAGCACCACCCATAATGTACCCTCTCACCCTTGATCACTAATTGAGAAAATGCCTTACAGTTGGATATTATGGAAGTATTTCCTCAAGGGAGGCTCCTTTCTCTCTGAGAACTCCAGCTTATGTCAAATTGACACAACAACACCAGCCAGTACAATGACAAAAAAATTGTAATAGAAAAGCTGTAGCTTAAGCCTATAGTGTGTATTTTTACTCGGTTGTCTCTATTCTTCAGACTGGTTCTAACAAGTTACAATGAACTATCTGAGAATCCAGTGGCCTCTACAGATGCTAGGATGCAAGAGACAAACAGGGTAAGCATGATTGAATTTTTTGGCAGATTGTGTGTTCCCTTTTCTGTTGTTTTTTTTTTTTCTTCTGGTCAGCACTGAGAGGTTATACTGTTGTTCTGGGCTCAAGTCTTCCCTCTGCTCTCTTGTGCTATGCGCACTCTAGTGATCTAGTTTGCAATGGTGAACTCTATGACCCAGGCTGAAAGCTCACCAAGGACTGAGCCATGCCGTAAATAGCATGGCCACGCTATGAGAGACAAAGTGAACTGTTAGTGTTGTGTACCTCTTGACCAGGTAGGGAGAGTTAGAAATGGTGTTGCGTAGTGACTTGTGTCTCACCCTCTACTGTGTAGTAGTTCAGTTTGATTCTACCTCACAAGCCAAGCAATGAAGGCATGAGTGAAGGCATGAGTGGGTGCTGAGCCTCATGGTGCTGAGGGCGGATCAGCCATGTTTGCAATGGAAGTTCCAGGAACAGTAGCAGAGCACTTGAGTGAGAAGACGAGGAAGTCCATGGGGTTTGGAGTTTTCGACTTCACTATTCCATAGATGGGTGTTCATCCACTTTGCTTTCCTAGCCAGCAAATTTCAAAATAAAAGTGATTTGCATCGAAGGTCCTTTAAAAAAAAAAAAACCAGAGGAAGAAGAATGACTTTTGTCCCATCATCCTGCCCCAGCTTGGATCTGTGTGGGAGTCTCCACTCCCAACCTGCCTCCCTTGACAGCTGGTTGAGAGATTTGCTTTTGGTTCCCTCCACCTAACCAAGCATGAGACAACCCTACGTAAAACTGTTAAGAATTCACAGAGCAATTGTGTCTTAAGGAGAGTGATTGTCACTTGTTTTTTCACCCTTCCTCTTCTAGGAAATAAGGTTCTGTTGTCTGTAAATAAGGTTCTAGTGAGAATCCTCTCTGAGCCCCTGGGGAGAGGTAACGTAAGTCCAGAAGGACTTATACCTTGGTATGGGGTCTAGTGAGCATTTGTATTATGTGCTAAGCTGGAAGTTTTAATTTACCCAATGTTTATAAACTGTCCTCTTTCAACTCTGCTGATGAATTCTCTAAGGAATTCATATTAATCACAGGATTCACTTGCTGTGCCTTTAGTCTTATATCTTAGTTAGGGTTGCTATTGCTGAGAAGAGACACCCTGACCATGGCAGCTTTTATAAGGGAAACCATTTAACTGGGTTCAGCTTATGTTTGAGAGGTTTAGTCCATTATTGACATGGCGGGAAGCATGGGGGCACACAAGCAGACATGGTGCTGGAGAGTATCTGAGAGGTTTACATCTTTATTGCAGGCATTGGGAAGAGAGAGTGAGCCACCAGGCCTGGATTGAGATTCTGAAACCTCAAGCCCACCACCAGTAATATACTTCCTCCAATAAGGTCACACCTACTCAAACAAGGCCATATGTCCTAATCCCTTTTAATAATGCTACTCCCTACAAGCTTATGAGGCCATTTTTATTCAGACTACCACACCTTAGAGGAGCACCTGGAAACTGCATTGTTCTTGCTTTTGGGGGTGGGGGGGACTATGGTTTTCTATCAGGGTAATTTTGTCCCCAGAATCATTCGATATTGTCTGGAAATGTCTTGGATTGTCACAGGCTAGAGATATGATGTGATGTGATGGTGGCATCTAATTGGCAGAGTCAAGTCTATGATAGCCATCCTACATTGATTACATGGGACTTCCCTCTGCCCACCAAATAAAACAATTTTCCATTTTAAAATGTCAATATAGTTGAGGATGAAACAATGCTTAGCACATGGCATTTTCTGAACATGGAAATGCTTGCTTGTTTCACTCTAACCTATGGGATTCTTACCTGTGGTAACGTTTTCATTGTTTTGGAAAGAAAACAGAGCAAAAGTTTCAAACTCTGAATCATCAGCAGTTGGTAACTCATGGGGATCCTGAGTGATTTTTCATTTTGTTATGCATATGACCTTCCTTAGGCTCTGCCCAGTGTCTGTACATATATGTAAACTGTATTCCTAAGCTCTGTGTACACTAATGTTACATGTTCATATTGAGAGGGCTCATTTGTGTGGAAACCAGAGTCCAACCATGAGTCTTACTCCTCAAGGACATGGTTCACCTTGTTTTATGAGATCTGGCTAGGTTCAGCTGAAACAGCTTCGTTGGGAGACTATTAGACTAAAGATTTTGCTAATCAGACTTATTGGTGAACCCAGATCTGCGGTCTCTGTTTCCCTGATGCTGGAAAGTATGTTATTGCCACAGCTAGTGTTCTTAAAACTGTGACTTCTGGGGGATTGAACTCAGGTCCTCATGCTTGTACAGCAGGTACTTTACCCACTGAACCGTCTTCCTAGCACCCTTTTGGCCTTATGTTTTATCACGTGTGACTTATTATTTAATAGTGTTTGAGGTGGTCCTGAGCTGCTGATTCTGCACCCTAGAGAACTCATGTGTAGGAAACGCATATTCTTACTCCTATGGCATTGCTACAACAGAAGTGATTTGGTTTTGTATGATGCTTGGGGATGCTCCACTAGCTTTAAGTAGAGTCATAATTAAGTAAGGCTAGGTATGAAGGTGGTCCTCGCGAGCTACCTGGAGGCATCTGGTTGCACAATTTACTTGTGATGACTTTGATACTTAAGCAGACCTGGAAAATGCAAAAGCCATCAGTAAGGCACAATTTGTTTCTATGGTATCTCTTCCTAATTTGACTGTCTTTGAGTTGAGACTGCAGCGCTATAAACAAATGAGCCCCACCTTTCTCTTCTATTGCCTTTGTGTTAGCTTCGTCTCCAAAGGGAGTGGGCTAACTGAAAGAAAGAAGAACTCAGAAATGGCTGAGACTGTGCAGAACTCTATGTATTATTTAAAGAAGACATTGGTTTTTCCTCTTTAAAATGATGGAAGCTCACATGTTCCTTTTCCTTCTCTTCGTGATGGTGCAGTTTTTGACTGGCATCTTAGCAAATGGCCTCATTATAGTTGTTAACGGTATTGACTTGATCGTGTGGAAGAAAATGGCCCCACTGGATCTGCTTCTTTCTTGCCTGGCAACTTCTCGGATTATTCTGCAGTTGTGTATATTGTTTGGACACCTGGGTCTATTCTGTTTGGTGAAACACACTTTATTTGCTGACAATATTACCTTTGTCATCATTATAAATGAACTAAGTCTTTGGTTTGCCACATGGCTTGGTGTTTTCTACTGTGCCAAGATTGCTACCATCCCTCACCCACTCTTTTTGTGGCTAAAGATGAGGATATCCAGGTTGGTACCATGGCTGATCCTTGGATCTGTGCTCTATGTAACAAGTACTACTTTCATTCATAGCAGAGAGACTTCGATAATTCCTAAACAAATCTTTACAAGCTATTTTTCTAAAAACGCAACTCAGGTCGGCACAGTGCATGCCAAGCTATTCTCTGTCTTTGTCCTTGGACTCACACTGCCATTGCTCATCTTCACTGTTGCTGTTCTGCTCTTGATATTTTCCCTGTTGAACCATAGCTGGCAGATGAGGACTATGGTGGGCACCAGGGAGCCCAGAAGGCATGCCCACATCAGTGCGATGCTGTCCATTTTGTCATTCTTCATCCTCTATCTCTCCCACTACATGGTGGCTATTCTGATCTCTATCCAAGGCTTCCACCTTGAAAACAGAACCTTTGTATTCTGCATATTGGTTATTGGTGTATACCCCTCGTTACACTCGATCGTCTTAATTTTAGGAAATCCTAAGCTGAGACGAAATGCAAAAATGTTAATTGGCCATTGTAAGTGTTGTCATTGTGCAAGAGCTTGGTTGACCTCAAGGAATCCAAGACTCAGTGACTTACCAGTGCCTGGTACTCATCACTCAGCCAACAAGAAGCCTGTATAATGCCATCTTAATTGTCCAGCCTGAGGTTTAATCCTAGATTTGGTATTCTTTTAAAGAGTTAAATTGATCATCAAAGCACAACACATGTTGGCAGATGACATCAAGGTCCATATCCCAGTTGTCATGTGGAAACCTTACCTTGCAAGATGATGTCATAGAGAAAGCAGGACAAATGGACTCTAGGCCTTTCTGCATAATTGTCTGCAGTGCATGTGAAATCTATAATTTTCTCAAAGTAAAGCATTTAAAGAAGACTAAAAGCACCAGACTGAACTTGCAATACCAGAAGGGCAGAACACTATAACATCCTGTGTTCATTGCCAAGACTCAGACACTGCCCCAGACTTGAATGGGTTGACTGTATATATCTTGATTGAAAGAATCAGGAATATCTTTTCTGGTTTTTATGGTAGTAGTAGTAGTAGTAGTAGTAGTAGTTGTTGTTGTTGTTGTTGTTGTTGTTGGAGTCACATACAGTAAGGTCACTCTTCTTCAGGTATAAAGGACGCTGAGGACAGTCAGACCTTCTCAGTTCTTTGAGCTGTTCATCTACTCCAAGAGCAGAAAATTTAGTATACATCCCACTGACTGATAAGAGGGATGCCTGACAGAAAAGGAGGAGGAATAGACTGATTTCTAAGAGGTGGAAGAGTAGAAGGAAGAAGACAAAGAGAGAAGAAGAGAAAGGAGCTTTTCATTTCCTGTCATTGTACACCCTCAATAGACAATGGCTTGTAAAGTCTTTAGCTTTGCATTTGTACACTCAGCCTGGGGGGCCTTTTGATTGATAGTAACAATTTGACATTCCCACATCACATGTCTTCTTAATGAAGCAACATCAGTAGGTGTGGATAGCTCATGGTGCTCCCATCTGCTTGAAGCACAGATATATTTTCTCTTTGGAATATGACCTTGGTGACCAAGCAAAAAAAGTGTGTGTGTGTGTGTGTGTGTGTGTGTGTGTGTGTGTGTGTGTGTGTTGTTCACAGTCAACTTCAGTTGCATACACACACTTCTAAAACCATTTCAGAATCCCTTTGCTTTAGGGGCAAATGTATAAAAAGATGTCTCACAATTATCTTTAGTTTGTATTTCAGGTGTAATGATATAAAATGCATCTGGGTTTAGAGTTGACAGTCACCAGGAGCAAAGACTAAGCCACCGAGTTTGCAACCCGAGACATGCTACGCACAGAGGCCATGCTTCAGAAGGATCCAAAGATGGATGCTTCCTCTTGGAAACAGGAACCATGGTACCTTGCATCTTCCTATAGTCTCCAACTCAGTTCCCCAAGGAGCAGAGCAGCAGCCTCCATCTCCCTGTTCTCCCTGTTCTCCCTGTCCCCACATCACACCACATCAAAAGTTTGTAAATAACTCTGGCAGCAGCCAGTTAGTTCTAGAAGGAATGGCCCTCTGCCGGTGAATATTATTTCTTCTCAAAGAAGGGACAAAAAAGAGTAGCTTGCTTTTCTTATGTCTCAAATCCAGTGATTCCTGCTCTTGATTCTGAGGTGTGTGCTTGTGTGTGGGAAGAGAAGAGTGGGAACACCTTCAAACTTTCAGGAAGAAATGTATAATTATACAATTGGCTTATGATTTGGCTTCTCAGATACCATTTTCCCTCATTCATCTTTTCTTAGTATATACCAATTGTAGAAAACAATAGGTCCTACTGTGACATTTTCATACATATAACTAATGCAATCTGCCTCAATACCCTCCCCTGTTTACCTCCCTCTCTGTCCCCTTCCTTCTCTCAAACACTTTCTCTTCTATTCTATGTCTTTTTAAAAATCTAGTTTCTATACGTGAGACAAAAACATGACAATTTGTCTTCCTGAGTTTGGGTAATGTTGCATACCATAGTGATCTGTAGTCCCCACCATTTACCGCAGATGACATAATGTGCTCTTCTTAAGGCCCAACTAACACTCTGCTGTGGACATTATAATTTATATCACATTCTCTTTGCTCAGTGTTGTTTGGCATGTGGGTTGGTTCTTGGCTGTTGTGAACAGCATTATTCAACCCCAGATTCTGATTGTATTTCAACAGCTTCAACTTTAACAATCTCGGCTAAGGAGATGACTTTTAAGATGTGACTAAGTGTGATGCTAATATTAGCAAGAGTTTTTGAATAAACAAAATGATAATTATGTATTCCAAAAACATTTTACAATCTGCTTTCCTCCCAAACTCTCCTTTGATGATTTTGGTTTTGGTGTTGAATAGAAAACCACTCCTCAATTTTAGAAATGAAACATTCACTGGCTTTGTTTCTTTCAAATGGTCTTCGACTCATTTTGCCATCCTTCTACACTGGCTGCTCTTCACTTGCCCACTCGCTCTGAGAGCTCTGTTTGCTGTGGTCTGGAAATGCTTTCATTACCAGGTACCCTGGCTCCTGGGCTGAAACTCCATCCCCAGTGGGTGGAAGTGTCACTAAGTATGGTATTCAAGGTATCAAGAGGTGGTCCCTTTGGAAAGTGATTATGATGACATCAGGTTGTCTGACTTTAGCCCCTATGATTGGTCCCTGGTGGATTTATCAGAAGAAGAGAGAGCAGAGAAGAGTCATATGTATACATCCCTCCCAAACATTGCCATAAAAAAATCATAGGTGACTCACCTGACATTAAACTCAACCCAAAAACCCAGATGAACCTCTTCTTTATTTTGGAGTTGGCGTGGTAACATAACTAGTCCATGGTATTGTCTTATTAGTGATGGGTAATAGTTCTACAGGAAGGCTGACACTGTAACTCCTAGGAGCTATGGCCGTGAGATCTCCTGCATAGTCCACCAGGAAATCTCAAAACTGAGTTCTATTGTTGTCCCTTCCAGTTAAATGTGGGCCAGGTGACTGGTTTCTTTTTGGAAAGGGACCAGCAGAAATATTCTGTTGTGTTTTGGATAAAGAAGAGATGTGAATCTCTCATAAAGTACTTTCCATTCTTGATCATGATGCCCCCCAAATCTCAGGAGATCTTCACAGCTTCCAGTGATGAAAGATGTGAGATCAGTTGAACATTCTGGATCTATTGACTTATATACTTGGACTTTTAAAACCATTAAATTTAAATATATCTTTTATTCTCTAGACGTAATTGTTGTCTTGGAGGCTTATTCCATTTGCTATCCTAGGCCTTGTCCTTGAAGCTTCTAGTCTCTGTACAATCTTATCTAGGCCTAGAATGTTTTCAGCCTCTGAGACCTACTGCTGAATAAGCTCACCACTTCCTAGTTCTTTCTGATTTTTGGCTGTCTGATTCAACTTAACTGTTTTGGCTCAAGACTCCTCACCATGCTAACTGGTTTAATCTGGTTTACTTCTCTCTTGAGCTCTGACATTTTGCTCTGCTCAGCCTTATACTAACTTTGCCAATATGTTCTAATCTTCTGCTCCTCCTCATTCTCTGGCCTGTTCTATCTTCACCTGTGTCTATCTTGTTCCCTCTCCGAAACCTTTCTCTGTATGTCCCAGTAAAGCTGCCTCCTCCTCTGTCTCCGCACTTCCCATTAAGTAGCTTTCCTTTCTTACTTCTTCCTATGAAATTTGGGCATATCTGTCAAATCTCACTCTGATTCATCACTTTGTCTGCCACTCAGTGAGATATCACTTTCAAACATGGGTGCTTGCTTCTACAAACTAACTGTATCTTCAGTGTTTGGTACTGGAGGTGAGTGCTAAAAGGTTGAGCTACACAACTACAAACAGGTTTTTTTCAGTAAATAACACAATCTCAGAGTTCACTGTGATCAAATATCCTAAAATAATTAAATATCATAATTTGAATGGTAAATAATAAATAATTTAGAATGCCTCACAAATGATATGTAGTTCATAAATTCTTACTTATGGTAATTCAGCAACTGCTTGGCAATAAAACACTTTGGATGTGAAAGTGCTATGCAGACATTAGCATTTACTGATTACCCTTGGACTTGAGACTAATGATTTCTTGAAGCTAATGACCAGCCATCATCACTCCTCCAGACAGTTCAAATGTTATGCCCAGTTGAATATAGTCTTGTTTCTCAGATTATAGATATTCTAACTTTAAGGAGGGGTAATATGGCCTTCAAAATTTGCCCACATATAACTATACCTCTTTAGAGTGAAACAAGACAGGTTATGAGAAAGATAAATGAAAGTCAGAGACCCTCTCCCTGTGTAAATTGACTTTGGCAATCAGTGAGATGACAGATATTTTGGACAGATGGCACCATATTGGAGACAAATTCAAATGACAAGCCATGGAGAATCACATGCTTTAAATGGTCTTCCTAGGAAATGAGTATGGAGTCTGTTTGCATCCATTGTATTAACATTAGAAATGTACCCCTGTCATCATTGTCATCATCATCATCATCTTCATCATTTGCCTCCTCACAACTGTAAACTTAACAGAAAACTTCCTGCCATAGATGTGTATGTCCCAGGAAGAATCACGATGGTGAGCTCTCTGGAGCTTATGAAATTTCACAGCAGCACAGGGCCATCTAACTCACTGCATCTTTGACATACAAATGCACATCCTTTTCTCGACATATTAAACCATCTGATACGTCCCCAACACACCTTTTCAGTATTAAATGGCGTTCACTTTTAAGATGTGATGTTAACATTTGGATTTGTGGCTGTGGCATCTGGAGCTATTTAATCTTTTTTGGCTGAGTATCAGATGTTGGTGATTTCATCCCATCTTGTAAATCATATTCAAATCAATGATGCAGACATAGGTTTCCTCTTATTCTGTCCTGTGTTTGTTTCTATCTTAAATATCACTGAGTCAGCTAGCAGACTACAGACCACTGACAGCATGCCTTTTTTTTTTTTTTTTTTAAGTGACTGAAGATTCCTGTAGTTTTTTCTACAACGTTTCTGGGAAAAAGAGATCCATTATAACTGTTTCTGTGTTCGAGGATGCTATGGGCCTTTGGAACAGAGCATGTTAGCTTCTCTGGGCTAAACTCTCCATCAATTTAGGTTGCTATGTAGCAGGTTAGAGTGTGCATCTGGGAATAGGAAGAGACAAAGTTTGGTAGCCAGATTGAACTTGGCTCTTGATGAGTGCTCACTGAACAAGCCAAACTTCTGAGCCACAGGGAATGTCCTGAGAGGGCAGGCAGGGAGGCAAAACATGGCACAGGACCTAAGGCAGTGGCTACAAATGAACCAGGACCTTGTGTGACTGTAGGTGAATGACACCCAGCCCTTCCACTTGGACAAGAAATGCTTCTAAGTCTTCCTTAACTTGACATGGCACATGCTGGCTTTAGAAACACTGTCCAGGTCTGACTATTGATCTAAAAGCTCAGCTTCTTCATGAATTCTCTAGAACATCCATCACTAAGGCTCTGAAAAAGCAAATGGATTTTCTAAAATGAAACCTCACGCTTGGATCACAAGGTGTGAGGTTGTCAGTAATGCTTTCCCAGGGATTAGACTCAAACAACCAGCTCTCTGGGATGAAGCAACTGTGGGTATGACATAATTTGTATAGTGACATTAGCCCATAGGTGAGGCAAACCACTGAGGTTACAAAAGCATAGGCTTGTCTCATTGGCTCTTCTCATGAAAGAGACTGCACCTGCTGATTCAGGTCACTGGGGCAGTGTTTACAAATCCTGCAACCAGAAGTAGCTCTCAGTTTCCTCATTTGTAAAATGGAGAGAAGAATGAAGAAAGAGCAAGTATAACAAACTCTCAACCCCATGGTTAGCACAAAGAACACCATTGCTAAGAGTGGGGACTGTCAGAATGACTGGCAGCAGTGTGATGCATGATGGGAACAGATTCGTGGCCTCTTACTCTTTAGTCGTAATTGTTAGGCTTGCAGACACACATGTCTATTAACATGACATAGTGAGATCACTTAATATGACTCATATGAGTTTGGAATAACCTCTAGAGAAGAATGGTGTCTCTCTTTGTCTCTATGTCTCAGTATCTCTCTATTTCTCTGTCTCTGTCTCTCTGTGTCTCTGTTTCTTTGTCTCTGCCTCTCTGACTCTGTGTCTTGGTCTCTTTGTTTTTCTGTCTCTGTCTCTCTGTGTCTCTG
>JANHMN010000014.1:65808075-65824737 GCA_030674055.1 Rhabdomys pumilio
GAAGGAGTCGTTCAGAAGAGACGGACAACCTAAGTGGGTGCTGCCACAGGGGAACCCTGAGGTGTGGGCTTCTCAGCTGTCCTCAGATTGAGCTACATCTTCATGTCATTACCCACAAATCGATGGTTTCCATGGTGAAAGCTTCTCTCAACAATACAGACTGGGTGCTTGTCCTTTGCTGGGTCTTATTCTGGGTCATAGGGACACATTCGGAGAGTCATGTTCTGATAACTTAGACACAGTTGTGGCCAGTGGAAAAACAAGACATTTCATGATAACCTTCCAAGGCCAGTGAGGGATAATGTGTTTCATTACAGTGTTCCAGAACTTATGCTTTAAATGGAGATTATTTATCACAGATTTCCTAAGATTTTGCCTATGATAGGAACAACTTAAGGTTCTAATTTTTTTTTTGTATAGATGATTGTATCATTTTACATTGGAAAAGACCTGGGTGGGATTGTGATTTGAGCTGAGGTTCACACAGGAGAGTGAGGAGAAGCATGGCCAAACCATTCCTCATGCTAATGGGTATGTTTGGAAACACTCACTTTGTCATCCTGACCCTTCATCATCCTGTAAAATCAAACCCAGATGTCATCTTCCTCTGGCGAGTTCCAGAAAACAGTTATTGGCATTATTACTCGGGGAATTAAGACCTTTGGGTTATATAATGAGTGATGCTTAGCTGTTCATTTTTGCAATTGATCTTACTGAAATGTCAAGCTTCTCCATTCTGAAAGGCACAAGCAGGGCAGACTGCCATGTTTCTGTGATAGATTAGATGGCAAAGGGACCCAGCAGAGGAAGAACCAGTCAATTAGTGCAGAGAGCTTCTTTAGCATCTAATTCTGTCCTTTGTGGTCAGGTTGCCGGGCATTGTCCCTTGGAGGCTGGCCTAGGGTTGCAGGGATGGCTCCCTAGAGGGGCAGGATGATCTCTGCAGCAGCAAACCAGAGGAGGACATTGGCTAAGACGATAAAAACAGGACTGGGAGAAAGGGAGAAAAGGGTGTAATGGGGTCAATTCCTAGCAGAGCACAGGGAAAAGGATTTTATAGCCAAGGAGCGGGAACAGCAGACGACAAAGTATTAAGTGGCACCAACAGGGAAAAGGGGACCTAGATTAAATGTACCTAACACAATTCTTGCTGAAGACAGCTCAGCACCACTAGGATCAGTGGTGCTGAATGACTGGAGTGGGCTAGGGAACAGGACACAGACAGACAGACAGACAGACAGACAGACAGACAGACAGACAGACTGACTGACTTCAGGCGAGGAGGATTTGGAACTGCTGCTAAAGCGTCTTAGCCATGGTCTGATGAGCTTAGGAGAATCCGGAAACTGACCGCAGCTGGGTCCAGCAAAGACAGTTCATTCATTTCTTGTAGTTCTAGCCATCAAACTTGGGGGCCTGTTGCATGCAAACAAGCAGTCTGTCACTGAGCCATGCACAGACCACTGAGTCACCAGGTCTAGGTAAGAAATCATGTCGCATTAAGGAGCAACAATTGTATCAAACAGAGTGGAGGTAGGAAGCCAGTTCGGTCCTTGCCTGAGTAGTGCGCACACAACTCTGTACAGCTCTATGGATACATTGTTTCACAGGTTACAGCTTAGTGTGCATTCTGGATCACCTGTGATGCCTCTCTCTGAACTTAGGTAGGGAGTGAAATTTACAAAGGAAAGCACTTCCTATTTCGTTCTCAGGCAGTCATTCTGCAAGAAGGTACTTTGTGATACATCATTTGACAGCACACATTAATTTTCTTTGGGAAGTGGGGTTAGTTTGAACCATTAAGCATGTAAAGTTTGGTGCAGTTCTGGAACAAGGGAGTTGTGTTTACACAGGGTAATGACTGTGTTCTATATGGTGGAGTCATGGGACCTAAAACGGCTGAAATGGTAAGTGTATGCTTGCTTTCTGTGCTTTGCCACAATGAAGAAATACAGTTGGTTAGTTTTATTACGAAGCAAGTGACAGCAAAATCACACCAAAATGATGTCTTCCCACGTGCTGACCTTCCAGAACTGCAGGGTTGGGTTCCTGGTGCCCACAGGGCAGCTCACAAGTGTCTGTCAATCCAGGTCCCAAGCATGCCACACTCTCTTTGGCCTCCTTGGGAACAGCATACATATAGTAGTATCCTTACCCGTGCACAGGCCAAAACTCACAGACACATAAAATAAAAAATACATTTTTAAAAAGTGGAACGCCTCTGTGACCTTCTGCTTTTTATCAGAGGAAAGGTTGAAGTGTAGTCTCGCATGATTTGAAGCCATGTGGTGAAATGGTTTTCTGATAACTCTGTAGTTAGTGTGATGTGTTAAGGGAGTTGGGAATGACAATAAAAATCCTTTCCTTCGCTGAACCATAGATTCTGAGTTCATCATTGGGTACAGGAATTATCAAACTTGGGATAAGAGTAAAGAACAGAAATTGACAAAAGAAACCCAGAACTCACAATCCTAACAGAAACAAGGGAGTGACTGAGCTCCTCTGACACCATATGCCACGTGACACATATTTACTTCCTGTAGGGAACACTGCTGTGTCAGGGGTGATATCTGGTAGGGAATACATCTTTCCAACCTTATTGGAATGGGGCCCTGGAATGTGGGGCCACCAGTTTCTCCAAGAGATCCTGCATCAAAGCCCAACACCCTCCCCAGCAGGATGTGCAGCCATGTACCACCATTCTCCACATCTTCTCTCTCTGCAAGCTGAACTGTGTAAAATCCGGGTTACCATTATCAGATCCCCGGGCAACATGAGAGTTTCTGGCAGGAGGCGAGCTTACTTTTTTGATCAAATAATTTACTCAGTAAAGTTAACAATTTTTATTCAAGTCTTACCATCTGCCGCATAGACTTCACTTTTATTTCATTTTTTCTTTTAAACTTCACAGAACTGCAAATAACATTTGTATGTTTGGTAAACCCTGCTCGCTGCCTATTGAAGAGGTTGACTTGATTACAGTGAGTGGAGCCTCCAAGTGTTTCCAATTTGAGGTGGTACGAAACAAAATCCTGAGATTCATTTATTGATACTTCATTTCCTCATAGTTTACAAAATTCCTCGTAATAGCCTCCGTGTGTAGCCTTCCAGGCTAACCCCTTCTGAGGTCTAAGCTCTGCTGCTCTGACCTTGGAGCTAAGTGTGTTTCACTTCCTATCCAGGAAGGAGGGAGAGAGCTATCTCCCTTTCATTTATTGGCCCACCTGAAAAGGCTGTTTGTTGAGCTTGCCTTGGGTTTCACAGAGAAAACATGGGTTTTCTCAGGTCTCCATGGGGAGACTATTTTTTCAGCTTTGTGAGTATATTGCAACATAGCTTTAAGGTGCTTGCTGACTGTGGTTTAGGGGGTTAGGGATTTGTTTTGTTTTCTGTGGGGTTTTGTTTGTTTTAAACAAGGTATGTCCTCTGTGACCAGAATTGAGCTCAAATTTGGAATATTTCTGTCTGCTTTAGCCTCTCCTGCATTGGGACCTGTAGGTCCGTACCAGGTTGATAGGACCTGAGCCTTTTCATTTTAATGTGGCTTTGATTTCTTCCTCCTTTTTCTTTATGATTGGCATCTTGTGGGTGCTACTTAACAAATCTGAGCCGACTATATGGTTATGAATACCTTCCATTTGTTTTCTAAAAGACTTACTGCTTTACTTTCTCCATTGCCAACAAGGCTGTCCCTGCTCTGCCTACCAGACTATCCAGTCACATATCAGGTAATGGCTATGTATATTCAGGTCTTGGCTGTAGACTTTCTATTCTGATGTATTTATCCAGCAGTCCAAACAGGCACTATCTTGTACTGGATCCCAGAAAACCATACTCCAGTTTCCCATCCTTCATTTTCTTTTGAAATAACCCATAGGAATTAGAATTCCTTCTACAGGTTGGCTTGAGAAGACAGCAAATTAAAGGAAAAGTCTTGGTTCAGGACCTCCAAGACCAAGTTATAATCATAAAGGAGACATATTTGTTCCATAGGGGCCAATGACAGTAAATAAGAGACAAAGACAGGAGGTAGAAGGTGAGGGAGAAGGAAAAGAGGGTGAAGGAGAGATTTGTTCCAAAGTGACAAAGGGCTGCCTCCGAATAGAGACAAATGGTGGCCCATAGGAAAATGGTGGTTTATAAAGGTAAAATAGAAACCCTGTGTGAGGACAAGGTGTTTAGTTTTAATTGTGTATGTTAACTAGGTAAGCCAAAGGGGGCTTTTGATTGCTGGACTTCAGTACTTTGAGAGCTGGACCCTGGTAGTCAGCCTCAAGTGGACGAAGTAGCTAAATAACGGATAAGATTTGGTGGCTAGCTTCAGGATAGTAACCTAATGGATTTTTAGCAAGGCAGAGGGAATTGGGAGAAGCAGAAGGCCTGCCAGAACGACACTGGCCAGAATCCCTTCAGTAGTCTTTCTCCTCAAAACTGATAATAAAACTAAAAATATTCCTCTAATTTTTCTTGTCTTTCTGTATAATAGCCACCGAGAAACCCTAACTTCCCTTGTTTGATTATAGCTATAGGACTCTATTCCAGAAATGTTTCTGCAGGATTGGGGTTGTAGCTCAGTGACAGAGCGTTTGCCTAGCATGCCTCAAGCCCTGGGTTCAATCCTCAGCACTGAAGGGAACGTGCAAAACCAGGTCCCTGCTGCTACCTGGGAGAGGGGATTCTGTGCAGAGACTGAGAAGATTCTGCACAGATACACCTTGCTGTACACCCCCCCACCCCCGAAACCTCACAATCAGGAGCTCATACTCTTTTTGTCCAATCATGTTTCTACACAGCAGTCCCACTTCCTGGAGGTTCCTGTGCCATCGGAACCAGGTAGAGCTGCTCTGGTCTCTCTTCTCTCAGTTACCGGGTTTTGCTCTGAGTGAGTAAAGATGTCTCCTGGGAAGGCAAGGAAAGAGACCACTTCTGCCCCACACTCACAGCATCATAACATGACATATTTCCTATTTAAAATTGTTTGCTTTCTACAAATTAACCTGGAAAGAATCAATGTACGTAAAGATAAGACTAGTAGACTTCTTCGTAGTCAAAAGCCTTCAAAAGATTGCAAAGGTCCCAGCAGTGCTAGATATTATTATTTTACTGGTTTATCTTCCATTTCTCCAACATCTGGGTCTATCATTTAAACAATTGTACCAAATAAACCTCTGTCACCAAGGTATCAGACTTAGCTATTTCCTCTGTTATGTACCAGGAAGGGAGCTAGGGGTTCTCTGGATAGATCTGTGTGCTGAGTGACTAGAAAAGCATCCAGGAAACATTTCTGCATTAGAGCTGTCTGCTTGTGGTGCTGTTGGAAAGTGTGACATTTAACTGGTTAGGCCTTGTAGGAAGTCTTCTAGGAAAGCCCTGAGGGTGATATTGATACTAGCACTTCCTGTACTTATTTGCTGTTTTCTCCCTCCCTGCTCAGCATCCAGTGCTGCCTCCTCACAAGCCCAGAGACAAAGGATCAACTTACCATAAGCTGATACCCTCAGAACCATGAGCCAAAGTTAACAGGCTTTCTTTTACTAAAAGCCGATCATATGAATCCGTTATGTGCATATCTTGAAGACCAAGATGTCAGAGAAGTAAAGGAGATATGTTTACTTTGGTGGATATTTCAGAGGGTCTACATCCATGACAGGCAGGTAGCCATAGCATCAGGAGCACATGGCAGAGGGCATTCACATTGCAGTAGAGCAGGAAGCAGGAAGGAGATGGAAATAGGAATGGTACAACCATCAGATGCTCAACCCTGCTAATCTTCAACCAGCCACCTCTCAAGTCCTGACAGCTTAATAGCACCAAAAGAACTGCTCATCTGAAGAACAACTGCTCAGAACATGAGCCTATAGGGGAATTTCAGGTTAAAGCCATAGAATTACCTTGGGTGTTTTGTTGACTAACAAACCAATGTTGGGAAACTGGACTTCTGGAGGACTACGGTTTCCCTCAGGACACCCAGACTGTAAATGACAGAGGTGAGCTTTGATCTTTCAGGTCAGTACTGTATTTTTTTTTTTTTTAATTTGTGAGGTAGGCACAGTTTCTTTCTCTTTATGAGCTTAAAAGTTCCATTTCTTTCTAATCCCTATCTCTCTACGATCTGTCTGTCTCTGCCTCTTTGTCTCTCTGTCTCTGTCTTTCTGTTTCTGTCTTTCTATTTCTCTGTCTCTCTGTCTCTTTTTCTCATACACATAACACACACACACTAAACAAAAACATGCTTTTATATCCTTCTCAGGAAGAAAAAAACCCCAACTTTTTAGACTTCTCAGTGGTTCATGTAACCCCTTTTACTTTAAATCCCCGTCCCATGCAGGGCTTACAGACTGGTGAGAGTAGCCATTAGGGTGTTCTTTATATAGATGTGCATTCTACAGGGCTAAGGACCTAAGGAAGCCAGTAGACATAGTCTCAGAAAAGAATACCTTGTTGGAAATTAAAGTGCCATTCCACAAATATAGTTAAAGAGAAAAGTGGGACCAGGTGGGTAGTTTTCTAGGGAATGTGGGAAGTCAAGAAAACATCTCTTTGATGAATATGGTGATTCTTGGAGGTTTGAGCCCAGTGTTGTTTGGCCATGGGCAAGTTCCCAGTGTGTCGAGGGCTGTGGTAAGGTTGGCAGGTGTTGCCCATCCTAGAAATAGTCCTCAAGTATACAGAGCAGATTCCCTGTCTGGCAGGCATCTTTTTCTCTCACACACTTCCACCCACAGACCTTTCCCTGTCACGCCCCTACATGCTGACATTTGAGATCTTTGCCAATATCCTAAAAGGAATGTTGGCAAGACTCAGCTCTGGTTCCTTCTGCCACCTCCGTGGTATGTGCTGTTCTGAGCCATGCGGCGTGAGCAGGAGAGGGAGGAAGTGGGCAGAGTTGAGCAGAGCCGATGCAACCTCTGTCACCAGATTCTTGGTGTCACCAGGCAAATTCACGTATTCTGTAGAAGACTGGAATGATGCATTACTCAAAATATGGAAAACTTGGTTTCTAGGTCTTGGAAGAAAGCTGATTGGAAATGAAGCCCCTGTTCTCAGAATCGACTTCAATGAAATCTATTTTAATTAAACTCAGGAAAACACAGCTCTCAGACCCACACTAGCTATTTATCTGCTAAATCCATGATTATCCTAAAATGCTCAAATGCGTTTAGAAAAGAAAGTGAGCCATTGTTGGCAGGACCAAGGCTGGTTGGGACTACAGGAAATGGAGGGAATATGTAAATCAAAACCACATCTAGACATTTCCCTTTCTCCTATGTCTCCACCTCATGTCAGGTGCCGCAATGCTTCCTTCTAAACATCCACCAAACAAATTCTTCAAACAAGCAGAGAGAAAAAAGCTAAGCATGAGATAGTGGTGAGTTGTACTGTCTTTACCAGGGTTTGCACAAGTTGCAGACTTCATTTTTGGCTTGATTAGTTATGTCCTTTGCACAGATTGGAAAGGAGTTGAAGCATCCCCAGCCTAACATGTTCTGTCTGCTTGGTCTGTGTCTCCTGCTTCCTATGAGTCAACAAAAGGAGGAATGGGGGTAACCTCCTCGGAGTGTATGGTGCTCCTGGGACAGTTTCTGTAGATTCCCTATAATCTAGGAAAGAGATGTTATTTCCATTTTACAGTGAGAAATCAGGTTGAGAGGTAAAAATCACTTGCAGAAAAACTCACAAGCTGTAAAAGGCAAAGAGATAAGGGGTTTGTTTGTTTGTTTTTTGTTTTTTTTTTTTTTTGTCTGACTTGAAAATGAAGTCGGACTTTCTGAAATGTAATGATAGGCTCAGGAATTGGGCTGTAATTAACCCTGTGAGTCGCTCTATCATTTCCTTCTCAAAAAGCTTTAAGGAGCCTGTGCTATCACCTCGTCATGCAGGCTCCTTAACATGGCGACCTTTTTGCTAGAATCTCTTAAACATCTTCTCGGTTTGATAAAATTTTCCTTTATTTTCTTGAACTTTATTTTGGTTGATGACTAACGATTATGTAGGTACAACGTGATCTCCTTATAGAGGTGTGCATGGAAAAGGGGAGTGGATGAAGTTAATTAACTTTGTCTGCTGTGACGGTTAGTGTTAATTGTTAATTTGACAGAATCTGAACTCACCTGAAGGACGGACTCCTATGGGGGTTACCTTAATTACCATATTTGATTTGGGAAGATCCACCTTAATTGTGACCAGGGATCCTAGATGTACAAATGGAGAGCCGGAACTGAGGACAACTGGGAGCGTCATCCTCTGCTTCCTAAGTCTCCTTGCCCTGTGAGCATCTGCTCCTGCTGGCTTGGTTTCTCCCTCATGATGGACTCTAACCCAAAACAAACCCTTCCTCTTTTAAGGTGCTTTAGTCTGAGGATTTTATCACAGCAACAGAAAAAGAAACTAAGACAGTTTAATTTCATGTGTGGTGAGAACATCTACATTATATGATTTTGAGACACATTGTTAGCATTAGCCATGGTCAGTCCCTGCCTGGTGGGTCCTGAATTCCCCTCTTCCTCTCTGATTGAAATTTTGTACCCACTCAACAGCATTGTTTTTTATATCATGGAAATTACTGGAGACAATTTCAGGGTTTCTAGATGATCAGAAATATTCTTACAAGACTGCTTTATTTTGAGAGGAGTGGTTTTCCTCAGAATTTCATGGCAATAAACTAATTGACAATAGCACCATATGCTTAGATGTGTCATGAGATCAACTCCCAGTGAGAAGAAAAAGCCCTTAGGCACATTTATATGACAGATGGCCATCTTTTCTCTATCAGAAACATATGATCCCAGGTGCTCCCCAAACATATGATCCTAAGTGCTCCCTACTCATATCTGCATCCAGATCTGAGAGTTGGAACTGAGCCACCCAGAGCTTGGCTTGAATTTTACGAGTCTCGTCTAATTCCTTCCACACAAACTGTCCAGAGAAGCCAGCTTCCTTGTGCCCTGTCTGCAAATGGCTTATTGATGAGTTTCTCATAGTTTAAGTACATCTCAATGCAAACCATGCCTTGAAGTTTTGAAGCTGTTGAGTCTGCAGTGCTTCAAATGTCTGGATAGGAAGGCATGCCAAGAAAAGAACAGGGCCATATGGACTGCCTAGATTGTGTAGTATCGAGGAATTACCTGCCTAGGAGAATGAGGTCAGACAGTGCCAGCAAAGGCCAGGCCATCTCATGGGGTTCACGGTAACCCCCTCCCCAGCTCATGCCTATCATTTATGAAAAGTGCATGGCAAGTGGCAACTACTAAACTTTGTAGAAAGCGTTACAAAACCAAAGACTGTAAGTAACTAGCTTATGGCCACAAATCAATACAGGGAACCAAGAATAGAAACCTGTCTCCTGGCTGCTCAGCCAGAACTCTGTCACCCCTGTCTCCTTGGAACTGAAATGCCCCCTTTTCTTTAGAAATGGAACCATATTGAACCAGTGAAAATGGAGGGTCATTCCTGTGGCTGTCGTAACAGCAGATTAAGAATACAAAATTAAAATTGTGATTCTGTGTGTATGTATGTGTGTGTATGTATATGTGTATATGTATGTGTGTATGTGTGTTTGTGTGTGTGTGCTATCAGAAATCAGAGATACTGATAGTCTCTGCTGAAGAACAATGTTTAGTTCTTGTAGGACTTGTATATTCCCCCGTGTATGAAAAGCTTTATGGGTTTGAGTCCTAAAACTTTTAGAGTACTGAACAAAATTTAATATTATCATAATTATTATTATGTCATTTATTTTTTTAACAAAATAATTTTCAACTGTGAAAAGTATCTCTATACATCTTGATGCCAACCCTCTTTTAACCTTGTACTTTGCAGTTGCCAAGGCTGTCTGGAAATCTGGTGAGGGCGTGAATGTGTAACAAGTACACATGCATTGGATTCCTAATAATCTCTAGCTAGGAGACAGCTCCACGTATCGTCATGAGCAAGCGAGCAAACAAATATCCATTGTTCATTTTATGTGTATCGTTAGATAAAATGGTAGCTTTTGAAAAGAAAATTTATTCTCTAAAAGTAATTCCTGCCTAAGAAAGACTTACATGGTGTTATTTTCTTTTTACATACATTTATTTATTTATTTATTTATTTATTTATTTATTTATTTTAGTAACGATAATTCAGTTTTTCTCTATTTTCTTTGCCACCAACTCAGTTGACTTCTTTGTCTTGTCCCTCAAAACAACATGTTGCCTAATGATTGGGGCAATGCCATACTAGCAGAAGTGTTTTGTGTGATTCCCAGCAGTGGCTCTGAATCCAGCATAATCCCCTTCTTCTGTCCTGGACTGTTGTACCAGGGAAATGTCAGTGATATCCAAAAAGCAGACAGGAGCTGATCTGATGCAACTCACAGCAGGGTGTTTATTCTATTTGAGCTAGCTTTGGTGGTAGGGGAGCCCTGGATATCTACTGAGGCAAGGCTTTATAGTAAGCACCAAGCAGGGAGTGAGTGTGCAAGCACCTAATTGGGAAATTACTGTGGCCTTTTTCATAATTGGCTGGTGCTGGGAGTCATATCATAAACTTAATTTCTGTTCCCCTCTGCATTGGTGGTTATTAGGCAGGGGGTGGACTTGTAACTTGGGAGTGCAAATCTATTGGAGGAATAACCTGGAGACCTTGGTCTTGTTGAGGGTGTAACCTAGAGACACTGACCTTGTTGGGGATTAGCCTAGAAACTGGAGCTAGGCTCCGGTTTTGTTGAGGGGCAACTTGGAAACTAATGCTAGACACCAGCCTGTTAGTTTACCTGAATTAGGTCAGATTCTCTAAAATGAAGTCTGAACTTAAAAGATTTGGCATCTCAGACCATGTCTGCGACAGATAAAGCTCTGGCATACTCTCTGGATGGTGAAGTCACGAGACACATTCTTGGGATAACAGGAGTTATCAGCTGGGCAAATGCAGGATCTTGTGTGTCCCTGAGTGCCAGCCTTTGAGCTGTTATTACCAGCTATTTTTTTTTCCTATTTCATACTAGTCCCTCTAGTTTGGGCTTTCTTTCCCATGCAGCTGAACCTAATCCTAGCTGATTCAACATATTCAATTTATTGATTGGATTGCCCTGTTAAAATCTGACTTTCCTGAACTTTGGGGGAGAATGTGTGTCATCTGGACTTTTCTTCACTGTCTGTCTCATCCATTATGGCAAATGGTCACTACCAAGGGTGTGCCACCTGCTCTCACACGCCTCTCTCTCTCAGGGGTGATTAGTCATGAAATAGGAGAGAGGAATTTGTAGTCTTTATAACGTGTTGATAAAGATATATTCCTATTAAGTTAGCTTGCCTGGTGAGCGGGGCTAGCCATGTGTTTTATCAAAGTACAATCCCGAAACACTGAGCCCATTTCAGAATCCTGTACTCCACAAGTCTAGTATAATTCATTCATGATCACTACTGACCTTGGGTTTGGTTCAAGCACAGAATCACCTCCTGAATGGAATTAGGGATTATTTTGCATGCACAGGCCTGGTGCACTCTTTGTCCAACCCAGCCCAGTGTGCTGTAGTAACCCCCATCTTCAGAGCATCCCATGAGGGGTGACGCAGAAAACAATACCTCCCAGCCCTTGAGACAATTCTGACTGGGTTAGAGGAGTGGAGACAATTGCCTTTGTGTTATAGATAATGTCACAAAGTGGCCTGACCTGAGTAACTTTGTCGTGGAGCTTTGCCCAACAGACTCTCTCCCTTTCCCAGTGCATGCTGGGAAGCCAAGGTCCTGACGTTTTCCTACCCTACTGAAGATGTGCAGGTGACTGCACCAGGTGCTGTTCTCAGTCTCCCCAGGAGTTTGAATCTCACTCGTGCAACTAAGGGGCAGGGCATAGGTGTGCCAGTATCTGCCACGCGTGATGAGTCTGAATGATGAATGCGGTGATCACAAAATAAGCCAAACAAAAATTAGCGGTGTTTCATAGGAGCGTCACAGAATGGATGTGATCAGGACACGACGAGACAAATGAAGGGGACAGGGACATGTGGGTAAGAGGATACCCAGCTGTAAGGGGGTTGGAAGGAATGGATTTCAAAGGAACAGTATAGCCAAGTATAGCTGTGAGAATACAGTTAATTAGAAATTAGAAATTGCTATGTTTCAAAAACATAAAGAAGGGAGACATGAGCTCCTACCACAAACTTACCTAAGCGGTCATGTTTGCCTTAGTGAGGTGGATGTAGCCACCTCAGAACACACGTGAAGAACACACAGTGCTGCCTGTTGAAGAAATGAGGACAGTTGAGCGACCTTATGACTACAGCACAGCAACGTCAATTACCTGCACAGGTTACCAGTGAGATAAAAGAGTCTGAAAGTTAGCTACCTCCTAGGCGCCTTTTGACACTTTGAAAACTAGCAGCAAGAAAGCAATTATTTGTACATTGAAATGTGAAAACTGATTGCAGAGAAAATATAATTTAACAATACCACTTAAAATATGAAACCTCCGTCTGAATCCAAAAGCACTTGTACGCAGTGCTCTAGATGACAGCCATATAAGTGAAAAACAGACATGCAGAGATAATTATGCTACATGCATAGAGGTTACCTTTGTTTGTATCACCTTTGTGTGCATGTTATGTATTTGTGTATGTGTGCTCATGCAAGCGTGTGTGTGTGTGTGTGTGTGTGTGTGTGTGTGTGTGTGTGTGTGTTGCCTGTGTAGGCTAGATATCAAATATCTTCCTCAATTTCTCTCTACCTTATTTTTGAGACCGACTCTCTCACTGAACCTGGAGCTCACCAAAACATCAAGACAAGCTCACTTGCCAGCACCAGGGACCCACCTATGTCTTTCTCCAGTGCTGTGGTTACAGGCTTGTGCTATTGTGCCCAGATTTCTACATGTGTGCTCGCCATTGAACTCAGGGCTTCATCTTGCTATCTCTCTCTATTAGTGCCAGTCTTAATAATATAGAAGTATAAATTTAAGATCTCAGCTCCTCAGAACTCCCACAACTTCAGTGGTAAGGAATTACAGTTGCAGCTCAAAGAACAAGCTGATTTTCAAACCTCAGAGGTTATTAGTGATCATAAGAGCTCTGCAGGGAGAGAGATTACTATCACTCCTCCTTGAAAGCTGACTGAAGTTTAATTGAATACCATTCCCCTCATCTGCTGTGTTTTACATGACTTAGCAGGTGGAATGAGTACTCTCTTCAAAAGCATTTGCTCTCAAAATGAAAGAGGTCAACGGTTTATCATTGGTAAAATTTATAGACACTGGAAATTTTGCTAAATGTGTACATGCCTTAGTTCCAAACCATGGCAGATTGGTTATGCTCGATTGAGTGCATGTCTTGAGAGGTCATCTGTTCAAGCATCATTTGAAATGGGTCCAGTTGGTATTGCTGAATAACAAGTATTCAGAAGGAAGACAATAGCCTCTCAACAAACAAACAAATAGAAACCAAACCAACTAAACAAAAAAACCCTGTTCATCTGGACTGATGGCTTTTGAGTCAAGTGATTAAACACAGATGACAAGGAGCCCAATGACAGCTGTGGAGTTTGGGTGGGACAAACAGAAGAACAGCAGCAGGAAGAGTGCAGGGGATGTGGCTCTGGAGGGGGGAGGAGGAAGATGGAAAGCATTTTAAAACGAAAGAAATGGTGATGGCACGGTCAGAGCTGGGAACTTAGTTAAGTAAAGCTTGCATCTGGGGAGCGCCATTCAGCTTCCCGCTGGTAAAATGGCTTTGCCCTTACTTGGCTACAGCATCTACTTTGATTAATATGTATGTTGCTTTCTTTTTAAAAGAGTGTAAATGAATAAATTCACAGACTCTGCAGAAGTGAACATGTGTCTGTTCATGTGTCTGTCCGTTTGTCTTCTGGGTGATCGCCTTGAGTACCTGGTCACTTTTACAAATCCATCGCCTTGAGACTCAAGCACCTCACTCTGCAGCCCTGTGAAGATCTGTGAGATGTATTTGAATTTTATGTAAACACAAGTTTCCTTGCCAGCTCCTTGTTATCCAATAAAGTCAGGGTGATACTCTGTGATACCACACAGGTAGAAACACGTCATTTGTCAATACCCAAAGAACCCTTACTGAGGAGCTTAGTGTAGACTGGACTCAGGTGATGCTGGGGGCCATGGCAGGGTTGTCAGCAGTAAAAATGCTCCACTCTGGTGATGTGTGGACATTAGAGGTGGCTATGCATGTTTGGGGGTCCAGAGGCATGCGAGATATACGTACGTATGTGTGTGTGTGTGTGTGTGTGTGTGTGTGTGTGTGCATGACAACTTTCTCTACTTGAGATGGAGTTGACACTACTCATTAAAAATCATTTTAAACTAAGGAAAGTAAGAAAAAGTTCTAGTTTCCTTACAGCCTGAACTCAAAGAGACACTTTCATCGCCTTAGGGTAGCCAGGAAAAACCACACTCTCTAGGGTAAGATAGATAGGACCTTTGTCTTAATGGCAGAAGCAGAAAATAATTCGTTACCACGTATCATCGCCTAGCCACGTTGCTCTTCACAGATGATACAGGCTCCTTACTCCCTCCAACCTCAGACTTCCCAAAGGAAACATGGTGCCTGCTCCCTCTAGCCCGTGACATCCTTTGAGTTAAAAATAACTACTATAGTGACAAACTACAGTTTAGGTTAATATCCAAAATATTTGATAATAAATTAAAATCATTGTATGGATATAATTTCAGATATTCTAGAAACAATAAAAAATTTAATTTTTTTGTTTTCTTTAGTAAATATATTCCAATGCATCTTAAATTCTAAAGTAGTTTGTTATGTGCTAGTGACTATTTTTACAACTACATAAGTAACGTTTCTCTTACAGGAGTTTTACGCCACTTCTTTTCCTCATTAAATTTGCATTCTCATTATACTTCTCTACAGTATAAAAACTGGTATGTGTTTAAGCTTAATTTTCTAAAATACCATATAATATTTAAAACGTCCTGTTCTACGTTTTGAATAATTACTTCTGGATTTAGTTATCATTAAAATAATTACCACCGAATAATAGAACAAGCGTGAAACTCGCTCGCGAAATTCTGATAATTATAAGAACAGAGCACTTTCCCGAACTAGACGTTTCGGTAGTGAGATGATTTTTTTATGCCGCATTCAATTTTTTCCCCTCAGCTCACATGTCTCTGAATGATATAGCTTATTGCTAAAATAAAAAAAGGGGGTTCCGCATTAATTCTCTTCCTACTTTCTCAGCTCTGTGAGTTCAAGTGCTTAGAAAATTCATCCACATAAAAAGATGGAAATAGAATCAGATGGTAATAGGTCTGTCACTCAATTCTCTGAACTGCTTTCAAACACTGCTGTAGGAGTCAGGCGGCAGATCCATCACCCAAACTCACTTTTAATGATCTATCAGTTGACAATTCAATTAAGTTCTTCCTCAATTCGGCTGAAAACAAATCACAGAACTAGAAAGCGATCTGACTGTAGCTCGTAGTCAACAGCCCGAGCTTCTCCCCTTCTCCAAGCTCCCCTTCCCACCTTTCAGATGTGATCAAGAACACAGAGAGGGGTGCCCTGCCCCCAGCTCCCTTCCAGAGGGTGGTGGATCCTAATCTGACCTCTGAGGTCCAGTGATGGTTTCATGAGGGGTAACCAGCTAGCTTGTTGCTCTCAGTGTACTGCAAGGGGCTCCCTGTCCAAGCAGCCATCAGCAGGTCCTCTGAGGAGATGGAGAATTGGGTGAACATGTCAAGGGGGACATTACATTAAATCTCCCTTTTTCTTTCTTTGCAGTAAAACAAATCATAGGTAGCTGTCTTAGTCAGGGTTTCTATTCCTGCACAAACATCATGACCAAGAAGCAAGTTGGGGAGGAAAGGGTTTATTCAACTTACACTTCCACACTGCTGTTCATCACCAAAGGAAGTCAGGACTGGAACTCAAGCAGGTCAGGAAGCAGGAGCTGATGCAGAGGCCATGGAGGGATGTCACTTACTGGCTTGCTTCCCCTGGCTTGCTCAGCTTGCTTTCTTATAGAACCCAAGACCACCAGCCCAGAGATGACACTACCCACAATGGGCCCTCCTCAATTGATCACTAACTAAGAAAATGCCTTCCAGTTGGATCTCATGGAGGCGTTTCCTCAACTGAAGCTCCTCTCTCTGTGATAACTCCAGCTTGTGTCACGTTGATACACAAAACCAGCCAGTACAGTAGCTAACTTAAAATTCACACCTGGCAGAGAAATGTAGAAGTCTTCATGTCTGCCATCTAAGAGGATGTCAATAAGCATTATCATCCAGGGACATGTGAGCCCAAGAGAAAACCTGAGTAAGGCATAGATAAAACCCAAGAAATTGTCTCACTAAGGAAAGCATCTTGTCAAAAAAAAAATCAGAATAAATATAAATATTCAGGATAAAAGGAGCAGTTGGGGATTATCTGATTTCTTTTCCGGGAATACATTTCTGGGGTCATCCTACCTAATATTTGTATCATCTCTTAGGAGAGGAGCCTGTGCTTTTTGTGACACCGTGTGTCCTCAGCTCAAATTGTGGCTATAGTCTGACGCTCTGCAAGTGGGCTCAGGAGAACGAAATGAATATTAATTAGTCTGTGTTACACAACAATGCATTGAGAACTAGAATACAAATGATTTGTGGAGACAGAGAGAGAGAGAGAGAGAGAGAGAGAGAGAGAGAGAGAGAGAGAGA
>JANHMN010000014.1:65824747-65843935 GCA_030674055.1 Rhabdomys pumilio
AGAGAGAGAGAGAGAGAGAGAGAGAGAGAGAGAGAGAGAGAGAGAGAATGCTAATGTTGCAAAGGTGTTTGTGGAAGTTACATCCTGAATTTCGAAGTAGCCCTACCATCATGTTAAGAGAAGGCAAGGTGTAGAAGTATATGGATTAGGAAGTTGCCAGATGTGGCGGATACAGGCTCACAATCCTAACATGTGGGAGGCAGAGGGAGTGGGATCTCTGTGGGTCTGAGGTTAGCTCCTCTACATGGCAAGTTCCAGACCAAGGCTACCCAGGGCTACTTATATCCTGTCTTATAAGACAAAAACAAAAACATGACCCACAAAGTCTTTATGCAACTGAAGCTAACTACTATGCCACAGTGTTCTTTCTTCTGTAGCATAGAGATGTTTGACACAAATACTTTGTCAACTCGGGACCACATTTTCCCAGCTTAACTTTGCATTTATATCTGGCCATAAACCAGGTTTCTTTTTTGGCAACAAGTTATAGGAGGAGTTGATGCCTTCATTTCAAAAATGGGGACCTAGAAGAAGGTCTACCTCTCTATTTTTCACTCAATAGGCTAGACTGGACGGCTTCCTATATCTACCCTCACATCTGGAGGATGGGGAAACTGCGGAAGGAAGGCTTTTGGATCTTTGAATCACAAATTGGGGGAAAACTTCCTATTCACCAGCAGTTTCCTTATGGGATTAACCAAAAACCATCTTGAAATCAATATTTTACACACCAGAATGTTCAGCTTGCTATATCAGCTAGCACCCCTAACAAATATGGGAACACACGGAAAATTTCTACAGACCAAATACTATTGAAGCAAATTGATTGATGCCAGTTACTATTTTACATTTAAAGAAATAGAGAGTGTTTCTATTTATGGAAATCTAACGTGCATGTGTACCAACTTTTTCAAACTAACTTTAGAGAATCAAAACACATTTCTTTTCTTATCAGGTGATAGTCAGACACACAACTAGCATGCAAACACCTGTGACCCAGAGCACTTAAACACAAATAAAGGGTGGAGTCTATCTAACAAACATCATGAATAACTTTTTAAAATATACATTGTAGTTCCATCATGCATCAAACAGACACAATTGTATTCTGTCACATTAACAAAATGGTTAACAGTTGCCAGAGAATCAGAGAGATGGTTTGGGTGAGATACAGAGAAACGGGTTTGTTTGAAGCATTTATTAGTTGAGTTTGGGTCATGCAAATTTGTGTGTAATCAGGAGTAGATGTCCTGGACTGTCCAGAGCCCTCCACATATCTCTGTTCAGCCTTCCTTTCCCAGAGCCAGGTTTATTGATTCTCTAATGAGAACAGAGACAGGCTGTATGGATCTTGTACTTACAGCTTGCTGCTTGTAGATTGCTGTATGCAGGTGCTGTTAGGCAGATGGATTGTTTTTTAATAATTACACGCTACAGCTGCTCATGTGTTTTCTATGCAATTTATACAGTAACTTTAAAAATGTGAGGTGTAATAAGTCTCTCACTTACTTTTTCCACCTCTCTCTCCCTCTCCCCTCCTCTCTCTCTCTCTCTCTCTCTCTCTCTCTCTCTCTCTCTCTCTCTGTGTACATAAATGTAGATAATTTTAGGAAAGTATTAGGGCAAAAAGAGATCTCTCTCTCTCTCTCTCTCTCTCTCTCTCTCTCTCTCTCTCTCTCTCCGTGTGTGTGTGTGTGTGTGTGTACATAAATGTAGATAATTTTAGGAAAGTATGAGGGCAAAAAGAGATGAACAGAACAAAGAGTATTAGTCATCAAACATCCTCCAAAACTAACTTAAACATAGCAGGAGAGAAGCTGAATCCCACTAGAATCACTTACACTAGGCATCCCTTCTAAATGCACAGACATCAGCCAGGGGTTTCCAGGTTTTTGCCTCATTGTTACAGAAGTCAGTCCTGACGGCTCCCTGGGACCATCTCATGCAGGGCATGCTATATTTGGTTCTACTTGAAGCGTAAGTAAATCCTGGTGACCAGGATGTTCCCAGAGTCAAAGGCAGCAAGGGTTCTTCTAGCATAGTGGTTATCATCTGGTGGGGTGTGGCCCTTTTGGGGGATCAAATGCTTTCACAGGGGTTGCACTCAGATATACAGCATATAGATATTTACATTTATCACTCCTAACAGGAGCAGAATTACAGTTAAGAAGTAGCAATGAAATGCATTTACAGTTGGGGGTCTCCACAACATGAGGAAGTCCCAGCATGATGAAGTCCCAGCATGAGCAACGTCCCAGCATTAGGAAGGTTCTAGCATAGTAGCTGTGGTCAAACAGAACTCGGGCAGGACACATGCTCTCCCTATGAGCTTCTCAGTAATGTGGATGTCTTGTGCATGTGTTGCCAAGGTTTCCGTTCTCAGATTTTTACAGCGTTGACACAATCCTCTGACCACAGTGATTGCTTTTACAGTGCAGCATTCCTCGCCTTCCTTGTTATGTGAGTTTTTTCACCCTGGAGCTGCCCATCTTCACTGTATCTTGCTGCAATACCAAATTAGTCAAATCTCAGGCTTAATTCCAAATAGGACGGCTGAGGGTCAAAACAACAACCCAGAGAGCTTTAAGGCTTTGCTTGGGTGCAGCCTGGGCAGCCCTTTACACCTGCCGGCAAGCAAATCACAAGGTGAAGTCTGGAAGAGGAGGTGAAGGTGTGTAACAATCTTACAGGAAGAGCAACCTGAGTTCCCAGTGATAACAGCTATGACACTACTCTGTCTTGGCTAAAATACTGATTTCCAACCCTGTAAGCAACAACTGTCACTATCTTGATTTAAAACGCCCTCAAATCCCCAAAGATCCCCACAGTTCTCTGCATCCAGTCTATACCCAATCACTTTGTGACAGACCTGCAAACGCCACACCAGCAGCAATAACAGAAGTTAACTTTGGAGAAAAGGGGCACAGTGAATGTCCCCATGCATCAATGCAAAAGATGGCAGGAGGTACACTCTGGCCCTCACCTGAAGTCATCATCCCAGGGGAGGGTCCCGAGTTTCTTTTTCAACTCTACTACTACTCCTTCAAAGTGTTTGCAGTGAAGATGGACTCCTTAACACCTGTTAGGACTACTTTCTAAGCTGTCAGCCTGGTGTCCAAGTTTGCAGCAGGGAGGAATGGGCTGTAAAATTTTCCTCATGACTAAAGCAGAGACTCACAGCCCCCTATGTGGTGACAGTCAATGCACTGTGTGATCTCAAATCCCAACTCAGAGCATCTCCAAGGCTCTCCAAGCAGTGATTGGTTAGTTTTAATTCTTTTTATTAATCATTTTTTTACATATCAAATGATATCCCTCTTCCCGGTTACCCCTCCACAAAGCCCCCATTTCATCTCCCCTTTCCTTCTCCCCTTTGCCTCTATGTGGGTGCTCCTTCACCCACTCACCCATTCCTGCCTCGCCGCTCTGGCATCCCTCTACGCTGGGGCATCAGTCTCCACAGGACCAAGGGCCTCTCCTCCCATATATGTCTGATGAGGCCATCCTCTATTACATACGTATCTGGAGCCATGGGTTCCTCCATGTGTGTACACTTTGGTTGGTGGTTTAGATCCTGGGAGCTCTGGGTGGTCTGGTTGGTTAATATTGTTCTTCCTATGGGGTTGCAACCCCCTTCAGCTCCTTCAGGCCTTCCACCAACTCTTCCATTGAGGTCCCCAGACTCACTCCATTGGTTGGCTGTGAGTATAGGCATCTGTATTGGTCAGGTGCTGGTAGAGCCTCTTTTAATATATTTCATCTTTAAGGGGATTCTCTGGTGCTATTCCCTCTGCATGTGTGGAGTCACCTAGATACAGCTGCCTCCCTCACCAGCAGGGAGCTGAGAAACTGAGGAAGTGAGCTATAATACAGGACGAGAGGCTACTCTCTCCACAGAGGCAGTGGGGCAACCTTGATTCCCAGAATCAAGTCCTTTAAACCAAGAGATGATGCACGGGGCGTTGAGAAGCGAAGGATCGGGACAAGGGAGCATTTTTATATCCTTTCTTCTTTCAATTTCTGTTATTCTCTTATCTTGCTCTTGCAGGCAGCTAGAAGGAAGTACATAAGTCACACCTAATGCTGGTTCAGAGCACTAGTAAAAGATACAAGGTTAAGTTCTCTGGAGGGATGGCTATAACTTTCTCAGGTGGACCGTCAAGAACAGAGACCTCACAGAATGTAGGTTGCCCTGCAGTTTCCTTCATCTGATCTTTCCTCAGTTCTGAAGCTTTAACAATCATAAGCACCAGAAAAGAGAAGAAAGAATGTGAGGCTGATAATAGCTGCCCAATGTTTGGAGCTGGTAACTTGGCTCGGACTGTTAGGTCAGGGCAGTTGGGGATTCTGGGAAAGCAATGGCATCGAATCCTGGCATGTTTCCTTTCTTTCCTGCCATTTGTGTCTGTCTTAGTTTGGTTTCCATTGTTCTGATAAAACCCACAATCAAAAGCAACACATCCTAGGTCACAGTCCCTTGGGGCAGTCAAGGCAGGAACTCAAGCAGGGTAGGATCCTGGAGGCAGGAACTGAAGTAAGTCCATTGACTAGTGCTATGCAATGGCTTCCTCCTCCTGCTCTTCAAGGCTTGCTTAGCCTGCTGAGTGTGTGTGTGTGTGTGTGTGTGTGTGTGTGTGTGTGTGTGTGTGTGTGTGTTTGTATGTATTTATATGTTTGTGTGTGTGTGTGTGTGAGCAGATGTGTGTTTAGTGAGAAAGAGAGAGAGAGGGAGAGAGAGAGAGAGAGAGAGAGAGAGAGAGAGAGAGAGAGAGAGAGATATCTTAGGTAACACAGGACTACCTATCCTTGGGTGGCACTGTCCCTAGCGATCTGGGCCTTGCCACACCAATCATTTCCTCTCTGAGTGCCTATAGGTCAACTTGATTAAGGATAATTCCTTAATTGGGACTCACTGTTCCTAGATATGCACAGTTGTGTCATGTTGACAAGAAACCAGCCAGTAGTGTCTTTGGGCGCATTCCTTTCTGGAACCCTTCTCTGAAGCATCTCTCACCCCACCCTGACCACTCTATAAACACTGTGGCCTTCCTGCCAGACAGTTCTTGAATCTCAGAGTCCCCAAGAAGCAAAGCATCTTAAAGCCAGTCATTATCTCCCCTGACAATCAGTGTGAGAGCCACTTGAGAATCCTGAGTGAAAATGACACAGCAGCCCCGGGACTGATGACTGCTTTTATGAAATCAGCTTTTAAAATGTCACCATTTCTTCTATCGAATCACGGCTTCTGTTATTTACAGTTTTATGCTAAGGTGACTTTTTTGTTTGTTTATTTGTTTGTTTTTGGTGACATTCTTGTTTTCCTGTGTGGTCTCATGACTGAAAGAATTAATATGCTGAGATTCAGTGTTACACACTATCAATCTCTTGCACTGTGTACATTTTAAAAGGGAACTGCTGGTAAGCCACTGTACAACTGAAGACTCACGTCAAGAGGAGAAGTATCTGTAGTCAGGAATCCTCTTCTTTCCAGGGGACTATTGACATAAACTTTAATTTATCAGGTTCTGTGTTATCACCCATGATCCAGCCAGCGGATATTATTGAGCATTAAATACAGATTCGACACTACTTTCAGAACAGAAAAGACAAAAATTCCTGGCCTCAAAGAGTCTACTTACCAGCAAGAGGGGAATGACAGTTGCCACAATGAAAGCCAAGTTCATACAGATGGTCCCTGGCTTACAACAACTCAGGTGGTAATTTTTCAATTTTATGAAGCTTAAAAGGAAATATGCAGGGCCAAAGAGATGGCTCGGTGGTTAAGAGCCATTGCTGCTCTTACAGAGGAGCGAGGTTCTTTTCCTGGCAGTTCCCAGCATCCATGTGACCCATTAGTCATCCATTACTCTAGATCCAGGGGATCTGATCCCCATTTCTGCCCCCAACAGGCACCAGGCTTGAATGTGGTGCACAGATACACATGCAGTAAACACACACACACACACACACACACACACACAGACACACACACACAGACACACAGACACACACACACACACACAAACACACACACACACAGACACACACACACACACAGACACACACACATACACACACACACACAGACACACACACACACAGACACACACACACAGACACACACACACACACAGACACACACACACACAGACACACACACATGCATTCAATAAAACTCACAATCTGAAGCTAAGGAGTATGGTAAATAATTGTAATCCTAAAACTGGAGAGCCAGGGGTAGGGGGATTAAAAATTCAAGGCCAGCCTGTACTGCATAGCAAGAGTATCTCAAAAAATAAGTAGGTAAGTAAGTAAGTAAGTGAATGTAATTTGCATTTTGAATTTGGATCTTTTCCAAGATGGCAGCACTCTGTGCAGTCTCTTCCTACAAGGCTGGCCAATATCAATAAGCTGTTTTTCTCATCGGCCACACCCTACAGTGTGCTGTGGGGCTGAGCAGTGATAGTCCCTGGGCTGAGTGTGTTAAGGTAGGCAAGGGGTTTGATAAAGGAGACAGATCCTCAAGAAGTATGGTTGCTGACACAGACCTTTTAGCAAGCCACCTTCCAACCAGTTGTCACCACTTAGTCAACCATGAGCTAGAGGAACTGTTTGAGGCATTTAACTGCTAGTTAAAGATGAGCCAATGGCAGAGGCTTTGAACTGCCTGCAAAACTCAAAGGTAGACAGGTATCACCGGGATGGCTATATACTGCCTTGTGTCTAAACACATCTGAGTTTAGGGTCCACAGAAGAGTCTTCAGTGATCTGAAAAATCAAAAATCAACAGTTAATGGAATATTATTCATTTCTTTTCCATTTGTTTGCCCAAAAGATAAAGCCTGGACTTTGTACGCATGCGTCTGTTTTCATGTTCAGAGCTTGTTGCCCTGACCCTACTTTAGCTCTCAATTAAAAAACTGCCAGGATTAAGGCCCAGTGATTGTTTCTTTGTTCTGTTCCCTCTTTATCACTCTTGGCCTCTGTACTCTGCCCTATCGTCTTTCAGTAGTTCTGTTTCAGAAAGCTTGTTTAACCTTTCTTCTTGTCCCTTTCTTATCTCTGCTGGGGAGATATCTTAGCCTCTGGGATCTTTGCCCAAGGACCGAAATTTTGTGCCCTGGGAAGAGAATATTGGCTGTAGTTCAGAAAGGAAGCTAGGTATGTGGAAGACGAGGAATGAACACCGAAAGTGGGCAGTTGAGTCTGCATCACTGAGATGCAGCAGGCAGGCAGAACTGACAGGAGTCTGGAGTCTGTTGTCCAGTCTGAGACAGTCTGTCTGTCTCTATTCTTGATGCTCAGTTGCTGATGGTTGCTAGGTTCCACTCCCTTTTCACCGTTCAGACTGTGGTGACAGGTTCATGGTTCCAGGGAGAAGCAGAAACTACTCAAGCCCCAAGCTTTACTAGAATGAGACCACACTGGAATGGCCCCGACGCCATTACAAGGGCCTTTCGTGCTTCCTCCAATGTCTTGTTTTTGGCATTGAAGTTCTTTATTAACCAACACTCTCACTTGGCTTGTCAAGTCTACAGTGTAGCCCTGATCTCAAAGGAACTGCAAATTTCAAGTTCAAACCTGTCCTTCCCAGTCTTTCACACAAATGCCACTCTGTAATTCTTGACCTACTTGTGATGATGAAGCTGAGACATATGGAGACAACTGTCCTTGCCTGTACTTATGAGAACATCTGCTAACTTCCCAGCTACCCTGTGTTCGTTTTTTTTCCCATGCTAACACTTCCCATTTAAGTACCACCATTTTCTAATGTTGTTGACCTCTTCCTCTTTCTTCTGGTGGATCTCTTCTTGCACTGGATGGTCCCAATGAGTCAAGAGGAAAACATTACCACTGAGCTTGTGACAAACTTTGAGAATATTGTGTTTCCATTGCTTCAGTCTTCTGCTAGTTTTTAATGGCACAGAAGCTGTCCGTGTGAAGGTCACCAGTGACCCTTATGTGATTGCCTGCAATAGGCCAGTCTCTGTTTGACTAGTGTCTCAGCAGCATTAGTGGAGCTGATTTCTGCCTCTGTCTCTGCCCCTGTCTACACGTGTTCATTCAGATCTTGGAATTGTACATCCAGCTGTTCATCTGAGAAATACTTCCCATCACCCCTTCCCTGCCAACACAATGCTGTTTCCCAAGCCATGGGCCAGAGCAGAAAAAAAAAAGAAAAGAAAAGAAAAGAAAAGAAGAGAAAAGAAAAGAAAAGAAAGATGGAGTCAACCACTAATCAACCCCCTGGCTAAGTTTTAACAAGAGCTGCCTAGGTTTCAGCTTTTGTTACTGGATTTTATTCTTTATTTACTTTGAGAACAGCAGGAACAATTGAGATGCACACTTCCTCCATTCCAATAGAAACACATATTCTAATATTGGGTATTCTGTTTTCACATGTCTCGTTATCTATAGCTCTTGACATTGTGAATTCAATTTTTATTTTAAAAGCACCTAAAAGATTAAATCATTTTATTTACACTTTGTGAAAGCTGCATTTCCATTTTTTATGCTTAATATTTGTAAATGAAACTGGAGAAAATTCTGCATGTGATATATCTCATACAGACACAGCACACACGGTTTTGAGACTGAGCGCTTTAATATGACTCCGTAAATTGCTAGTTTAGATTGATTACTGCAGAAGCATTATCCTAAAAATATCCAACTAAACTTGTAAAACCCACCAACTTGTACTCACATAGAAATATCACTTAGGGCCCATTTAGCTCTACACAGCACCACTGCCTTCAGGAGGTAAAAGTTAACTCTAATTTCTAATAATATACCAAGCAAAAGAGCTTTCTTCAAGTGGAATAACTTAGGTAAAAGGAAGTGAATCAAAGAAGATGAAAGCAGTTTCTACAGAAGTACAGCCAGATGAAATATTAGCAATTTGATTTAGATTAGCCTATTGTGCGTAATGCAGTCAGTATGAGGGATGATGAAACTTCCAGGCAGCAAAGCAGTTGTCAGTGTTCCCCATGGGCTCATGTGCTTGGACATTTGGGCACCAGCTGGTGAGTCTGGGTTGGGATGTGTAGGAGGTGGAGCTTTGCAAAGGAAGTGAATCTCAGGGGTCCAGCCTTTATCCTTTAGAAGCCAGCCCTACTTCCTGTCAGGTTTCTGACTGTAAGGCACTGTGACCTGTTGCTTCTGATTCCTGTTTGGTCAAGCTGATGAAGCATTGGGACAGCGGGCAACAAAGGCACACACTGAGGTGAGCGGAGAGGGGGTGTACATGCACAGGTAACCTCAAAGGCTAACTAACCAGCAGAATGTATCCATCAAACAAGTGGGGTCCATGGTTGTCTTGGGACAGTGTCTCCTTCTGGAGAGCTCCATCATTGAGTACTAGGTGGCAGAACCTAGGGATATGCCAATCCCTAGGATCAGGTCTGTTCAGAAAGCTTGGTCATCAGTTAAGCACCTCCCCCTCATTGCATATTAGCTTTAATTGGTGGAATGGAATTTTGTTTCCATTTAGAGTTGCTAGATCTAGAGGAGCAACCATAGATCTCATGAAGAATGCTGCATTCCACATGGAGGTCACATACATGGAGGGAAGGCCATATCTACCTCTAAGGTTAGGATCACTTATCTTGGGCAGGGGTGGCTGAGATCATTACATAAGTCTAAGGATAGGCACACATATTTGAATGGCTCCTCATACCACAGCTTCTGTGGTTCCTCTTCTTCCTCTTCCTTTTCTTTCCCCTCTTTCTCATACACTTACAATGTATATTAGCATGTGTGATGACTAATGTTGACTGCCAACTTGACACAATCTAGAATTACTTGAAAGAGCCATCTCTGTGAGTGCCTGAGAGTGATTATCTAGAGCTTAATTGATGTAGGAAGAGCCTCCTTGGAAATGAGAGGTGCTATTTTATTGAGTTGGGTCTCAGACTTCATGAAAGGGAGAAGGTAGGCTGCTGAGCACGGAGTTCATCCATCTCTGCTGCCCGAGTGTTGCTGCTATGCTTCTAGCTGCCTTAAGTTCCTGCCGACATGGTTTTCCTAACATAATGGGTTGTAATCTCAAACATTGAGCCAACATAAACATATTTTTCTCCCTTAATTTGCTTAAATCTCCCTTAACTTAATCACAACAACGGAACTGCCTGCATGAGGGACACCTCCACGGCTAAGGGAGAAACAATTTACCTGACAGGAACTAGGACTCTGGTAACTTGTCTGGCTCTACCCCTAGTTAGATCTGCCAAGACAGGAAGGACATGAGGTTACTCCAGTCACTGTGTCCTCGTAGGTATAAGACTGAAGATCAAAAGCCTGGAGAGTCTCTCCTGTTGCTCACAGCTGATCTGGACTAAGTAATAGTGATTCTGCAATTTAGCAATTTTATATTCTCATCTTCAGTTCCATCTGCCTGCTGACCTCAGGAATGTAACCCGTTAACTTTGCAAGAAAAGAGCTTCAACATTAAGTTTTCCCCTTCGTTATAACATGAAATCAAAGTGCTGAGAAGGTTCTGTCAGTTCACGTTCATGGCAGACACAGAAAAGCCCCATTCCCGTTCAGGAACGACAGTGTGTCTTCTATTCACTCTGCCTCCCTGTTCACTTTTTCTCAAAATGAGGGGAAAGGGGGAAGTTTGGTTTGAAAGCAAATGACATTTTTCTTCTGTCAAAATCACAGTAGTTTAAAGAATATTTTAATTTTCCACCCATTTTCCTAAATAAAATGAAGCATGGGTCAAGGGTGCTCCTTAATTCCTCAGTAGCTATTTGTAGAAATGTCTAGCTAGCCTGATCCCAATCTTACAACTTGAAAATCCCTCTTTCTGTGTACTGGCAATGCCTCCTGAGAAACCCTGCAACTTTTCATTCCCTTTGTCCCCAGCCTGTAAGGAACAATGTCTGATGGGCAAAGGTTTCTTTTGTAGAATCATCTCTTAGTACATTAAATGCAACTTGAACAAGACTGAGGACTGTATGAAAAAAATCTGATTATCTTTAAATGCATGAACTGGAAAAAGTTGCTGTACAATTCAAACCAGTTCCCTAGACCAGGCAATGCCATTCTCTGGGTTATAACAGTCTGTGCATTGCCTTGGTACTTTTGGTACATTTTGAAATAGTTGGAAACAATCTAACATTGCAATGTAGCCATTCTTGTCTTGTCTTTTCATAAGTAAATCTTTCTGGGTGCCTTGTACACAGAAGTCACTGTATCATGGAGTCCTGTGAATAAGAGGACCAGTTTCCAACTCTGACATTCCAGAGCTGACATCCTGGTCCTAAACACCAGACTTTTTTCTGAGTGTCAGTATGCCCTAGAAAGTGGTTAAAGACAGATAATTTGGGAACTTGCCTATGAACTAATCCATTATAACCAGGGGAGTTTTTCAGACTTTAATCTGAATTTAATAAGCCCTCTCTATGACTTGAAAGCATACTCAAGTTTTAGAACCTTTGATCTAGAGTTAGGATCGCCACACTGTGACCAGAGGCCAAATCTGGTATGTTTTTTAAAAATAAATTATTATTAGAACACAATTTGTTTTCATATTATCTAGAGTTACAACAGAGACTGTCTGACTCATAGAGCCTAAAATATTTACTCCCTGGCCCTTGATAGAAAGCGTTTGCCAACCCTGACCTCATGCAGAGGAGGTGGTGAGGGCCTGATACTTGGTTCCAGGAGTGAGGCTGACTGCTTCTACACCTCCCAGGGTCTAACCTGTGGAAATTGTATAGTTTATCTGTGTTTCAGTACACTCATTTGTAAGGTGGCGACAAGAACAGGTCCCACCACAGTCAGTCAGTGAGAGAGGTCAGCTCATCTTATTGGCATTCCCATAACCACCTAGCCACCAGAGAACACTCCATAAATATTTGCTGTCAGTAAATGAAAGACATGATGCACAACGGATCATTCACAGGCATAGCCATGGTCCCTTGACATTCATAATTTAATTTATCCATCCCCACCTCTGAGCAAATTCTACATTCAGTTCCATGAAGTAGAAGACAATTTACCCCAAGCACTGAGTGGAGCAGTATTCCATATTGGTAGACCTTGGAAGATCCCAACATCCTTATACACCATTCCAGGGATGACAGGATTCCCTGGGAGCCGGTTCAGGCAAAAGAATCATTACTGTAGGTTTGGACTGGCAGGGACAGACAACCATTTGTGGTCTGGGAAGCTCATAGAGACGTATGAGCAATGATCAGAATGCCTTGGTGCTGCTCAACGGGGAATCCTTTCTTAGTCATACTGCCAGCCTCCTTCACCACTCTCTTTTGTTTCTGAGTACAGCTGTGAAATTGTGGAGGTGTGTCTCGAACCCTGGAATTTAGGAGGTAGAAATAGAAAGATACAATTTGAAGCTTGCCTGTTGTCTAGGTGTGTGTGTGTGTGTGTGTGTGTGTGTGTGTGTGTAAGAGAAAAAAGAAAGCAAGAGAAAGAAAGTGGGAGGATGAATATGAATGTAGATCTCCCCTAAAGGAATAAATTTAAATATTTTCAGAGCCTATTACTAAAAGCATAACACTTTAAAAGTCAATTGATAAAGTCAATATTTTTCCTACTCTGAACAAGGGAGCAGGTATGAGAAGTCTCCCAGACTGTACAGGATTTTAAGTGGGAAGTTTGTCTCAGTGCCACCTGGGCAGAATGAGATGCCCTGCAGGAAGCAGGAGAACCTTAGAGACAGACAGGAGAGCCACTGGGCACTGACATCTTTGTCCTCTCAGGACTGTCATGACCATACATAGCAGTTGATATTTCTTAATTTTTAAAATAGTTTTTAATTTTAGAGAATTGTATTCATGTTTGCAATGAAACATGATCATACGTACCCCCATTTCTTTCTTTCAACTTCCTCCTGTATCTGTATCCTCTAATACCCCTCCTAGCTTCATGTCTTCTTCCTTATTTATTTAAATTAGGATTCCCCGATACAAGATATTCTGATTACAGTTTCCTCTCTTCCATCACACACTTCCTACCTACTCCTTCCCTCCCCTCCTATCTGGATCCATCCCGTTTCTGTCTCTCAGAAAATGAACAGGTTTCTTAGGGATAATAATAAAGTAAAATGAGCTAAAACAAAAGCAAATGCATTGGGGTAGAACAAAACTGGTGAACAGAAGGAAAAGAATTTAAGAAAAGGCACGAGAAAAATATGCAAAGGCAGAGACACACTCCTTTGCACATTTAGGAATCCCACAAAACCTCAAAACTGGAAGCCATAATATGTATGCAAAACCTGTAAGATAAAAATATGTAAGCAAATAATCAATCAATCAATCAATCAATCAATCAACAAATCAATAAATGTAAAAATGAGATAAAAAGCCCTGACAACAAACATTATGAGACAAGGAACCTTTAAAAAATGCTATTGAATTCGTTTTCTGATGGCCACCGACTACTGGGTGTGGCACCTACTCTTAAGAGTGGATTGTTTGACCAGTCAGTCTCCTATAGAGAAACGTAAATTTTCATTTGCAAATGGTTATCTACTGGAGATAGCTTCGGGGTTACACATGGGGGGCTCTGCACACATCTCCTTTGAGCTCTAGGAGGTGATGATTTTATTAATGAACATGCAGCCTGCTTGTTAGATTCTCCTGAGAGGAGCCTTTCTGAAATCACAGGTCTGGACCTCTTCCCATGGAGACCGTGTGTATAAGGACAGCAATGGCTTTAGAAGGTTGGAAAAACTCTCCAGATACTTCTGATCAGTCCAGCTGGTTCAGGCTTATCACTGTCTCTGCCAAAACAGCAATGGAGATAACATCAAATTGTATGCTGATTAACGTTTACTGTGTTGAGACTTGTAGAAGCACTTTGGTATACAAGTAAGGATAAATGGTTTGGAGTGAGGACTGTATATGTCTGGATTCCCTAGGTTTATGATTTAGCTCATAGAGATCTTTTTGTTTTTCTCTGAATCCCATGCTCAAAATTATAAAATGATTTCATCTGTTGAACTTCAACGCCACAGTCACTCACTAAAGATCTCAGCATCTACACTGAGCCGGTTTCTGAGAGATCCGTCTTCTCTTCCAAAAACCAGTTTGTTATCTATCAGTCTCAATAGACACAGACCTCTCCTCTTTAACTCTCATGGGCACAGAGTTTGGAATACCAGGCTCCCATGACAATGGTTCCTAGGTTTCAGCGAGTGCTCGGCTTTCCAACTTATTGACACCACCATCAATTTTGTCTCTGGATGTTGAAGAGCTGGTTTACATCGAGTAGTGTTCCTAAAGATACTACTCACAACCTTTCTCAATGATCCTTCTCATCTTGCCTGTTGTCTGGGTCAATCATCTTCTGGTTGAATTCTATCATTCCCATACCTCCACATAAACTGGAGATGTACAATGATGCTGGAGAGAATCCACCAGGCTGAGATGGAGTTCTTTCTGGAATAACAGCCACGACCATCATATGGAGCCATAAATGACGTGTATAAGTGTAGAATGGCTCCCTGGGAAGTTCATTTTCCTGATGTACATCACATTGTTTATTCTGTAATTCCCTTTCTTCTTTTCTAGCATTCATACCTCTGCTCCACAGGAGAATCTTGCTCATGCCCTGCTAGCTAGGAAACCAGAAATTCTCAGAAGCTCAGGTCTTTATTGTAGATCAATAAAGATTCTATTCCCAGCTCTGCCTGGTCTCCCTCAGACCCACTTTGTCTAAGAGGGTCCTGCTTTCTCCAAACACAAATCCTATAGCTTCTTAGCTCGGCAAGGTTTTTGTCCTGGGATTACCTTGTTTTCTTACTACATAGATACTCTGACCCTGTCCATAGATGCATTTCAAGCAATGTAAAACCATCCTTCCAGTGACCCACTTTAAAAAATAGCCCTCTGTGTGCATGTCCCTCCAGCTGCCACAGACTCTTTATTTCTCTTCAGGACAAAACCACTTTAATGAGCTTCCTGCACCGACTCTCTATGCTTCCTTTCTTCCCATTAACCCTCTTTATTGAATTATAAAATCTTTTGAGGATTCAGAAAAGGGGACTAATCTAATGAGTGTCCACCAAAGCTACCCTGTTTGATCTTAACATTTTCAATATCTGTACTATTTCTTATCTTCATATTAATGGAAAAACAAGATCACATGTAAAATTGGTGGCCTTTGTGTACCTCTCTACAATCTTCCCTCTCTTCAGAGCTGGAAGCCATAAATTTAGCATTTATGGGCCATTTAGCTATAGTGCCTATATCCATAAATTATTCAGGTAAATTATTTGGGATTAGTTTTTATTAATAAGCTGGTAGTAGTCTCTAGGTCCCCCTTGCCCAAATGGTAAACAGAATGTACATTTTCTACATTGTAAGAATCCCCAAATGCTTTCCCAAATGATTGTAACAAATCATACTTCCAAAGCCTTTATTTATTTATTTATTTTGACAATGTCTGGTGTTAGATTATATTGCCAGACTGCTCAATTGTGGCCAGTCTGACTGATATTAAATGGCCCCTTATTTAAATTGGCTTTTGTGATTTTAGGAAGGTTGTGTGATAGTATTATGCCTATTATTCATTGAATGCCTCATCTACTTGTACACGTTTTTGCATTGCTTCCTTCTTTCCCAGTCGGCTGGCTGGAGATTGAGAACATACGCTACCCCCTATCTGTTGTTATTTGTGTACACTGAAAGTTCCCTAGAGCAAGGGCTTGCTTTTTAAGTTGTGTGTCCTCGCATGGAAGATCTAAACTTTAATGTGGCTTGCTGCATTGATTTTCCTTTGATTGGTCTTTGTATCTTATTCTTTGAATTGCTTCCCTAGCCAGAGGTCACATGGATGGCTGCTCATGTGTTTTCCTAAGTATTTTTAATGTTTTGTTTTTTAATTTTTGCTTTCATCTGCTTTGAATCTACTTGTATGAATGGCTTGAAGGAAGTGACTCAGTCGATATTTCTACATCTGGAGAGTCAATTGCCTTAGACTGTGTTGCTGAGTCCCTCCTCTCTGTAACAAGGCATGTGCTATCTTTGTTTAAAGCCTACCTTGGCCATTCATGGACTCTCTGTACAGAATTGTCTTTGTTGACCTGTGGATTGATATTTCAATGTTTTACCTTCTTTGACTACATAAAAATTATTCAATGGCTCATAGCAGCCTGTGTCATCATCAACAAAAATTTCCCTTTGTTTCTGGATAATTTCTCTTGCTTTGCTTAATAATTATAGGTCTTCTTAAGTCATACAGAGAAGCCTGGTGGATAAAATGATGAACTACGAATGTGGGGTGTGTTCAGGATACAATGTCCCACATGCTTCTTTATGCCAATTCATTCAGGCATGGCGAGACTTTCTAAGTTTACTTGTGGGTGGTGGAAGTTTTCCAGAATGTTCTCTTTATTCTGAGACTCTGTCTATTTTCCTAAGGGTTTGTACTGAAGACCATTGTATCCTCCACAGTTAAAAGTTCTTCCTTTTAAAATCATGATTTCAGTGTTCAAGAAAAGTATCCATAAGAAAGATCCTTCTCTTAATTTTTTTTTTAAAATCTTTTATAAAGCTAGAATAATAGAGTATTGAAATTGTCTTTTTTTTTTTAAGTTTCTTCCACAGACTACCTAGAGACCCAGCCAGAGATGCCACCCTTCTCCACATTCCCCCTCTTCACTTGGGAACTTATTTACTGAGTGGTTTTGTTAAGGTTATACATTGATTTGAGATGTCATTTCTTCTTTAGTATTTAGAATACTAAATTTTCAAGTAAGTTGTGTAGGTTGCCAGAGGGATCCTGTTGTGTTAATCTGTCTTAAAAACAAAACACATTTTATGTGACGTGTCTTTACAATCTGCTAACCCTTATAGTCTGCTCCACTAACTTGACAATAAGTTCCATACGTCCATCTTGCTCTGTTCTTTTTCTGACTTTTAGAGCCACACACTAAGCCTAGTTCAGATCTTTTACGTGTTCATAGCTACGTCTTGCTGTGTTCCTCTCCTAGAATCATAGAAACTTCGCATTCTGGCTTTTCACCTGATCAGATTGTTGGTAGAACTCTGAATGATAAAATTATTTTAATGATGTTCTGGACAGGAATGGGGAGTGAGGAAGACGTTGGAAATAAGAGGGAAGGCATCCTTGTTCAAAGGAGGCAAAGGCTTCAGCTGAATTGTGTCCCTACCTCAGTGCTTTGTATAGAGCAGATGGTAAGGACAATGAGGAAACACATGGTGGTATTAGTCTACTGTCACTTACGTTCATCATGGTCCCAGACAGAACAGGATACAGCACTTGTGTGGTTCATCCTTCTATCCATAAAGTGCATCAAGTGCCTGCGGTGCTGGTCAGTAAACTTGAAGTTAGCAGAGTAGGTAGATGGAGGGGAGGCCTGGGGCTGATGTTTAGGGAGGAAGTTTGGGAACTAGAGTTTCTTTGTACCTGTCCTCCATAGCACTTGCATTCTCGGATCTGAAGCAGATCAGATGAATGAAACACAACCGGAAGCTTGTGTTAGTTGACTTCTTTTGCCATAGTGACCAAACCCAAGAGAGATGATTTAAAGAGGAAAGATGTTATTCATAATCTGGGAGGTTTCAACCTCTCATTCTGGGGAGGGCCAGGTGGAATAGTTCACACCAGGATGTTTGGGGAAGTGGTTTAGTTAGTTCTTTGATGCTGTGATAAATACCATGATCAAAAGGAAAATGGGAAAGAAAGGGTTTCCTTCATCTCACATTTCTAGTTCATCACTGAATGCAGTGAAAACAGGCTCTCAAGGTATGGGCCTGGAGAAACAGAAACCATGGAGGAGTTCTGCTTACTGGCTTGCTAGCTCTCTGGCTTCTGCTCAACTACCTTTTGTACATAGTCCAGGACCACCTGTCTAGGGATGGTACCACCCACAGTGGGCTGGGACCTTCTGTCTTAATTATTAACCACGAAAATGCATTACAGATATGCCACAGGCCCATCTGAGGCAGGCAGCTTCTCAGTTGAGGTTTCACCCTCCCAGGCAGCTCTGGTTGAGTCAAGCAGACAATAAAGTCAGTATAGTGAGTCTTTCATATGTAATTCATCTTCTCTGGAAGTCCCTTCACAGTCACTCCCACAGGTTGACTTTACTAACCCTCCCGTCTCTTCTCAAGGTTAAGGACACAGAATTCCTGAGGTTGCCAGGCTTTATTTAAAAGTCCTTTTCACTATCATCCTTGGTTCCTGGCTTATAGCCTGTTACAGAGCAAGATAGTGCCTGTAATTCAGCTGCCACATGGAGTTCCGAGCAGCAGAATCAGGCAGGAGAGGAAAGCAAAAACATCACATCTGTCAGCCACTGTCTGACAGACCCTCACCCAGTGTTCACCTTGTTGTCCCTAACTGACACAGCATAGCTTCATCCTGCTACAAGAAAGTCTGCTTGTTTGTTTGTTTTAAAGCCAGGTATTTTGCAATTCAAATTAAATCAGGTCTGTGTCATTAAAGACCCTGTTTGTTGTGGGAGTGATGCTGTTTGAGGAGCGATCACTGCTGTCAATATGAGAGGAGGTGTTGGCATTTGGAGTGAGAGAAACTGACATGCTGAGTTCGGGCAGAGGTAGAGGGAATGACAAGGAAGGGTGGGAGTGACTGTTGACAGAGGGGCGGCAAGACCCCAACAGTCTTTATTTCTCACATTTGCTCGAGAAGACATGTCCCCTTTGGCTTAAGTCTACAAATGCCCCTTTTATTGAATTCAATGTCATTATACTAAATTTAGCTGGTAAATATTGAAATAAACTAAGGCAGAGGAATTGCGCTTCAAAATTTGAATATATTTCTCAGACGTATTTCTGAAAGTATTCATGTCACCTTAAAGCTCCATTTCTCAAAGACATAAAAGGTAGAAGACATTAGTTAATAAGTACAGAATATCTTTTAAAAGTAAGCACAGTCACTCTTTGCTTATAAACACTCAAGAAATATATGAGTCTCAATGTCAGAAAATAACTCCAAGGAAACCCTAAGAATACTTTATCTTCATGCCAGAAACCATCTGCCTTTCCTGAAGATATTCCAGAAGTCATTTAAACTTAGCGTTTTTCTTCTTCACGTTCCATATTTCTAAAAGACAACTTGAACTGCTTTGAGGGCACCAGTTTTATCTTAAGAAAATTGGGTTGCCAAAAAACGTATCTAGAAATCTAACCACACACACACACACACACACACACACACACACACACACACACACAC
>JANHMN010000014.1:65843945-65856084 GCA_030674055.1 Rhabdomys pumilio
CACACACACACACACACACACACACACACACACACACACACACACACACGATGAACCAAAATGCTTATAGATTTCTAGAATGCTTTGATTTCTGGAAATGCAGCTTAAGTAAAATGTGATTTCCCACTGGAAGCTTGAAGAATCATCGAACACATAAAAAACAAACAAACAAACAAACAAACAAACAAACAAACAAAACCCTCACCCTATTACAGAGAGCAGGCTCATCTTCCAGTATGTGTGGGTGAGTACATCATGAAGCTACTTACTGCTGTGGCCTGCACACTTAACCAGGCTGCTTCTTTGAGCATGAGTATGAGGTAAAAGAACACCATGCCAGACCCCAGATAAGACATTAGTCTGTGGAGAGGGTCATGCCGGAGGTTCCCTCACACGTCCTAGGAACTTTTATCTTAAGGATGGAGAAGCTGCACTTGGTATTGTATCCAATTGTGTTCCTTCTTATGTGTGTGATAACACCTTCTAAGCTCCTACAATGTCCATTTAGAACAAATCTAGTCTTCTTAACACCACTCAGGGAGAGCACATTGAAGGCCAGAGAGCATTCTTGGGGCAAAGGAACAACCCTAAAGGGGCTTTGATGAATCTTAAGAGACCACAGGAGGCACTGAAAGTTCATGCAATCTGCAATCTTTCTAGTTTAAAATCCTTCCTCTGTGACAACACCCATTATATCCATCATGGTGTAAGCTGTAACTGCCACCGTGGATCTTCTGAGTACTACAGAGTACGTAAAACGGAAGCAGCACTGAGCAATGCTACAGTGGCATCAAGCTTTGCTTCTCCGTGCCACTGCTTAGGTGTAGTAAAATGGGCATGGTCAGACAACACCGGGAACCAGAGTGGAAAAGAAACTGTGGAATGGTTACTGCAACATGCCTGGCTCATCTGCAGGAAAGCATAATGTAAAGAGGAAGCATTTTGTGTGTGTGTGTGTGTGTGTGTGTGTGTGTGTGTGTGTGTGTGTTTTAATAATTGAATAATAGTCTTGTTACATCGTATAGCCCAGTTAGGGAGCCTTCCCAGGAAGGCCAATTGTGGTCCACAGCTGTGTCTTCACGTCTCCTGGCCATGTTCTCTTCAGCTCCTCCCTGCTCCATTCTCTGGGCTTTAGTCAGGCACTGGGAGGGAATATAAAGAAAAGACAAAATTGGTGCATTAGTTCAAAGCCATGTGCTGCTTCATGTTTCTGAACCGAATCTGAGGTGAGTCAGGAAATGGATGGCGTTTTTCAAGTCATATGAATCAGCGCCCCAGAATTCATCATTTTCACCAACAGGTTTCTTTCATAGCTTTTCTCAGTTTTGGCCCTGGACACAGGCTCACCTAAAGCAGTTATTGATGGGGGAGGGGGAGTGGTTAGGCTGAGGGAGAGGGAAAGAGGAAGGGAGCGGGGAGGAAGAGAGCGAAGAGGGAGGGGGAGAATTTTTTCATGATAACAACAAAACATTCCTGGTAGAATACTAAGCACATTTAGTTAAAAATCTGACGATTCAAGGTGCCTTTAACAAGGATTGCTTTCTAAAAGGGGAAAGCAAATTCTATTAGGAAAAGGAAATATTTGTAAATACTTTAAAATAATTGTATTTCAGAATGCTTGCTTGGTGCTAAGCCTCAGAGGTGTTTTGTGTAACATCTTTCTCCTTTCGTGTTTGTGAGTGACATTCCTGATGAGCTAGCTGGGTCAAGTTGCATGAGAAGACATGAGCTCAGAAACGTTCACAAACTTTCTCAAGTCAGAAGCAAAATTTCATTTCTAGTGGCTCTCAACCTTAAAAAAAAACTGTATTAAAGTGACTATAGCCCTTTAATACAGTTCCTCATGTCGTGGGGACCCCAACCATAAAATTATCTCACTGCTACTTCATAACTGTAATTTTGCTACTGTTATGAATCGTAATGTAAATATCTGAAATGCGACCCCGTGAGAGGGTCATTCACCAGCAAAGAGGTTGTGACCTGCAGGTTGAGAACCACTGCTTCAGGCCAAGAAAGCACTCTAAATGAGAATTTGGTTTCTGGTCTTGCTTCTTAGAGATTTGTAATTCATTATCACTGATACAGAATTTTAACAATGGTACAGTGTAGTCTGTAAATGTCAAAATCAAACCTACATCCTGCCCCAGTAACACAAATTCACTTCATTTAGTGATAATCCAATGAGATAATTCTCATGGTACACGGCACTTATGCCTCCTCCAATCTAAGAGTGGGTTTCTTTGTCTGCTTGTAAGTTTATGAGATGAGTTATCCATAGGTGGCCCCACACCTATGGATAGTCTGGCCTTGAATTCTAAATCCTTCTGCCTTCGCCACTAGATTCCTGGGTTCCCAGGCTTGCTGTGCCTCACTCTTTTCTTTCTTAAAAATTTTTTTAAAAAACGTGTTAATTGGTTTTTTTTTCAATTGACATTGAGGGACAAGGACAAGAATAATTGAGTACATTTGAGTCTTAATTTGTCTTTCTTCACCCTGTGAGGCTCCATCTGCCCACTCGAAGGCTATAGGTTCAAGGGTGCCAGACCCTAGAAGGTCTCCTTTTCTCAAGAGCCTCTCAGGCTGTTGTGCCACGTAGGCAAGAGAAGGGAATAGCGCCAGTTCCCACCCACTCCTGAAACGGCAGGGAAAATCGCAGGAAGCCTATTAACTTTTCCCTTCAAGATCTAGAAGCCAGGGGCTGCCACCCAGAGCTGGAAGCCAGCCAGACAACTGTAGTGGATGTTTCCCAAAGCCCCGAGAGGACATCTGAGTTGGGGCCATAACTAACAGGCTCCACGGTTCCAGACACAGCACACTCTGGAATTGACATAGGCTCCTATGGACTCGTTTAAAAATGGTTTCACTTAATTCTCTCATTTGAAAGGTGACAAACAAAAAATCGGTGGCAATTTGTGCTTGTATCCACCTCCTGTTGAATCTCTGTGGTCATAGATGAGCTGTGACACATTCCTGGTCCCTGTTTAGCACTATGGAATTCTCACAGATGCCCGGAACTGTCACCAGCGCCCCGACCCGACCCGAGCACATTTGCAACTTGCCAATACCATGATGTGAATGTTGCAAAAGAGGACATCCCTAAGTCCTGTAGCTAAGAAGCTCACTGAGGAGGTTCCTTATGCAAAAGCACCCGAAGCCACCAACAAGGCCAGACATGGGAGGAAAACCTGAAGATGTTGTTTCCCTCACCCCATCCTGAGGGAAGGGGGATCCCGAGTGGCTATAGGGGCAGGGACTCACGTTTTTCTGACTTTCTTTATCCTGTAACTTTCCCTCTCAATAATCCCGTATGTTGTTTAGAACTTGGTGAGCTGATCATTTCCTTAGAAGGAGAACTGAACAATGAACGCCTCAGCAAAACTGCCTTTCCGAGGCCTTTACTTGGCATTCCAAGATAAACTTTTTGCCCGATGCTCACTTAGTAAAGTCCCAAGATACTTGCAGAAGTGCCAGTTAGCCCAGCCTGGGTCTGTCCATGAGAGAACCCTCTCCAAACACTGATTAGGGCTACTTGGGAATCTCTTGCTCTGTTTCCTTGGAAAGCAGATTTATTCATTTGTCTGACCTATCCTTTTCATAAACTAGCTGAGAACCTTGCTGGGGCCCAACTGTAAGAATCCGCAGAGACCCCCCTCTCCTAGCCACCCCCAACACACACACCAGTCTTTTTAAGATGACACAGAAAAAACTGAATCTTAAATTCCCACCTTCTTCCCACCCGCGATCTGCCTAAGGGCACGCACATACCTGGAGCTCAGGCCGGCCTAGCAGATGCCACGTCTCTGGTTTGGGCTGAACTGCCTCCAGCCCTTTATACAGCCCATCCTGCAAAGTAGCCACGTCGGAGCCACCGGACAGGGGGCGGGTCGCCAAAGAAGGTCTCTTTCAGGAGGGGAAGGGAATCAGTAAAAAGTCACCACTTGGGTGAACTTGCACTCGGGAGGCACAAATAGGACTCCTGGGGTGTGGAGAAAGCCCCCCCGCAAGTGTTTGGGGGTCCCATCTCGGGAAGAGGCGGGACCAGAGGAGGGGCCTGGGAAGGTCAGGGGCGGGTGGGGCTCTCAGTTTGCATGCGGGAGGGGCGGAGTAGGGGAGGTGCGGCGGAGGGGGCGTGGCGGGGGCGTGGCGAGGCGGCCCTGAGTTCCCCGCCCCGAGCTCTGGGCCCGCTCACCCAGCGCTGCTCTACTCGCCAGGAAGGCGGCGTCGGCAGCAGCGGCTCACGCTGTGCCCACTCCCGCGCGCGCTGCGCTCCTGCCGCGGGAGGGCTCCTCAGCCTTTGGCTGGCGGTGGCCCCAGCCTTGCGGCGGCCTCTGTATCCCACCTTCCCACTGCGTGGGCGTCCCGGCACATGCAATCCTTCTTTGGGGTGTTCTGGGTTCCCATGCGCGGCTACTAAGCAGAGGGTACCCAACTTTGCCACCTCATCGGTCGCCCTCTCTCGGTGCGAGCCTGTCCACTCAGCTGCACAACTGAAGACTCCCTCAGGCAAGCTGGTCCCCAGCCTGGCGCGCTGCGAGAGGAGAACAGCTCTGGAGAAGTGGCGGGGTGCAGTGGCAGCTGCTGCCTCGACTTCCCGCGTAGCGCACTGAAGAAGACCTTTGGAACAGCTCCGGGCCCCGGGGCGCTGGATGACTAGCAGGAGGAACGCGCCTCGCATCTGGTGAGCTCGCTCCCCCGCAGAGTCCCTGAGTGTCTTAGCTGAGACCCTACGCGAGTGAACTGGACCTGGGGCAGCATTAGTCCATTTGTGGGTGGTGTAAGTCTCGGGTAGGGTCACTCTGCAGGCACCTGGGTGGGGACAACCTGGTAGAGGCGCGTGCAGGAATAGGACTACCACCATCAAAGCGGGGGCGGTCGCAGCGGAGATAGTGCACAGGCTGGAAGTTTGTGTCTTAGCCTTTCCCTGGATCCGAGCGTGGATTGGGAAGGTCCCGGTGTGCGACCCTCCAGTGGGCAAGCCTGCACCTCGGCCACCACCTCTCAGGTACTGGTGGAGATCGGTGTGCGTAATCTGCGCGAGGCCAGGTTCGTTTGGTGGGATCTGGAATCCGGTTTGGTGGTTGGAATCGCCTGCCTCCTTGCCCGGTGGACTAGGGGACATTTTCCTGCTCTCTGCACAGGGGTTTTGTGGTGTTCGTGAGAATCTGGGGGTAGTGGGACTACGACTCAACTCCGCCAGAGTGTTTTGCCGAGGAAGGATAAGGCACGGGTGGAGAGGCCTGGGGACTCATCAGCAGGGTGAGCTCCACTCGCGGAGCCCCAGTCTGCTGGCAGCCCCGCCGCATGCGTTTCATACACGGGCTCACAGTCTGGGGCCAGGCGAAGATCGGTGCTCTGGATGTTCAGAGGAACTGTTGGTGGGAATAATCCCCGGCGATTTCCCCCGATACTGAGCCCAGCGCGGTTAGGTCCGGGTCCCCGCCCTGGTCCCCCTTATTCCCCGCCCTGGGCTTTGGCGGGAAGTGCTTTCAACCTTGGTTTTTGTTGTTTGTACCTGGATGCGGTTGCCTGGAGTTGGGTTTTAACTTTCCTACGCCTGCGGCGTCCCGGAGATCCCCGGAAGGGGGCGCCAAGAGCGAGCTTTCAGAGAGGATGCCTCAGAGCTTGTTGGTGTTTTTGTCCTGGGCAAGTGAGTCAGGGGTCCTAGGCAGCAATAAAACACAGGTTTTGTTGTGATTTCACCTCAAAAGGTAAAGAGTTGAGAGAGGTGTTCTCATTACCCTGGAGACCTTTTAGCCTAGTTAAGCGACAGAAAAGTTGGACGGAAGCCGTCTATCTGGAAAGGTCTCTTCCTAAGACAAATTCCTATAAATTCCTCAGTGTACACATCTTTCTCGTTTGACAATTGAACTTAACAAGGCAACTGAAACTGCGCGAAGGTGTGAGAGTTATGTGCAATACAGAGAGGAGGTTCTGCTCCCGAGGAGCACATTGGTTAAAACACCGGGCGTTTAAATTGTTGCAGTTTGTTTATTTATATTTTTAAAAATAGCTGTGTGACCAGGCTTATCAGGAAGAACCCTGTTTTTGAAGAGCAGATGTGTTATTAATTACAGAATTAGTCTTTTATAAGGAGACACAGAAAGACAAAACTAGCCCTTAATAGGAAACGTTTTTAATACCCAGTTAGGCTCATTGAATTAATTGCTGTTACTGTCGCTTCTTTTTTTACTCTGAGGGAGAAGCTCCTCTCCCTTGGAGTAAAGAGTTCACAGTTCCACCTCAGGCTTAAGCAGACACCGTCTGTTGTAGATCATTGGAACAACTTCTCTTTCCTGTGTTCACTGTAAAAGAAGTGTGTATTTCTTTCTGCCCGCTCACATTTCTTCTGCATGTTAGACTTACATGAAAAAGCAGTTCTAAATGTAGTTGATTGAAGCACAGACTTCCTTTGCTCTGAGTTGGTTTATTGTAAAAGCTTTTGAGACAGTGGCTCACCCAAGATGCTGCCTGTAGTCACAGTGTGTGCCCATACAGCTGTGAAGTCCATGAACTGGTAATCTGCTTTTATGTGCCTGTAGTCAAACTTTTCCTCACCCAGGGAATGGCTGATGCTCATCACTCTGTGCCTTTTAAGACGCTGCTAACTCATTTGGTCGTCTTAATGGCAAACAGCTGCAGGATCCCTGCTGAGTGCAAAGACTTTGGTCTTCTGGGTGGGGAAGCCTATCTTTGACCAGAGGAAGTATTTAAGGTGTTCAGAATCTGCTGAAGAGAAGCTGGCATTTATCCTTCCTTGTGTCTGTCTCAAGTGACAGCCTAGTTACGCTGGTAGAGAATGAAAGAGAGAAGTGGAAAGGCACAGGGTAATGACAACAATACAAGATGAATACAAGCATGTTCCCACAAGTTTACCATGAGCCTAGGTTTCCTGAACCACTGGAAGTCTTCGTAGCTACTGGCTTCTCATAGGAAATTCTTCTCTATGTTCACTTTGGCCTCTTGCTGAGGGACAGCTGTTAAAACCAACCAGAATTTCTCTGTGTTATATGCTTCTTGCTCAAAATAGATGCCAGTTTCTTGGGGGCTATATAAACTGCTTCTCATGCCAGAGAGGGCTACCTAGTTAAACCTACCTAGCATAGTTCCAATTAACTGGATAATGATTTTTATCCAGTTAACTGGATGACCTTTTTTTTATCATAACATCACTGAAACAGAGGCTTTCCAATGACAAAATACAGGAAAGTAGAGAGGTATGGGCAGGGCTTTGCTAAGAGTCCATCCAAGGACATCAGACATCCTGTTGAATAAATGAGTGAGCACAGACTCCAGGGTTTGCAAATAAAAACCTGACCGTAAAGAAGAGGCTTGTGTTTCAGATCATGCCATATGGAGCACAGAGCAAATCCACTCATTCACATTAAGTCCTAGTCAAGTAACCCATTTTTTTTTTTAAATGTAGAATTTTACAACCATTTGAGAAAACCATTTCTTCCTATAAATCTGCTATAATTCTTGATTCTAAAATTATACTAAATTAGTATTATAAAATGTATCTGAAATTGTTGCTATAGTTACCCAGACAAATTGCTTAGGATATAATTATAATACCAAGGTGACAAGTTTTTGTGTTTAATGTTCAATAATGTTTGAAACATAAATTGCAGTGTCTAACAAATTGAATTACAACAAAGTATCTAAGGAAGAAGCTTCTACCTTCCTGCCCACCTGCACCTGCCTGCAACTTTATATTTATATTCTGCAAAGTTAACTTTTCTGGAATCCCCAGAGGAGTGTGTGTCATTCTCTAAACAGTTTACAGTATCTCTGCTGTTGTCTGCAGTGTAGAGATTTTCGTAGGTGCTCCTCAAGTACTTTCTAAGTTAAGATGTAAAAATCTAGTTGAAAATTACTATTTAAAAACAAAACATACAAAAAAACCCTCTACTACCCTGCAGACATGATCTGACCTAGATAATGTGCTCTGCTGTTTGTAGTTCCCATAGATTAGAGCAAGAACATCACGGAGATGGGTATGAGGAATGAACATCAGCTTGTTGGGACAGCTTGAGGATGAAGCTGGTATACTTGGAAATACACTTACTTTTGGGTATTTGCATTTTTTTACATTTGTGTGTGTGTGTGTGTGTGTGTGTGTGTGTGTGCACGCGTGTGTGTAGCACAGAACACAGTGTAAAGGTCACATGGCAGTTTGTGTCTGTCCTTCCAACATGTATTTGAGAGCCAAATTTGGGTCACTAGGTTTAGTAGCAAGTACCATCCCATTTTAGGGTACTGGTTATCCAAGGACATAAAATCTATTTTCATAGTAAGAAAAGAGAGGGGGAAAAAAACCCAGTCTAGGGATGCATTCAAAGTTTCTGCTCTCAGTACGTCTGTCCGAAATGCTCTTTGGTTCAGAGTTCAAGCAAGATGGAGTACAGCAAAGAAAGCACTTGATCCAAGAGAAGATACTGAGTCCTAAGTGATTTATTTTAGTGCACTGATAACGACATAATTAATCTGTGCCTTCATTCCTTCTGGAAGATCCTAGAACTAGGAAACCCAGCCTCATTTCACAGGGTAGTTTAAAGCCATACAACTTCAAAAATGAAGTTGTATTTCACCTGGGACATGTCATTGAAAACAGGGTCAATGCAGCAGGGGACTTAAACAGTCATTGGAACATTTTGCCCAAAATATGGCTGTCATCTTCTCTTTCCTTCTTCTTTGGTCCAAAATTTATGGTTGTTTGACAAGAGCAAAGATGAGCACGCTTTATTCCCAGGCCCGAGTTCTCAAATGTTTTCAAACACGCTCAGTATCGAACGTGGAAAAGTAACTCATTCAATCACGGCTTTTTCTTTTGGTGTTTTGGGATTGGCTTTTTGATTAACAGTGAATAGAAAACTATTTCAAAAGAAAATACCTTTGTTAACGGATGAGTTTCTTTTATATTTGGCCAAAAGCCCACCTGGTTTTTATCTCCTGGTCTTTCATTTCTTTCCTTTTTGTCTCTGCATTTCTGTGGAATTGGCTGACCTGGAGTTCAAGCCAAGTGACGAGGAAGCATACAGTGGAACAATTTTACTTTGCATTGCATTTTTATGTACATTTGAGAGTAAATCCCATTACTGCACTGGGTAATTCAATTACAGATATATATGATAAATAGCCAGCCAAGTGATACTATCAGCAGCCGGCACTATTGGAGAAATAATACTGTATTTGCTGAGATGTAAGATTAAAAAAAAAAAAGTTGTACGCAGGTGACAGCCAGAGTTGTACAAGGACAACTTGGTCACAGGCAGTGGAGTCCCAAACTCATTTAGATCACATTCACTCAGTGTCTGTCAATGATGCATAATAAACCTGTGAAAAGAAAACAGTTAAAGACAATGAGGATAATTCTGCAAAAACACTTCCTTCTGTTTCGCCTGCATTCCCCAAATGGCCACTGCTTCACTAAAACTTCTGAATCACTGGAGAGGTGTGTCCCACAAGCTCTATCCAAGCACAGTTCCATACAGGGGAAATCTCTTTCTGTAAAAACAGGAGGGCGGACCAAAAACTGGAGCTGCTTTATATTTGGGAGAGGGTCCCCAACGCTGTTCCCATCATGATGGATGACTAGGGAAGTGTGTGATGTAGCATCCTGAAGCCAAATGGATTTTAAAAACACAACTGACTTCCTATTTTATTTTAGAGAGCTCATATTTAAAATTTCTGTAATGTTAAGGAAGTTATAACGAGTAGCACATAGCAAAAGTGAATAAGTAAATTAAAAAAGAGAGAGAGAGAAAGTTGCTATGGATGTTAAACATACTTGGTCTATCCAAGGCTACAATTCAGCCATTATTCATTCTGGTTGGCCCATATGTTTCAGCCAACCAGGATTTGCTTACACTGTCTTGTCACTTATATCCACTTTCTAGCCACGTGCTTGACTTTAGGGGAATTCCCAGAGGTTCATGGTTTAGGGAAGCAATTTGCTCGATTATGAAATGGAATGGGAGAAGCTTCTGCTTTAACCCGGGGTTCACTGGCAACATTGTACGCCTGAGAGACTGGCTCACTAGCTCTAATGGAGAGTGGTGGTGAGGGAAAGCCTGGCTAGAGAATCTGGCAGCTGGCAATGAGTGTCACAGGTGGGAGCACCACCGTCCCCATGTGCCTCCTAGATGCAGATGGCAGCTGTATAAAGGGTCAGCAGAGTGGCTGAATATCCAGACAGACTTGGAAATGGCCAAGACCCATGCTGGGTGAGAACCCCCACATCCACATTGGTTGTAGACAGGCTTTGGAAAGCTTATCTTCTGAGGAGAAGATGCTAAGTGGAGAGGGAGATGGGAAGCCATCGAGGCTCCCCGGCAGGAGTGGCGTGGTGGTTGGTTACCAAGTGGGACCTCAGAAAGGACAGTGCAAAATGCAATGTTAGGTGAACTTATGTTCTGGAGAAACTGTATGAGGACACAGGAAAGACGGTACAGGATTCAGAGACACCAATAGAACCACGTGAGCTTGCTTGCTTGTTCGCCCAGTTTGTGCCCACCCACAGTCACACGCTGCCTCTTTCATACAGACTGGGATCATAGGCCTGGGCTCTGCAGGAGAAATAGTGAAGGTGGACCTGGTTCAAGACCGCATGGTTCTATGACCTGTTAACTCTTACCCCTGCTCCTCCATCCTCAGGGCCTGCTGCCTGTTTCTAGGAGCCAGGTTGTGGCACTCCCACTTTGAACGCTTATGGTGTGTTTTCCTGTGAGACTCTTTGTGCCTTTGCGTCTAGCTGCCTTGAGATCCTTACCCATACATGCCCTCTTCAGAAGGACTCTCCAAGTACACTCTCTAAAACATCTCTCACCTTTCCTTTCCTTGGCCTTCTTATTTTTCTTTTCCACTTACCGTGTGTCACATGGTCCACGTGTTGTATATGACTCTTCATGGGTTGCACCAATGGAGATTGAGAACCTAAGCGACAGATGAGATTTCTTTGTTTCCATCTGTGTCCTGTAGAGTTCCTAGGATGGTATTTGGCATAATGGGGGCCCTCAGGCTGCAATGGCTCAGTGAACGAACGAGTAAATACATTTATGCACTAATACACTATTGACTACAGAAGAACACTGGCCACATATGACCTTGGCTTACTTAGACCACACTATTATTTTTTTTCAGGTAACATGGATGGTGAGCACTGGTTATAGTCTTCATAGGAGTAAAAAAAAAAATGTTCCCATAAGCTTAAATTGATTCATGATCACAGTCTTGGAATACACTGTTGTTTGAAAGCCAGGAACCAGGAATGCACACTCCATATATTCTAATATATGCTAATTATAGATTAAGTAGGTACTTGGTAAATGAGTCGATGACCTTGCTTGACTTGGAATTAGTATAAAACGCTTTGTGTGTATTAAGACGTAAAAAAAAGTGAAACGCTAGGATGTTATTTGCTTATTTAAAAACACTTCCCACCCACACAAAGTTCCAGGGAACAAATTGTATTCTCATTACATATTTTCACACATTATGACTTCAGAATATTTTAGAAATATGCCAGGCTTTTTCATTTCATGTCTGAGATCAGCCCAGTAAGTCTTGCCATTTAGTTGGATGTATACACTTAATAAGCTGAAGCAGGCAAGAGGCAAATCAAGTTGTTTATTTCTGTGCGGTAGGTTCTGCTCAACAATGACCAGACTGAGCTCTCGATGTATGCTGAAAGAGGTGTAAGGCTCAAAACATGGAGATGGGTGAAAGAAGCCAGCCACAGAAGACCACACATTGTTTGATTCCGTTTATAGAAACTTCTAGAAGAGGCAAAAGTATAAAGATGGAAAGTGGATAAGTGATTGCCTCGGGCTAACAGTGAGAACTGGAAGGGAGACAAATGAGCAGGCATGTCTCTTTTGGAGAATGGCAGTCTAAACCTAGGCTGCGGAGGTGGTCACCCACATGGGCATTTACTCAAACTGTACACTTACAATGAGTCAGTTTCATAGCATGTAACATACCTCAGTGAAACAGTTATAAATGGAAATCTGGGACATAATTTCTAAAGTTAGAGTGAATTAAAGTGCAGGCAGCCTAAACATAGTTCCTTCTGCATTTACTAGGGGTTTTATTTGATGTTCCCATACATTTTTATAGTTAGTGTCAAGGCTACTGGGCTCTG
>JANHMN010000014.1:65856094-65872159 GCA_030674055.1 Rhabdomys pumilio
GATTCTTACCTTGAAAGCATTTGCTTTTTCCAGCCATTTACTTTCCTAGAAAGCCTCCAAGAGCTCACATCAAATATTGATTTTTGGATACTAGCAGGTGTGTAGGATCCTAACTTTATTATTGCTGAAACGTTTGAAAAGACCCCGATATTATGAATTCATTTTCTTATACCAGTAGACACCTTCTTCCTACTTTTTTTCTGAATTTTATAGTTGGGTAATCTTGAGCTGGGGCTGTAGCTCGGTTGGTAGACTGTTTCACTAATGAATATCATGCACCAGGATTCCATCATGGGTATTTGCTCTGCATAAACTTAGAGTGTGCCTACAATTCCAGCATTTCAGATGTGGAAGCAGAAAGATTAGACATTTCTTGATTGGATAGCAAGTTGGAGGCCAGCCTGGACTACAAGAGATCCTGTCACATGAGATGTTTCTCGTATGTCAAAAAAGGGAAACTCCTAACTCAGAGCTAGGAGTTAAAGGCAGACATTTATCCATTTACGTTTAATGTTTCCAAGCTGCCAACAGTGACTCTCAACCTCCCGAATGCTGCGACCCTTTAATTCAGTTCCTCATGTTGTGACTCCCAGCCACGAAATTACTTTGTTGCTCCTTCATAAGTGTAAATTTGCAACTGTCATGAATCATAAGGTAAATATCTGATATGTAGGATGTCTGTATGTGACCCCCTGAAAGAATAATTCGACCTCCAAAAGAGTTGCAGGTGAGAAACTCTGTCCTACATAGAATATAAAAATTATGCTTTCCAGTGAACGGGCTTAGGTTTTCAGAGGTTAATCTTTATATTCTTTAATATCATACCTCCCCCATTAATGATAAGGTGGCATTCTCTGTTCACCCTTCAGTCTTTTGTATATGTATGGGCATGTGGGGAGTCTGTGTGTTCTCTACGTGTACATACATATATTCCTGTATGTGTGGGCATGTGGAGTGTCTGTCTTTTCTCTATACATTTCTACATACATATATGTCTTTGTGATATATGTCTTTGTGTCTATGTGTTTGTTTTGTACATGTGTGTGTATGTGGAGGTCAGAAGTCACGTCCACTCACAAATTGTTCTTCATGACAGAACTTGTTATTAGAGACCCATCTCTACCTTCCCAGGGCTGGCATTACACAAACCACTACCTGCAGGGGTTTTTTTTTTTTTGTTTTGTTTTTTTTTTTTTTTTTTTTTTTTACGCTGGGTATTGAGCTCAGGCCTGCAGGCTTTTGAAGCAAGCACTTCAGCTGACTGAGCATCTGAGCATCTTCCCAGCCCTCAATCAGCCTTTACATTACCATGCTCCATCTTCACTGGAAAAGCCGGTGTCAGCCATCTTCCCTTACTATGCGGAAGGAGGTTTGCGGGATCAACTGACTCATGTTTGTCAGAGTCAGTAGATCTGGGAGCTGCTACAGCCGATGTGACAACAAGCAAGCATTTTGTGTTCTCCCCAGTCTTGATCCTGGGCTGCTGTCTGTAAACTCATCCAGAGTCCATTACTGGCCCAACAGGAATGCAGTGGCTGTTTCTGTTCCACGCGCTGTGCTGCTAGCTGGGGAGGACATACGTGTTCCTGGGGTCACACTCCCTTTGCCTGCTGCAGAGTGATGGAAACCCCACGCTTCCGCCCGTTTCCTCACGAAAGAGCTTAGTGTGGCAGGGCTGTGCGCACCCCACCTCAAGTCAATCATCATCCTTCCTTTGCTTCTGGTCATACCACGTGGACTGGTAGTTGATGTCAAATATTTTCCTCTCTACCTACGGGCCCCAAATTTTGTCCAGTGCACAGCTAAAACCAACGACTCCATACTGCTTTTTGTATCCAAGAATGTTCCCGTGAACACGAGCTGTGCGGTGGTCCTGGGGTGGCTTGGGAGGGGGAGGAGTCTGAACAGAGTTGTACAAGTCTAGACGGCATATTTTGGTTGTTGCAGTTTCCAAGTCTGCTCTGAAGTCAGGCCCAGAGCCAAATTTACTTTCTGTCTGCCAGCAGTGATGGAATTCCTCAGTCCCATCACCAGCTTGTGAGGAGAAATCATTCAGGAAAGAGTGAGCTGGCAAGGGAGAGTCATTCACTTGAAAGCCTCCGCCTGCCTGCAAATGGTATTCAACTTGAGCAGTTTCTCCAGGCCCACCTGCTGAGTTTCCATCTCCTAGAGGTTTATTTTGGTACTTGGGAAAGCCAGGGAAGGACTCACAGTAGGGAACTTAGGGGACACATCTGAGAGGCATGAATAGCAGAACTGCTTTTAGGATTCCGCACTCACTAAAACTTCATGGAGTCGGAGTGTGTTAGTCCGTTTTCCATTACCATAATGTAGTATACAAGGCTGGGTAACTTGGTAATAAAAAAGGCTATGGTTCTAGAGGTATAAGGATGTGGCACCAGGGTGGTTTGACAGTGATGAGAACCTTATGGTGGGTGGTATCATAATGGTGGGAGAAATTAGGCTGGAAGTCAGAGCCATGGGAGAAGCCAACGGCAACTCCATTTATACTATATGTGCCACTATACTCCGTCTCTTGAAGATCCTACTGCCTTCATCTCACCTCATGGAGGACCAGGCTACTTCACCCCATTATTGCTTGGCGTTTAGTTCCTGCAACTGTAAACAGGACAAATTAAGACATCATGATTCTGTAACCCAATAATAAAACACCTGGGAGACATTTCTTAAAGGAATAGATACATATTTTTCACTGCTTCTTAATGTATACGGAAGGAGATTAATGGTTTGAATTCAGACCAAAGGTAGAGAGAAAATTGACTTAAGTGGTTTGTGGAGAATATATCCTGAAATTCGGATGGGAGGAGGCATTTCCGAGTGTTGCTATCATATGGAAAAGAGAAGATGTTCTCATATAGATTATAATAGAAAACATATACTTCAGGTCCTCACAGTGGGGTCACTTGATTGGTGAGTTCTGGTTGGTGAAGAGGAACAGGAGAGACTGGAACACAGGACACCTGACAGGCGGACTTCATTTGACCTGTGTGAATGACTGCCTTGAGAATCTTCTAGAAACACACACACACACACACACACACACACACACACAACTTTTCTCATAGTATTTAAATATCTTGTTCTACTAGGAAAAGAATCATGCTCTCCCCGTGGTCATAATATACAGAAATCTAGCGAGGTGTGCTCTTGTTTCGTAGTTCTCTCTGCTTCACCCAGTACCGTTGGCTTCCTTCCCTTTCCCACCTTCATTGAGCTTGCTTACTTGGTAGCATGATTAGGGGTCAGTGTGGGAAGACCTTGAGAAGCAAAGGACCTCCTGTGTTAGCGAGCTCCTCCTTGCAGACAGTGGTGGCCCCATCTCATCTCTCTTCCTAGAAAGTTAAATACATCTGTGCTATCTACACTGGCCTTTTCTGTTCTTGCTCCCCAAGCAGATTTGGGAGTATTTAAAAGAAATAATTGCAGCTTGGATCTTTCTAGCCATTCCTGATCCTATTATCTGCAGAAGAGCCAGGATACATCACTACCCAATTTGGCACCTAGTTCTGGAATATTGGCAGCCTCTTTCTCAGAGTGGCTCCATTGTGTCCCATAAAATAAGGTTGCAATTTCACCCTCGATCCACAATCAAGAGCACCTTTAATTAGTGGTGGCAGTACACACACTTTAAGAGTATTAAGATTGGCTTTAAGTATCTTTCAATGATCTTTGGGCATTTTGTGTTTTAATTAAAGTATACATTCCCTGAAGAGTTAGCCTTTGGGGCCAATCTTTGGGCCTTGAGGTTGCAAAAGACGGCCCCTTAAGTGGAAGAATTAGGGTTGGAATTGAAGGCATGGCAGATTGTCATTAAGAGACCTGGACAGAGGGGTAATTAGCGCATTGTTCATGGTAGGGACTTCTGAGAGGCCCTCGGGGCCAAGTGTCCATGGGTTCTTCTTTAATTGCACATTTGAATGAGCAAGAAGTTGGCTACTGGGTTTAATTAAGCCTGAGGGGCTAGCCTTATAAAAACAAGTCCGATGAATACACATTATGAAAGGCTGCTTTCTCATAGTCTGTAGGATCACAAACATTTATTTTTGTTCCTCTTTAACCAGCCACTAGGGTTGACTTCAGTCAGCTGGCTGTTTGGCCTGATAATTGTGGCATGACTCAAACACAGTACAGTTGATGTTAAGTATTTTTAAATCCTGGGGTAAAAGGATCATTAGTGTCACATAAATTGATCTTTTCTTTGCAGATGCATGCAAAACTAAAAACATAGAAGCATGTTATATAAAAGAGATTGGAATACAGTTAGGGACTTGTTGATAGCTGATGGCATATGTCAATGTTTAAAATACATGTTTGTCCTTCTAAGCGATTGGAAGTTTGTTAGTTTTCTCTCTACATTAACTTCATCTGTTAATTAAATTTAACCAAAGTAGAGACTCAAGAAGTATGGGAATTTGTATTATTTTATAGTGAATATTTGTACTTTCACTCTATAAAGTCCTCTGCTTACAATTACAGACATTAAATCCTATGTTAATAATTGTAACTCCTAAAGGAGACATCTATTAAAAAATAATCTGTGGAAGATCCCTCAGACCTCCTTAGGGAATTCATTCCGGATGTGTCACCCAATTTGCAACTAGAAGGACATCTGTTGATCTCACAGTAGGTTGAGGTGTTTTGAGGGTAGCTGGGTTATTTTCATCAGGTTCAAATGTGTTCCAAGCTGGATGGTCTCCAATGATCCCAAATTAGTAATGGCAGCTTAGACATCACAGTGTCGAACGTGCAGACAGACAGTTCAGCACGTTCAGCATCACTGGATTGTCACCTGAAATCCAACACAATCATGGGTGGCTTTGTTCAGATTAATATATGGCTCTCTGGAGATAACCAAAGGTTAATCTGCAGTTTTGAAATCTGTGTGCTGTGTAAGACTGGAGCCTGTACCAGCCGCTTAGAAGACCATTAGATACATGGCAGGGACATTCTGTGACACTGTGAAGGAGCATGGAGAACAGCTGAAATCTGCTTTTCTTCTTCTATTCCGAGTACATGAAAGAGAGGTCAAAGGAGAAGGGTGGTGGACCTTCAGGAAGAAAACATCTAGTCGTCATAGCAACCTTTCATCTGTAGGAGAGGGAAGGGGAGATACTGTTACCCCTGATGAAAGAACATCTGTGACTCGTATGTGGTTCCCAATCATCCCAGACACACATGATACTCCTGAGAGCATCATGTATACATCTCCCATGTCTAGGGACAGGTACCACCATCACACAGACACACAGTGCAGTCTCCTCCGCCTTATTTATTGATTCTGTTTTCCCTAGATTTTTTTTTTTGTTTGTTTGTAAAGTAATCCAATGTTTACCAAAAAAAAAAAAAAAAAAATCTGGGCTGATCTTAATAGCGTTAGTCTGACGATTTCTGTCGCCTCACTGGAAATTGGCATGTCAGAACGTTAGAAGGGAAACGTCTGTGTCTGATTTGTGGAATACCCACTTAGTTGATACTTAGTTGATACATTCAGAGCCCTGAATCTGGGGGGACACACTTGAGGATTTCCAGTTCTGTCTGTCCATGCAGGCTTTTCTAAACGTTCAGTGAGAGATGGTGTTCTTTTATGTTTTTAAGGAGTGGTTCACACTGGGGTCTTACTGCTAACTGGACCAGTGATTTACTTTTACTGTGGTCCATCTCTACTGAAGACACTGGGAGAAGAGGGGCCATGTTGACTGCCAGGGAGTAGGTCCTAGTTATTGGTCTAGGCTGGCGCTGTACCCTACTCATGAAGACGGTGTGTAGGAGCTGGGCATGGTTTTATCCTCTCCACACCTGTTTTCCAGTGGGGATATCCTTTGTCCTGGAACAGATGTCATTTCTCTGCAGTGCTCCCAGAGAACATAAACCAACGTTCCAGGTTCTGTTCAACATTGTGGAGTTGCCAGGAGTCTAAGGCAGGGTCACAGTGGTAAGAGGAGAGAGGAAGAATTATGTTGGGAACAGGAGAGCATAGACGTGGTCCTTTAGTGTCTCCTTGCCTTGGTGGGGCTTCCTCACTGGGGCAAAGGGGCCTGCAGGGATCTGAGGGAAGTGACAAAGGCATGAGATTGCTGTCTTCCTAGTGATTCAGGAAGTAGCCCCCTGAAGTACCATTCCTGAAGTGTCCTCCCCATCTGTGTGTATGCTGGAGATTGAACTGAGGACCTTGTATGTGTGAGTCAGGTGCTGTACTTCTGAAGTACAACCCCAGTCCTGTTTCTTCTTTTAACATATGGCCTCTCCTTCACAGATAAGCCAACATAACAAAGGGTTAGTGGCTTCGCCTGCATAGGATATCTCTGTGTATAGCCAAAGCTTGAGTCTCTGGCATTCTATTGTCTGTCTGTCTGCCTGCCTGCCTGCCTGCCTGCCTGCCTGCTTGTCTTGTCTATCTGTCTGTCAGAGACCACATATCATCTAACTATGCAGTTTTCTGCACATAGATGTGTCCTTAAATAAAAAATGGCTTAAGGGTTACTAATTAAATTTTGAGCTGCTTACAGTCTTCTTTTCGGGGGATTACAGGGAAGTTTGGAGCTTGTCATCTCTCTGTGACATTGGTCTATGTGTCTCACAGAACCCCTAAGTGCACAGCAGGTTTCTTAGTGTCTCTCAAGGAACCAAGTCCATGAATTCAGTCTTGTGGCAGGATGTTCTTCCTCTGTGAAGAGGGTCAGCAGCCACTATGAGGAAGAGGAAGATGGACTTCACAGAAGTGTGAGAGCTCCAGTCTGCTGAGTGCAGCACACGGTGACCCTCCCCCAACCTTTACTGCAGCTTTCTAGAACGAAATTTGGGTAAACTCGAATACCCCTCTTTAAAGTCCAGTGTATTGGTCAAGATCCCTAATTAGTCTACAGGCTCCATTTCTGTTTTCCTCAGGTTCTCCTAGAGTGTACATGCCAAGGGGAATGTTGGGCTGAGTCTAGTGTTCACGGTGTCACCAACATGAGGGTGACACACAGCAGTTATTTTCCAGGTTGTGAGCGCATCACCCAGGTGTTTACAGCAGCAGGGGCAAGGCAGGTAATATCCATCCTTTCCCTCCTTTTGTCTTATGGAAACCTGGAAGAGGGTAAATCTTGGCCAGTACTTTAAAAAAAATAAGGAACAGAATATTGCAAAAGAGTTCTTAACTCCTCTTTATGCAGGACTATTGTTATTGCTTAAGACAATTATTGTCAATTATGTGTGTGTTTTAGTGTTGGGTATTTAATTTGTATACATGCACTTATGTTCCAACTATCCATCAAATCATGTACATTCTAGAAAGACTATGTGTAAGTATACATGTCATCTATTAAATTATGCATGCTCATTTAAATGGGAGGGTCTGGATTCTGCCATTAGCGCCAGCTCTGTGCATGTGACTTTCCTTTACCTCCGAAGGACACCCTTGGCCTTATTTTCCTCATAGTATAAGCCAAACATAGACAAAGGATAGGGTTTTTGCATGTGATGTACTCTTCTAGGTATGTTTACCTCTAAGAAAGCTACGGAGGTGGAGCTCCAGAGCAAGGAAGAGATTGCACAGGCAAATATCCCTGAGATGACTTCCTCTGTGGCTTCCCAGTGAATTCCTGGCATTTCCCCTCTTTAGAAGTATGGCTGGCCAGTGAGCCTCCTAAGATAGTAGCTACTGAGTATCCGAGTGTGACACCCTCTGGATTTAATGGTCCTTGGGTTTCAGGCATCCATTCAGAAGCTGTGCTAGTCAGAATTGTCTGTTGGAGCTGGGCAGTTCACAGAGGAAAGAGGTTTACTCTGTCTCATGGCTTAGAACCGAGGCCTCGCCACTATGAAGTCACAGTTTGATGGAGAGGGAGCAAAGGGACAGGATGCTTGGTGGCAGCCTTGTCTGTGAAAGAAGTACATAAATTTTCTTTAAAACAGCCTGATCACTTCTCTAAGGCTGCCACCTCTCAGTACCATCATACTGGCAGTGAAACTTCAGTCTACCTTTCGATGGGAACAAAGCATAGCCAAGCCAAATGATATCTAGAAGTTCCAAAGACACCGGCAAGTATGAAAGGAGTGCCTGAGCATTTAAAGGTAGACAGAGGACTTAGCAACCACTCCACTAATCAAAAAGACTCCTCTTCCATAATGCATTCTGCTCCAGCAAGCTTGTTCCTGAAAAGCTGTAAACAGAATAAATGAATAATACCAACCTAAGCTCGTGGTCACTTTCAAATATTCTCATGGGATTTCACAGGGATTTGAGTGCTAGAGAGGCAGTATTGAAAACATGGGATTTGTTTATAATGTAACCAGAAAGTTTGGGCCCAGTTCATTTCTTTTTTTTTTTTTTTCTTTTATACCATTTTAATTGCATGCAAATATTAAGGTCAGTTCTAGGTTGAGGGACTAGCAATACAATAGATGCAAATAGTCAGGAAACAAGCAAGACAATAAACACAGATAGTCAAAGATCAAGCAAGGCAATGAATAAAATTCCGTGAACACTCCTGTGATCATTGTTTCTAAGGGCTTATCAGGATGACCAAAATATCCAAGCCAACTTCCCTGTCCTAGCCCAAAGTCATTTTCATATCTGAAGCCTACTTCCTTGCTCTAGCCTAAAATTTAGATTCCTGTCAGAAATGACATCTTTTTATTTCTTTATTTTAGGGTCAGTGTCTGGGATAGTCTCGGTATCAGAATTCTATGTGTTAAATTTTCAAAGTTGAGATGCATTAAGAGATTTTGGTTTGGAGGCTCAGGGTGAGCATGAAGCTATGAACATGAAGTCCTGTGGAGGGCGGAGCTGTATAGCTCCCTGTGGGCCACAGGACACGGGCAGGTCATGCACACAGCTCTCCAGTAGGGTAGTCTGCCCACCAGAGGGGTAAAGTGGAGCCCCTGACCTCTCAGGAAGGTTCTGACAAGTGCAGTAGCCAGGAAGGAGGCTGTGGATTCTTGCTTCAGTCATGCAAAGAGAAAATGGTGTGGAGCAGAGCTGGCTGGCTCAGATGGGAAGCCTTTGTCCCATGGGCTGGCTGCTATCCCTGTAGCACACTGTCACTGTAGTCAGAGGTGCCGGAGGAGGCTGTAGTAGAGCTGTCAGCTGGTTGTGCTTTCAGAAGTGGAAGAGCAAGGATGATAATAACCAGAGCTATCTAGCAGGGCAACAACAGGTTCAGCACTTGATGGCTCTTCCCTAAGTACCAAGTCCTGCAAATAAAACCGCCACGTCTAAACACCGCTTAAGCCTAACATCTGCCGTCTTGCCATGGCTCAGTATCATCACTGGCCCGAAACCCTGTGCTGGCTTCTAGAGCTTAAGGGGAGGTATTTCTTTTCTTTGGCAGAGCTTCTTAGTTTTTTCACTCCTTTTGAAAGAAAAATCAAATCAATAATTGCTTGTAAGTACAGTTATGTAGTTCAAGCTATTATCATATCATATATTATCATGCTGTATGGCCTCTTGGGGGCCTGGGCTCTACTGAAGTTTCTTGGGTCTCATCCAGGTGCAGTCACATATTGGCTATTGTTGGAGTCAACACAGCTGGCCTCTCACAGCTGGGTGTAAGAAGCAGCCTCATTTACATATCTGATGTGGAAGGGCTCTAGCCTATGGACTCTTTTCTCCACACAAAGATGTGGGCTTCAAGAGACAGGAAAAGGCAGTTTCCAGCCTGTGCCCAGAAACTGACACAGGCTTATATCCTCTGAAGATTTTTGGTTGCACAGCTCCCGGGTTTTCCAGCTGTGCAAGGCTGGAGAACCTGAGTGTGCCCTGACCGGGGAGAGGCAAAGCTCACTGCAGAGGAACGTGTGGGAGTGGAGAGTGTGTGTAGGCCATCTGTGGGAAAGACCAACTGCCAGTCTATTCTTCCTGTGCAATGTCTGGGAATTGAAAAGATCACACGTAATCCTATGCTTAAGTTGGTCACGCTTGCCTGCATGTCTGTGCATACAGGGCTTGGGAGCCAACACAGGGTAACTTAAGCAAACGTAACTCGTGAATGGTGAATTTAGACCCTATAGAACGAGGGTTCATTTTACTCTGGTGGCTTTTGTTTCATGAATAGTAGCTGCACGGTTTCCTACAATATCAGTGCCTTCTAGGTAACTTCAGGATACTGACAGGACATGGTAGCTATAGTGATCATGAGGGAGGATTTTGGATGCAGGTTGTATTGGAAGCACACTTCTGATGTACCCTAAAGGAGAACTTTGGACATCTGTTAGGTTACTGGCTCATGGTTTGTGCTAGTTCTGTGAACACTTGAAACTGTTTACGTATGTTTGTTAGCGTGTTAGCGTACTCCACTGTGGGCAGTCTTTAATGCCAGTGGGTCTGACTCTTGGCATGAGCCAGTGAATAGAAACTGTTACGGCTGCACTGTGGTTTGATGTCTTTCTCTTCTCAGAAACACATTCGCTGTGCAGCTGGGTTGCCTTCCTGGCTCGGTCCACGGCACACAGGAGAACCTTCACAGAGAAGGTGAAGGGATGGGAAGAAAGCGGCAACATTTGCTGAAAAATATAAGCAGGGTTCTGAGCTGCTGCTCCAGTTTGCATTAGAGCAGGCAGCTCAATGTTATCAAAAGGACAGACTTGGTTTCTTATCTACCGCTACCCTACCAGATCCTCTGCAGACCTCTGTCTCTGGAGCACATCAAAGTTTTGCTTCTGGTGGACTTTCTCCCCTGGAAGCTGTAGAGAGGAGGTGAGGAAAGGGGCTCGTGGCTTGAAGGTATGATATCCACAGCATGGTAGCTGGATCCTTCTACCCAGAGCCTCATCTCATTTAAGGTCTGGTCAGTTCTCTTCCTGCTCCATCTGGCCTGAGTAGCCGCTACACCCAGGTTACTCACGCAACTCAGAATTGTGTCCAGCCAGCACTCGAATTGCATTATCTTACAGTACCCACATGGACTGTGGTGTGCCATCTGTCCCTGCGGGATGACTAATGTCAACATCTGTCCTGGAAGTATAGGGAAGGAATGGAGAAGCTAAGAACTTCACTCTTCACCCACGTGCGTGAGCAGGTTGGTGGTGTCTGTCCTTCAGCCACTTCCAACCTGTTAAAATAAGTAGCTGAACCACTGTTTAAGTAGAATCTGAATCCTGGCCTCTGACTCCTCCCTGTCCAGCATCTTCTCTGGCTATCAGCAAGAAGGGAAGCTGGGATCAGAACACACATCACAAAGTTGTGCTGGCCTGGTACTTCTTGGGACCATCAATAGCTCTCAAAACTATTGCTGCAGACTCCGAACGGGGCAAATCATGGTAAGGTGTCAGAGGCCAAGGTAATTTTCATGAGAAGTTGGGAAGCATCCATTAGTTAGCCTCCCTGAGCTGGATAATCCTCAGTGCCAAGCTGACATCTTTATCAGACAGTGGACAGCTATTTACATAATTGAAGGCACCAGTGAATTAATTTTGATAAAATCGGTGGACTGTATTACCTGAGGACAGGCCTCGTAAATGCAATCTAAGATACGCTTAATCTCCTTTATCTAAACATGCAAATATCTACTTGGATATTGGTTGATGCACACATATCCCACTTGGCTTTTAGCTAATCCTAACCTTAACTGTTCATCCTCACATTTTGTTATGCTTTAGATAGTTGAAGGGAAAGGAAAGAGGCGCGCTGCCTGGATTCAGTCTTCCCTGCCTGTTCGCCTCATCCTGCTCCCTCTGTAAATACTCTGCTCCCTTCGTCTTATTGCCAATCAGTCAATGCAAATGCTGAATTAAAGCATGGCTGTGTCAGACTGCAAGGGCCATGTGATCTCTGTCATGAGTAGTCATTTCTGTTCTTGTGGCATGAAAGCAGCCACTGGCAGCTTGCAGGTGTTGTGTTGTGTGTGTGTGCCCATGTTTCAATAAAACTTTATTTACACAAGCAACTGCGGGCTAGATTCTGCTGACAGACCACAGCTTTCAATTTCTTAGTAATACCTTCTAAAGATCCATTTCAATAGTTAAACCACGGCACACGGATGGCATCTTTGTGTAATCCACATTGGCGTCTGCTACTTCTCTGTGCATCTTCCTCTGCACTGTGCGTGCCATTTCTACTCTTTTCTTTCTCGCTCTGTTTTGTTAGCTCGTTTTTAGACATCATTGTTGCTTTTAATGAGTAGACACACACAGGCACAAACACATACACACACACACACAAACACACACACACAAACACACACACATACACATACACACACACACATACACACACACACATACATGAACACACACACACACATACACACATACACACACACACATACACGCACACACACACACACAGACACACACACACACACATACACACACACACACAAACACACACACACACACACACAGACATTCAGCATGTAGCTGACCAAATGTTCATATTTGTTTGTAATTATATTAGTAATAGGCGAAAGTGTGAAAAATTCTTTCAGTTTGACCAAAAAGTCTTCATTATTTTGTATAGTCATCTGTAAAATCTGTATTTCTCTCCCTAGGCTACTGAACAAATCACCCACATTTGGAGTCCTTTGAAAGCAGCAGTGATCAAGGCTCTCAGTTTTGGATGTCACAATTTCAAAATCGAGGTGTTGCCTTTTGCTTCTTCTAGGAGAGCATTCTGAGCTCCGGACACCCCTCCCATCTCCCACCACACCCCACCCCTCACACCTAGCTTCCAGTGCTTGGAGGCTGTTCTTGGCATTTCTTGGCTTGTAGAAACAAGGATTCAGGTTCTGCATCCGTGGTCCCATGCAGTTCTCCGTGGGTGGGTGGCTGGTTCCTTCACATGGCCTTCCTACAGAGACACCAGTCATTGGATCCAATTTAATCCAGCATGACCTCATTGTAATTTAATTAACTGCATCTGCCAAAATCCTTTTTACAGATGACATGGTCTTTGAGGTTCCAAGTGGGCCTAAATTGTGGTGTGTATATGGAGAGAGCTGTCAGACTCCATGCACCTCCACAGTCAGATGGCCATGCCCCTGGAGAAGGGAGCAGGAAACCCATGCATTTTCTATAAGCTGCTAGAGGGCCTAGGGGCCTCCCTGACACCTCCTGGCTTCCTCGAACTGCATTTGGTTCAAGGAATGAAGTTCCTGGTGCTTTCTAGCCATTGCTAAATTTGTTCTGGCTGTGTGTCTGCTCCTTCTCTTGCCAGTTGTCAGGCACAGACTGAGCAGGGGGGTTATTCAGTGGTAATTTGTGATTTGTTGATAAAATATCGAGTCCTGCTTTCTCCTCTTGATTCCTCCCTCTGGCCTTTTGCATATTTGTACAAAGAGTCAGGACTTAGATTGCATTTGTTTTGATTTCTGAGCTTTTCTAAGCTATTTTTCACCATAGTGTGGAATGGTTGTAATTTTAGCTACAACATGAAAGTGGTATGAAGGTTTTGTCTGTGTGTGTGTGTGTGTGTGTGTGTGTGTTTGTGTGTGTATGTGTGTGTGTGTGTGTGTGTGTGTGTGTGGATGTGTTTACTCTGTTTTATTAATTTTGCCATTGAAGAAACCAAAGTCACCCACAGTCTTGGGACTGTGACAAAGCTGGAGGTGGAGGCACGCACATGATATCACGACATTTCAAATGGGAGCTGTGGGCATCTGCTGCTGACTTGCAATGACCTCTAGGCCATCTGGTCACCCCCACAGCTCTCCTTCGAGCTTCAACTCTTGTCTTCATTAGTATCTTGATTGAAGTCATTAGTTTCTGTTATACAAATAAAGAATGGATTTCTTGAGGTGGTATTAAACATTCTTATTAGCTATGCAAATCAAAGCACTTTAATCACTCACTAATTGCTTTATCGAATTTGACAAGACACAAAACCTCCAAGAGCATACTTGCATACTCTTTGGAAAAGAAAAATAATAATGCCATTTTAATAGCTAGCAAAGGTAAGCTGTATCTGTCCATGTATATAAAAGGCTGAGCAGACTAAATTTCAGTTGAAAAGCAATTTTATGAAGGGTGGACAAGAATTCTACACCTGAGTGTAAAGGTGTGACATAGAACCTTGTAGTAGTGACACAGACCCACACAGAGCCCTTTGCTGAGAAGGAAAAGGCTTTGCTTTGTCCCAGTGTCCATTAAATATTATTCCGGTGCTTACACTCAACTCAAGGCTTTGGATGAATACTCCAGTTGGAAATCTTTTTCTTTTCTTCTCAAAAGGTGGGGAGCAGAAACCCTTGGGGGGAGACTGTCGTTATGAACTGTCTCTTTGGGACCTCTTCTCTTTTGCTCTGTTGTCCACACAGCCTGAGTGCTCCTGAGGTATGTGGTCCTTCACGACATCAGCCTGATTTTATCGAGGTTGTCATCATCCTTCATGGTGTAATTCATGGGTGTGTAAGTTCTGTCAGGCTGCAGAGATGACAGAGAAAAAAAAAGGAAGTTCTTTTAAGGAGTTGCAGGATAGATCAGGTCAGTTGTCACAGAGGCTGCCTAAGATCCTTCTGGAGCCTAGCCAGTCTGGATCTGCAGGAAACAGGTGGAATGTCACTGATACCTGAACCCACAGGGACAGTGAGGAGGAGCCTGAGGACACAGCTGATAGACTATAGTACTTCCTTATAAAATCTGATATGTGACTTGTGTACTCACCAGACAAAGCTGTCGTCCTCTTTGAGGCATGCTTCTAGACGGTGCACAAGTCACCTCCATGGGAATGAGGCAGCACCCTGCACCCTAAATACTACACAGTGGTGAAAGTTGCTCAGGGGATGAAGGACAGAGAAGACCATGGACGTAGAAAGGACTGTTGATAGGAAAGAAAGTTTTCCTGGTACTTTGTAGGCCTGAGGAAAGAGCTAGAATCAATGGGTAGTGGTGGTGGTGGTGGTGGTGGTGGTGATGGTGTGTGGGGGCTCTTAATAATTCAGAGCCTTAAGGAAATGCAGTGGCTGGCTTTGGATCCCTTAATTGATCTGATAACCCACTTAGCGGGAATATACCAAATGGCATTAAATCTCAGATGATTAATATCTGAAGTTGCTTGGCATCCATCCCTTTGTATGTTTGTTGAACACATTTGATTTTAGTGTAGAACCGGTATTTTTTGACAGAAGATGTTTGGATCTTTTGAGCAAAATACAATTTCAAGAACTTTTTTGAGATTTGTAGACAAGCTGCTGCTAGCCTGGGAGCTTCTGACCACTGGACTCACATTGCCCCGCTGTTTTCTCCTTATGAGAGTTTGTTGCTTGGTCTAAGCACTGATAGTGTGCTATTAATGAAGTCACCACTTCACTCAGCTTCTTCAGGTTACCCCCTACCCTTCTGTCCAAGACACCATCCAGGACACCATGGGGCATATGGTCATTATGTCTTCAGACCCTGCTACTTTGTGACTTTGTGAGACAAACAGTTAGTTTTGGTGACTTTGACGACAGTTTGGAGGAGCTTTGACTTGGGAGTTTGCAGGATGTTTTATAGTTGGGTTTGTGTGAATTTTCCTTGAGTGGACTGGACTTTGGGTTTTAGTGAACAAACTTACAGTTATCTTTATTTTTATGTTCCTGAGTGTCCATGTTTGGGCACACCTGAACTTAATGTGTGCATATGTAGAGGTCAGCAGACAGTTTGTGGAAGTCACTTTTCTCCTTCCACCATTGGCGATCTGGGGATCTAACTTAGTCATCTAGGCTAAGAAGGTGGGTCAATTGGTAAACTGGTTGCCATGAAAGGATGATCCTCTGAGGATCATCTCCTGTGTGGAAAAGCCTAATGTGTGACTATCATCCCAAAACTGGGAGAAAGTGAAAGAGACTGGAGAATCCCTGGGAAGTGTTAACCAGTTACTTGAGGTTTAGTGAGAGACCCTATCTACATAAAATAAGGTGGACAGAAACTGAGGAAGATACCCAACATTGAAATTGGGCATCCATGAGCTTGTGCACACATTTGTAGATATACCTGTGTGCATGTACACACACACACACACACGAGTATGTACATATGTGCACACACGTATACATACACACATGCACACACATGTGTGCACACACGTATACATACACACATGCACACACATGTGTGCACACAGTATACGTACACACATGCACACAC
>JANHMN010000014.1:65872169-65921028 GCA_030674055.1 Rhabdomys pumilio
ATGCACACACATGTGTGCACACAGTATACGTACACACATGCACACACGTGTGCACACAGTATACATACACACATGCACACACATGTGTGCACACACACAATCATTCTAGTGGTCGCATCCTGTGATGCTATGCACTGTCAGTACAACTTCTCTCTGATACTGTTGAGCGGTTCTCTGTCTGCCCTCAGCCCTCACCTCTCCCTCTCTCCTCCCAGTTCTCACTTCCTGCCTGACCTTTCCCGTGTCCCTCTGACTCTAACTTCCTTCACAACTGTGTCAGTATTCTCTTCTTCAAAAGTCTCAGCCTTACTGGACATTGGTGGCGCACACCTTTAATCCCAGCACTTGGGAGGCAGAGGCAGGCAGATTTCTGAATTCGAGGCCAGCCTGGTCTACTGAGTGAGTTCCAGGACAGCCAGGGCTACACAGAGAAACCCTGTCTTGTAAAACAAAAATAAAATTAAAAAAAAGAAAAAGTCTCAGCCTCCCCTTCCCTTCTCTCTCCCTACCGCCCCCCCCTCTTTTTTTCTACTTCTTGGCCTCTTGTATGATTTGCCTATTTGGTTTGTATCCTCTGGTGTCTGGCTCAGTAGGATGCACATTTTTTTTTTTTCTGAAATGAGTAGTTGCTCAAAAGATATTCAACAGTTGAGAGCTATGTGTGAGAGGAGGTCACCACTTCACAACATGGTTCTCACTGTGTGTGCCTTTGTGTTTGTGTGTGTGTGTGTGCATGCCTGTGTGTATGCAAGTGTGCAATCACGTGTGTGCACGCACATGTGTGCATATGTATGTGCATGTGTGTGTATGTATGCGTGTGTGTACTGTGTGTATATGTACTATGTGTGTCTCTGTGTGTATATATGTGTGTGTGTACAGTGTGTGCTGTGTGTGTGCATGCATTTGTGTGTGTACAAGTGTGCAAGCATGCGTGTGTGCATGTGTGCATGTGTGTGTATGTTTGTGTGTGCTGTGTGTATATGTACTGTGTGTGCTGTGTGTTTATATGTGTGTGTGTGTGTGTTTGTATATGTGTGTGTGTATACTGTGTTGCTGTGTGTGTGCACATGTGTGTGCATGTGTGGTGTATTCACTCTGGGTTCCCACAGGGTTTCCTGAGGAAGTGTGACCTGATATCACTTGTCACTTTTACTCATCTTTCCTCACAGACTCATGTGTCAGCGTTGTACAGTTAGGAGACAGGTTGCTCACTCTAGCACTTTTCTTCATGAAGATCAGAGTGTTGGTTATGGTAAGTGTTCTGATACTGTCTGCAGAAAGACGTGCTCTGCAAGAATTAGCAAGTGCTTCAATAAGGGAAATGCATCAGACTGAACCAAGGGGAGAGGAATCTGGCCATGGAGCAGAGTGGAAGGACCACAGGCTGATTGGCAGGCCTGGAAACGTAGACTGTGCTGGTCTGAACTTGGTGTTTGCAGTCTTGGCTTGTGCTGGTGAGCCCCTAGCTGTGTGGATTTTATAATAGTTTACTGTGCCGGGTTGTTTGTTCTTGGCTCTAATGCTCGATACTGATTGGAAACATATCTGAGGAATTTTCCCTTCCACTTAAGACTCTGAGTGCCCAGTGGCGAGCCTATAAAAGACTTCCTTCAGCATTAATTATGTGGTTTGAGAAAAATAAATGGGTAAATTAGAGAATTAGCACTGGATGGAAACCCAGCAGAAATGGACAAAGCAGCTGGCTCAGGCTGGTTCTGAGGTTGATGGAATGCTGTTGCTTTTCTGGACCTGGAGTTGGATGGTGAAGCGTGTACTCATTTAACACCATGTGAGAAAGTAGTATCAAATTTACACACTCACATATGTGCTCACACACTTAGAGATGCTCACTTATTTTGGCCTTTTCATTAACAACATGTACAGTAGTTTGCAAAGGCTTTAACATTGTGTTTTGATGGTAGTTGATAGCAGGATGCTTGTTTTAGGAAAGTCATAGCTGGGATATGACTTCACATGACATTAACTTTACATCTTCCGGTCAGTATGGGACAATCAAGTGATGACCAGGACGACATGCTTTACAGAGGGTAGAAGACAAGCCAAAACACACACACACACACACACACACACACACACACACACACACACAAAGAGACAAAACCTAACCTTGTATGCTAGGAAGAACAGAGCTCAAAATTATATTCATGAATTTAGAACATGCCAGAATTACTCATTTAGCCATGATAGTGGTAAATTCAGGTTGCAGGTGACCTCAAATGAGCTTTCAACCATGATGCCTTAGAAGTATTTTCTGCTTTTGTATGAAATGAAAATAAAAACTAGGTCAAAGATAACCATGTCATTTTGACTATGAAAGTACCATTGAAATTGACACTTTAAATAGCCCTTCACTGTTTCCTGTTGTGACTCAGCATCTTATGGGCTCTGAAATAAACGGTCTGTTTGCTCCTTATGTCCTCTGTGCACACTAAGCAGTGCACAAGTTTGTCTGAACAGAGAGCAACATGGAGCAAAGCAGAGGCTGGGGAGCAGGTATGTGAGACAGGAGGGAGGGCATCTGAGAGGCACCCAGGAGGATGGTTGGGAGGCAGGGTTCAGTGGAGATCCCTGGATAGTTTGTCCTCAAAAGAAGGCTCTGCTTCATTATCTCTGCAAATAATGTCCTCTTTATTTTAATGTTTAGGTAGGAAATGTAAAGGGTTATTAGGTGTAGTAGCTGAGATCTTGGAAGCCATTCATCTTCCCTAGATATTAATTATCTTAGAAATGTCTTATCTTTAAAGCTGATGACATTCTACTCTCCTGACTTAATAGTTAACTCAACCTCCGAAAGGAAATGGCTTTCAGCGAGCAGTTTAGCTCACTCAAAGAATGGCTCGAGTTTATCTTCTGGCTACATGAAAATGTAGCTTGGGGTTGACTCATAACACAGGTGTAAAAACATATCATTTAGCAATACCACAGCAAGCGCTGTCTCTGACGGTGCCTGGGTAACAACAGGTCTATGCGACTGTCTTCTGCATATCTGGCTTTTCCTTGGGGAGGATTTATTCCTGGTTGATTGTTTTGCAATTGAAAGTTACTCTGCCCTTTGTAAATGGCAAGGCACCTTTTGAGTTTTGTCTGGTTTCTATAGTTACTACTTATTATTTTTGGAAGAGGCAACAAACACTTTCCTTGTGATAATACAAATCATCCCTTTTCCCAGCCTTTTTCACCTGTTGATACCAAAGCCATGAGCAGAAAGAGTAAGACCCTTTAGGTTAGTTTGCTACTGCTTTTGTGTTCTAAATCTGGAAACTGAGTTGCTTTGGTTACAGGACACCAGTTTGGAGGGAATCAACTCATGGCTAAGCTGCAGCCTACAATCTCTGTGTCTGTCTGTCTGTCTGTCTGTCTGTCTGTCTGTCTGTCTGTCTTTCTGTCTCTCTCTCTCTCTCTCTCTCTCTCTCTCTCTCTCTGTGAGAAGTCAATGCTGGGTATGTTTTCAATGATTCTCTTACTTATGTTTTGAGACAGGCTTTCCCATTGAGCTGCTCTCTCAGCTAGATTGGCTGTCCAGTGAGACCCTTAGAATCAGTTGTTTTCACCCCCCTCCCAACCCTGGGGTTTTAGTAGTGTATGGCTATGGCCAGCTTTTATGTAGGTGCTGGGCATCCAAACTGAGTTCGTCCTCATGCTTAGACAACACAACAAATATTTTCTCCACTGAGCCATCTCCCCAGCCCCACCCCTAGATTCTTTGGTGACATTTTCTTCACAAAGAGCTGGGCAAAGAGTTACTCACTGTAGATTTCCTATCTATAGTGACCCTTTCACATAGTAATTAGATTAAAAACCTTTTGGCTGGCTTATGCTTAGCTTCATTAATTATGGGACTTAATTGTCAGTGTTTTGAAGCAGAGACTACAGAGTGAAGCACTGTTAGTCTTATTATTTGTCCTCTCCATACTTATCCCTCAGATTCTCCCACCTTAAGATCCAGAACCTAGTGTGATGCTAAGGAGATGCAGATCCTTACGAAGGCTCATGCTGGGCCTGACATCCCCCAAATTCTTAGAGGTTGCAGGCTGTACTGCTGCTGCTGCTGCTGCATCTCAGTTTGAGCATCAAATGCTTGATGCTACAAGTAGTTTGAGCACAGCTAGCATCCCCTTTGGACCTGGCTCCTGCATAGACCTTCAGTGAGCAAGTTCCAAAATATTTATACTCAATCCATACATCTTTATTGAGGGAAAAAGCAGTAATTATCAATAGGCTTCCCAGAATTTGATTTTCCTTTGGCCCGTGGCCAGTTGAACTCTGATAACACTAGGGCATGCTTTTCCTTCCAGTCTAGGTCTGAGAAGAGCTTACTCTGGCTGCACGTCCTATCACTGTCATGGATGTAGAAGTAAACAGCTAGCAGGTAATATGGAAGGAGTGAACTGAACTGTGCTCTCATTGACATTTTCCTTGTCCATGGGAACGAACTGAAGTGAGAGCACCAGGTGGGGCAGAGTCTAGAGTGTATGGTGCCTCTTCTGCCTTTGTGGGCCTATGTATGGTTCAGACTTCAGAGTGAACCATACTATGCTTCTTCTTTTTATTAGTAGTATTATAATTTACCCTCTAGGTTGTTTGTGTATATACTATGGTTTCCATTTCTGTGTTTTTATGGGATTCCTAAATTCCTGAGTTTGTCTCTGTATCTGTTTTAGATAGGGTTTTACTGCTATGAACAGACACCATGACCAAGGCAAGTCTTATAAAGGACAACATTTAATTGGGGCTGGCTTACAGGTTCAGAGGCCCAGTCCATTATTAAGGCAGGAGCATGGCAGCATCCAGGCAGGCATGGTACAGGAGGAGCTGAGGGGCTCTACATTTTCATCCGAAGGCTGGCAGTGGAAGACTGACTTCCAGGTAGCTAGGATGAGCATCTTAAAGCCCTTGCCCACAGTGACAACCTACTCCAATAGGGACACACTTTTTAATAGTGCCACTCCCTGGTCTGAGCATTTGCAAACATCACAGTATCTATGCCTGTTTCTCGTGCACTTCCTTGGGCTCTTCTCATTTTGTCTGTTTTGTTTCGTACTATTGCAATGTATTTATTTTATCATATCATATTTTATTTTATTGTTTCTTAGATGTCCAATTGTTTCTAGTGAGAGACAGAAAGGGGTGACTTTAGATGGGAGGGGAAGTGGGAGGAACTGGGAGGAACAAACGAGGAAACTCTAATCGGGATATATTGTATGAAAAAAATTTCAGTAAAAGAAAAATGCATGTATATATTTATGTGCTATATAGTATCTTTATTTCTACTGTGTGTGTGTGTGTTTTCATGGGTGTGTGTATATGTGTGTATATGAAGTGGTATATGTGTGGGTGTCATCTGTGTATGTGTTTGTGTACCTCTGTAAAGGCAGGGTTTGACTTAAATTCAGTGCTGTGTCCTGCTAAAGGGATATATAACATAATTTATATATCCATTTTGGTAAAATTTTTTAATGCAATATCTTTGGGTATAGGAGTACTGTTTGGTAGGAAAGAAAAACCTGTGTGATACTGATTTCATGGATGTCAAACAACCAAACAACTAAATGCTGATATGCAGAAATGGTTCAATAAGAGAAAAGTTTCACCAGCATCCATGTGTGAGACAGCCCTGGTTACCACCGATGCAGGGGCGATACCCTCTGAGTACCTCACCGTTGTTTCAGGGACATATCTGGATTTCAAGCATACTGCTTTGGGGAATACTAAAGAATGAAAAGCACATTATTGGCTGAAGTTTAGATCTCATCCTCACTTTGAACCATTTCTTTTTTTTTTTCTCTTTGTGAAAGTTGCCACAATCTGAGCACCTTCGAGGCAGCTGTAGTCTTGGGATAGCTACCAGCACCCCTGGGAATGGTTGAAGCTGTGATAGCCTGTGTCTGTCCTGCTGTTAGCAGCCGAGAGTGCTGCTGTTTGTGCAGTTCTTAGATAACCTGAGAGTAATTGGGAACATTGCACAACCTCCCAGCCTCTCTGCAGAGCCCTCTGTTGCCATAACCCCATTAGGCATGCATTTTTCACACTTATTTCATGGATCTCGGTGAAACTTTCCACACGCTCCCAATGTTACATAAGCTTCTCTCTGTTGAGTTGTTAAGGAGTTGCTAATTTTTGGTTGCTTTATGGATTAATGGCTTTTGGAAACAGTAGGCCCTCATGAATCACACGTTGGTTTTTCTCAGGCCCCGCTTGAGTGAGTTTTAGACATTCATGCTTTAAATGTATATGTAGGGGGCAAACATGAAGGCACACAGATAAGACTCTGTCAGTCCATGAGTCAGCAAGGTCCACCAGAGAAACAGAACTGAAAGGATATAGAAATATGTCTCATGTGCATGCAAAATAAAGCATTGACTCACATGGTTATGAGCACGAGGGGCTCCTGTCTTTTGTTCTTTGTATGATAAGTAACCAAGGAGTCCCATTTTCTATACTTTGTATGCTGGGTAATCAGCCAAGATGCTGGTTCAATTCAGTTTAAGGCCAAAGAGCTCATTCCCCAGGGTCAAATGTGGATGTCCCAGCTCAGAGAGTACATCTCTTCTTCCTCCCTCGTTGTTGTGTTTGAGCTTTCAGTGGATTACAGAATGGACAGCTAACCTGTTGAGGCAGATTTCCATTACTTAGTATACTTATAATTCTTGTCTTGGCTAGGGATGCTTATCCAGTGTTTAATCAATTACTTATAAGTATAGCTGATAATAAATTACTAAACCTTTGCTTGTAGGCATGCCCTATGAAAAGTAGGTCACGAGTATAATTTCTTTGCTGTTTTAAAAAGTGTGACTTGAATGGAGAGTAAGACTTTTTCAGGTATATCACTTTAAATTTTATATCTCTGCTAAAAGAATTAAAAAAAAAAAAAACCCTGAACGTCCTATTTCACCTTTTTTTTTTTTTTCTGAATGGTTCATGGAACATGGTACCTAAGGATAAAATTTAAGTTTGAATAGAATCTGTATTCATAAAATATTACAAAAAATATGATCTTTTTTGAAAGGATCTTCAAAACCATATTTTCTTTCGCATAGGTGGTTGGGGAATAGTTTAAAGTGGCTGAGAAGCCAGCTCTGCTCTGGAGCAGAAGACTGACCCAAAGGTATCCACTTCTCAGAATTGCTGGCTATGACCTCATATGGGAGGAGGAACTCTGCAGATGTGATTGGCAATCTGGAAGCAAGTGATGACCCGCTGCCCTCAACATAGCCACAGAGATGTTGTGAAGAAGAGGGTAGAGGGGAATTTGGCACAGAGGGCAGTATGGGAATGCATGGTCAGACTTAAGGGGGCTGTGCTATTGCCCTGTGAGGATGAAGGAGCAACCCCAGACAAGGGCCCAAGAATGTGGCTCTGGGTACTGAAGCAATCAGAGAGCAGAGATTCTTCCCTGAGCCTCTGGACAGAACATGGACTTGCATGGAACCCAGTTTGGATTTCTGAGTACAAGAGAATGAAGTTGAGTCGCTGTAAGCTACCAAATCCAGGATGACTTGTTAGGGTATTAATTTATTACACAGGAAACTAATGTGCTCTTCTAGTATCTAAATAGTAAACTTTTGGCCTAAGGGTATTGAGTTTTAAAAATTATACATGACATTCATTTAAAAAAAAAAAGCTTGTGAGAAATTAATAGCTTCAATGCCAAATAAGGGGAGAAATAAAATGAAAAAAAAAAGTTGCTTTATTAACTCTGAGGTAAAGATCATTTTCAAACGCTTCAGAAGTAGGAAGTTTCAGTACACTGTAGCTCTTTGGCATTTTACTATGAAGCCCTCTCTTGTACCACAATATTAGACAATCAATGACTGTAAATTTGACTGAGTTCCTTCTGGTCTTCCCTTCCTAACCCCCTGCTCTTCCTACCCATCTTCTCTTCCTAACCGCCCTTCTCTTCCCAACCGCCATGTTTTCCCAAACCCCACTTCTCTTCTCAACCCCCTGCTCTTCCTACCCACCTTCTCCTCCCCTTCTCTTCCTTTCAAGCACAGACACTCGTTTTCAGCTGACTCAAGTTTCCTGAAAGATCACTCTCCACAGGCCTTGAATATTTTGTGATCTAGCAAAAGCTTCTGGAGCATCCTTGGGAGAAATTAAACAGGAATCTTTCGCTTTTTAATAAATGTATGGGAATCTAGAGGAGCTGTAGTCATTTTCAATGAAAGACAGGCCTGACTATATCTACTGTCTAAGGGAATCAGAGTTCATTCTGTCTCCCCTTCCTACTCCAGATAATAATGTTCTGCAAGAGGGACCCTGTGAAGTTCTTAGGGCATCTGGAACACAGCTGTAACCTTGATGGCTGTGTGAATTGTTTTCTTGACCTTGGAGATCTACTTCCAAAAGACATCAGTGAAGAATGCACACTGACAATGTGGGAGTCACTTTAACCCCCACCTTACTTTTCCATCTTCCTTCTGTGAATCAGGCAGAGTGTTTTTCCTACTTGAATTTGGTTTCGTTTTGTTTTCCCCTTTCCTTAATGATCTACCCCGACCCTGGCATACAAACACTGCGTGATGCACTACATTCCAGAGAAATTCTGACTGGAAGTGAGGAATAGTGTGCAGAAGAGCACGTTTGTTCAGGTTACACTTACATGACTTCTAAAACTAGATGAAAGATAATCTGCTGCCCAAGGAAATTGGTGTTTTCGTGGAAGGATTTGTTTGTTGATGGGATGGAGAGCCAGGGTATCTGAGGCCTCCTCTAATTCGAAATGCCTTAAAAGGGAAAGTGGGAATACAGCAGAGCTTCTGCTGGAATTGGTCCAAGGTCTTCTTGAGATTCTTCCAGAATATTCTGCTGAGTGCAGCCAGATTGAACCTGAATGTTGACTTTCAAAAGCATTCTGCATGTAGTAAGATAGCTTAGTTACTACAAGCACCTAATTAAATATCAAGAAAAATAAGATTGCATTATGAATCAGATGACCAGGTTTCTATGTTGGGGTCATTTTTTCCTAGCCATGAAACTTCAGGCAAGTCTTTCGATATACTAAGCTTCAGTGTCTCCTTCTGGCAAGAATCTCTACTTATTCTCTTTCTCATTCAGGGACTTCTGGAGGGTTTCACCATTAGATACCTGGAAATAGTAAGATATGTTGTATAAAACAGGAGTACTCAATTATGAAGTTATTTTTGTCATTGCTGGTTCGATAGGATGGGAGACTGTTGGTACACATCTCTTTTCTTTGCTGGGGTCACAAAGAATCAGTTTGCTTTTATTTTACAAAACACAGGTGATGGGTCTGCCCATTCTTCAGCTCTCCTCCTTTTTGGAAGCTACAGTCGTGAATTCCTAGCTTCGGTACCAGGAGCCTAAGGCCAACAAGTACCTTCATTCACCCCCAAACTGAAGAAAAACAGCTTTCTAAGGCTACTGAATCTCTGGGTGAGAATAAGATGTCTGTACAAGGAAGAACCAAGCAGAGAAATAGCACTTGCTAGGTGTATTATTTATATGTTATTTTTGTGCTACGATTTAGCCTAATATCTCTTCCTGCTATTTCCTGGTTCCTAGCAGGGGGATGGGGTGAGAAGCTTTCTTTAAAGACTTTCCTGAAGACAAGGTAAGAGCCTTACCATCAATCTTTCTGGTTAGAGAGAGCTTCTGTGGATGGAATGCTCTCACAGTCTTTTATTGGGATTTCTGTCTCTAGAAAAGTATGGCTTGATGCCCAAGGTTGCAGAACAGGACCGGCTATGTTAAATGCATGTCATCAGATACGTGCTCCAGCTCCGTCCCTAAAGTTGTATTCTAAAGTTTTTCTCATCTAAGGCTTAAAAAAAATAACTTTGGGTTTAAATTTTTAGTTAGGAGGAGGCTTGATGACAAAGAAAGAAGAGCTTGTATTTCTTCTTGCGTGTTCATTAAAGAAAGATCATCTCAAATCCAAGGTGAGATCAGGGGAAAGAGCTGAGAATGGTAGTGCAATCCAGGATGATGAGTTCAAATCTTTGTATCTGTAGACTCAGCTCAGTGACTCAGTTGCTGTGAGTCTCATGAGCAAGGAGAAACTTCTATTGGTCTTGTGTTTCTGAAGTTGCTGTTTTTGCCATCGTGGCAGATACTTCTAGGCTGGAATCCAAGGTCTGCCTGGTTTGCTCTTTGACCTTGACTTCCTTAGAAGACTGCTGGAGAAAAGACTGTATTGGGAGTTGCCTTGTGGATGCTTAGGAATGTGGAAAAGAACTCTGTGTGTGTCCTGTAAAGATTAATTATCCATTAACGCCCATGTTGTGTAGAAGGCACAGAAAAGCAAGTTTTGTTCTGAGAGTTGATGTATTCCTGAGAAGGTGATTAAGGCCTGTATGGGAAAAGCAAGATGGCACTTAGATGAACTGTCAATGGGGACTCTGTGCCAGGCACCATATTCTCTGTAAAACTGAGTATGTTCTTTGTCTCTGAGGAGCTTGCTGACACAGAAGTGCACAGAGACAGAGTTACTACTCCTGCTGCTTTTGAGAGATATTGAAGAAAAAGTTGACCCATTCCCACAAATTCCAGTGCTCCTATATTTCAGTAATAAGACATAATTAAGCCAAATTGTGATGGAACACACCCTTATAATTGACTGGAATTATTTTCTTCCTAGTTAAATATAACCTAGACTGCACTCCAATTTTATTCTTTTGTATAAAGAATAAGTAACATATTATGAAGAATCACCCAATTGATTTTCTTACTTATTTTAGCCAGCCTAAGGTCAACAATTAAGATGTGTTCAGTAACTGTTTCATTTGAGGGTTTATTTATAGGTAGTAATGGAGAGGGGCTCCCTGAGAGGACCATGGTGGGTAGTCTTGGGATGGCATAGAGCATGGCTTCAGTGCGACTGTGACCTCAGAATCAATGTTGGTTGTTCTCTGGGACTCGGGAACTGGGGTCTGTTGTATTGAAACTCTCTCTTTACCTTGGCTTTTAAAGAGTTTGTTTTTGTGGATTTCATCATGTTCTCAGAATATTCACTTCACACAATTGTCTGCGATCAATAACAGCACAACACCACACAAGTAGCTTTTCCACCTCCCTTTTCAGTCTCCTACCTCTGTTCTCATGGTGCAGAACACCCTAATCCCAAGGGAGGAAGCACTAATTTACAGCTTAAATACAGCTTCCTTCTTAAATGACTTCTCCCTGAAGCAGTCTCCTTAACAACTGAACAGCCGCACTGTCTCTGGATAGTTATTTGTGACCTAAACGAAAAAGGCTTCAATTACCCTTTATATTAATTATTTTTTAAAAATAATTTGGAAGTCTTCCTGAGCATTAGAGTTACTTAATAGCCCACTGAAACCTTAAGTATATATTAGTTTGTTTTATGGCAGCTAAATGTAGATACGAGTAAAGGTATGGGATAGTTTTCAGAACGCCTAGTCGCACTGGTTTGAAATTAAACCAATGTATATGATTGTTTAACAGAATGTCTTTATTATAGCTAATATGAAATGAAACATCTCCAACTGAATTGAGCTGTCTCTAAGCTGGGCTAAAAGGGAATCTGAGTTATCTGGTCTATTTATTTATTTATTTATTTATTTATTTATTTATTTATTTATCTATCTTTCTGCAGTTATCATGGATTTTCTGCAGTATCAGTATCATGCCAGGAAGATTGTATTATGATAGCAAGTTTTAGGTGATGTTGAAGACTGTAACCTGATGAACAGTTCCTCTAGATATCTCCCCTTGTTCTTTCTAGCTTCGTTTTTGTCATTTTTCACCCCACACTCTATTGTGACTAGAGACAAATCTCTGCTTCAGTGAGTGTTGGTCTACAAGACACATTTCTGAGTGCTCTCTTTGAAACTGTTCTTAATATTGATTACTGCGATTAAACCGGAAAGCCAACAACAGGGATGATACAGTGTACTGTCCATCTAGAAACTCCACTGACCCTCCTTTTGGCAGCTAGAAATAAATCAGTCTGAGCTTTAGCAAGCTCGTCTTTTGAAAGAATCTGCTGGCAGAGAAGTTTTGGCCACGTTTCCAAGACATTGCTTCATTAGTGACCTTATACTTGAAGGACTGCTCTGACTTAGGTCTGGTCACTGGGACACTAACTGCCCTTCTATTTGAAGAGAGAGATGGAGTAATTCCTTGCCTTGTGCTTGAGAGAAGTCAGAGGGACCAAGGAGACTAGACAAATGTCACCATGTAATTACAAAGCTTTCCTATTCCCAGCCTGTAGGTCTCGTCCCACTCTCAAGGGGAATGCAATGATGTAATCCAGCCGACTATTTCCTGTTTCCCAAATAGCTATACATGGGATCACCCACTTGTAATCAGTGAACACGAATGAGAACAGTTGGGTATATGAAAGTTTTAGACGTACACATTTAAAGTATGATTTTTTTAGAGAAAGAATACTAAATGAATTTGCTCATTAGAAAAACCAATCCTAAATTATCTTTCTTGTACAAATAAATGCTTTTCCCTTCTGCCTTCAGTGAGCTAACGTGATCCAGGAGAGGGAGGAGAAACTGGTCATCACATCCTTAGTCCCCCTAATACAACATTTGTTAATCATTACTGTGCTAATGCCAGATACTTCCAGACAATTTCTTCTAAGTTACTGTGGGTTTTTTTGGTGTCCAAATAACAGTTTATGTTCTGTCAAAAATTCATGTGTGAGACTGTGAGGGATGGAAGGTTGGCTGTCTGTCTGTCTGTCCGAATACCAGACGCAGGGAACTGGTTGGGATTGTTGGATGCCTATCTGGATAGCAGACACGGCGACTTAGGGAAATGGGGTGAGTGGAAGAATTGGAAGAGATGACGGATGGAACAGTAAGTGTGTGCTGTGAGGGACCAGCTTGTCCGTCATCTCCCTACTGACCCCATGCAGCCGTCCAGCCACATCATCGGTGTTAGGATACCATCTCTGCTTCATGGAGAGTGCCATGAGCACATGCTTGCTTCCTTGTCCCCATTCACTGATTTTTTTCCCTTCTATCTTCACTTCAACCGCAGTACAGATCTGATTCTCTAGGACACTGACATGGTCCTCCAAACTGCTGAGTTCCGTAGCCGCTTTCCTTTCTGGAAGTATTTCTCACTCTTTGGTATTATCTCCTGGACATTTAATTGGCTGTTGTATTTAAGGTCATTGCATATCATCAGTCTGACCCCTCCATTTTCTGTTTCCAACCATTGTCTCCTGCTACCATATAGCTCTGAAAGGGGTGCTATTGTAAGGGTGACCCCAGATCATTCCTCACCTCCTCAGGGGAACACAGAACACGGTCTCTGCAGTTTCTGATGATTAACTACTGCCCTGCATTGGTTAAATACTCACACGGGAAAAATTTATATTGAACTTTGTGACCATTATCTGTGTAGAAACAAATTTTCATGTTTTCTTGACATTCCCCAAATAAGCAAAGAGGAAGGATCATAATTTAAAATGTTGAAACTGAAAAATATTTAACAGTGGAAGGGAATAGTTGACGTCAGTAGTCATTTACTGAGCTTAGTCTCTGCTAGACATAATTCTGTACACTTGAGGTCTTAAATGATGGCAAATATTTGGATTTTAAAAGCATCTATGACATTTATTTTTATACCATTACAGAAAGCCATTCATAGCTTTCCTGGTATTTGAAGCAATGAGTTCCCCTATCCCCAGAGACAGTGATGTCATAAAGATGACCCTGCAGCCTTCCTTCATCACTGAGTGTCCTGTGTTGAAAGTGTCCAATTAACCAAATTTGATCGTAACAATTTTAGGATGTTATTTAAATGTAGGAACATGACTTTACTCACCCCAAATTAGACTTAGTCTATGTGTGGGTTACCCACTAGTACAGGGTAGTGCAATAGAGACACAGACTCTATTTCTCTAAGCCAGTAGTTAGTTCTAAAATCGACTTGACAGCAATACTAGCTCCTGCTAGTATTCTGCAAAGATATACATGATGTTAGGCATGGAAATACACAGTCCTCTTTAGCCTGATTTGGATGTTCTGTACGTATGACCTGGAACCTGCAAGCTGTTCTCACCCTCAGACAGAAGACTCACATCTGCCTGTAGGGAATAACAAGAGCAGTAAGTGTCTCCTCACAACGAGTTGGGAACTCAAGTGCTGCTCTCATGAAAACTTCCTCAGGTAGTGAGCGAGAGGGTTCACAGTGGAGTTTGAATGTATTTGCTTTCCTGCTTCATTGTTTTTTTTTAAACTCCCATAAGATATTACACATTAGGAGACATCATGTACTTCAGATGCAAGACATGCAGGAATCAAGATGGAACCGATGGGACCAGCTTGCATAGTATTCTCTCTCTCTCTCTCTCTCTCTCTCTCTCTCTCTCTCTCTCTCTGTATGTGTGTATATCTCCATCTCTCTCTCTCTCTCTCTCTATATATATATATATATATATATATATATACATATATATATATATATATATATGTATGTATATATATAAACACACATATATATGTTTATATATATGCCATATATACCATATATATAGACATTATTCTCTGTCTTTGGTGAGCTAGACACTGTCAGTCTTGCCCTGGGCATCAGTTACTTAAAACCACATATCAGTGAGACAGTTCCTTAAATGTAAGGAACACTTGGTTCATTTTTGAAAGAGAAAGATGCTTCATACTGCTTTTAGGTAAGTTCAACTCTGCATGTAACTTATTCCTGTCCTCCTTTAGTTGACAAAAACTCATGAACTGCTGCCCTTGGAGAAAATAATTCTTGGTAAAAGTGTATATATATATATATATATATATATATATATATATATATATAATTTTATTATATCTACTTAACTGAAGACATTCAATATATATATTATATAATATATATATTATATACTATATACCATGTAGTATATAGTATATATATAATTAATATGTATTATATAACTATATCACTATATATAGTATATATAATTAATATGTATTATATAACTATATCACTATATACTATTTATAGTTATAACTATAGTTATATATACACATACATTATGTATAATATATACTATAAATTACATATGTATTATACATAGTTGTAACTATATAGGTATGTGCATATATTATATATATAGTATATATACATACGTATATATGTAGTATATATATTAATATATGTAGTTATAACTTTATACATATATCTCCCTCTCTCTATATATATATACACACATATATATAAACTATATATATATAGTTTATATCATATATATATATATATGTAGAGAGAGAGAGAGAGAGAGAATAGTAAAAGAAGAAAAGGTCAATAATTTGAAAGTGCTCAAAGAGGACATGAGAGGAGGAGGAGAAATGATATAAATAGAATACTCACGTATGAAATTCTCAAACATTTAAGTTAAAAAAAGCTCAAACCCAAACCAACTGTATCCACCAAGGTGTCGTGTGCTTTCACCACAGGTATGTGCCAGCTGCTCCTGTGTTCTCGGCACTGTCTTTGGGGCATGAACCATTCACCATGTTCCGTGCAGGAGGTTCAGGACAGTGGTCTCTCCAGAATAAGTGAGGTTCTGGTCACACTGTGTCCAGTGTTACAGTGTGGGAAAGAACTCAGGAAGTCAAAGAACAGAACAAACTCTGCTGTTTCTCTCCCTCTCTCTGTCTTCCTCCAGGAAGTGCAATTTAAAGGCTTAGTCGCCTCTGTTTTTTTTTTTTTTTTCAGTAGGCATCCCATCTGTTAGATTTCAAAGGCTTGCTGCTATCCTTGAAGTTGAAGCCTGTAACATGAGGGCCCCTCACCAGAAGCATGCTTTCTGGTTTCTCTGGGAGTGGGCCAAGTGACAAGTGCCAGATGAGGAGAGTCCTTCTAGGTAGGAGTGGCCTGGCTGAAGGAAGCCTATGGGAGCTCTGCAAGCCTGAGACACAGAGTTTTTCCCTGCCTGCCTGGCTCCAGGCCAGCGCTCTCTGTCTCTGGTGAGCTGGATACTGTCAATCTTGCCATGGGTATCAGTTACTTAAAATTGCATGTGGACAAATTGAGTTGACATGGCCGTGCATTCTTACTCTGGCAAGTGGTGCCTCTGGCATGTACACATATCAGTGAGGCAGTTCCTTAAATGTAAGGAACACTTGGTTCATTTTACAAAGAGGAGAGGGCTGCACATTGCTTTTATGTAAGTTCTAACCCTGCATGAAACTTATTCCTGTTCTTCTTTAGTTGCCACAGAACCTTGAGCTGCTGCCCTTGGGCAAAACAATCCTTGGTGAGTACAAGGATATATTGAATGTCTTCAGTTAAGAAATCTGGATACTTCATATTTTTCTAAATATTGTTTCACTGAAAAGAAAATTATTGACAAAATAGGAGAACTGTCCCACAGTGCTCATAAGTAGGGACTTAGCTGTTTTGGTTTCTATTGTAGCTCTGGTAATTTAAAATACTGTCCCCCAGCCAGGAAAAAGCACCATGAAGATACTTCCATTCTTTCTTCATGGTTAGTAATTACAGTGACAACTTAGAAGTTAAACAAATCACATTTTATATATGGAAAGTTTTGCTTTTTGTAACAGTTGGGTAAATGTTTAGCTGTGTGTATGTACTTGACAGTTCCCTAATGGGAGACTAGAGCAATAAAAGTTGTCCTCCATCCAGTGGCATAGACAGAGTCCTTGGGGGTCAACTTTGGAACTCAGGCTCCTTTGCTGATTGTTGTGTTATCTTGAGTGTGTGACTTTTGTCTTCATGCTTGGCAGTTAGAGGGTGAAAGCTATCCTTTACCACCAGTGTATTTCAGAAGGCGGTAGATAACAGGGTCTTATTCCAAATATTACTGTTTTTTCACATTACTGTTTATAAAAATCATTATAAATAATAAGAAAATCTGTAAAAAGTTCTAGTTCTATACAGTGGCCACTAATTCAATGCCTAGTTTCTTCCTCTCTCTCCAAAGCCATTAAAAGTTATTTTTTTTTCAGTATACTATTCATTTTATTTGATCTTTAATTAGTTGTTTGGCTTCTAAAACTATTGATAAGATTCTCATGGAGCATAGACCATGTGTAGAAGAATGTTTAGCAAAACTCCAGGAGGTCTGAGAAAGTCTCAGGGCTATTCTGGGGACTATGCTGTGAACATCTTCTCTTGAGGCAGATACAGTGTAGATAAGATCCCCGTACTGATCCCAGCCTGCAGCTCTGCATGGAGGCTGCCAGGGCATGCTTTTGAATGCAAGCCTGTTCTCCATGTTTCATTACAATCTTGCCAATGCATCTCTTGTTGATTATCAATAGTGTAGACTGAGACAGTGTCCTGGGTTTTAGCTGATGTTCTACCTTCAGGCCTCTGCCATATACCAACAGCATAGGACAGTGCTGTGCAGTCTTCAGTGATGGGTAAAAGAATCCCTGAATTAGTTGGAAGAAACTGTACGCCTTCGTTTTGTTACAAGGCAGGCTTTGAAGACACAAGTCAGAAGCTGCTATGTTGAAACCTTGGAGATTCTGTTATTTCTTCAGACTGTGTTTCACCGTGTCTTAGGAGCAGAAGTTTCCTCATCATTTGGCAAGGGTGTCCCTTTGCAGGCTCTCTGGGGTTGACAGCCTCTTCACCTTAGTCTTCTGTATGTGCTGAATTTACAGATGAATGAGTCAGAGGCATGTTTAACTGTGCATCATAAACAACAGAACAGGAACTCTTTTAAAGAGGAATCTAGACTTCATAAACTGGGGATGAACTGATGTGTGGATTTACATCCAGCTGTGGTCAGGCTGGGCCTGGTGATGATAGCCCATCCCCAAGAACTGCAGCCATACTTCCCAAGGGCATCTGTCATGATGGAGAAGGTGTTGAAAGAAAAGTGTCAAGTGGATGTTTGCTAGTGAATTGTTTCATCCTGTGTATTCTCTTGTTTTCTATTTATTCATAAACTTTTCTGTCAAGTAAACCTTTTTAAGGGTGGCTATGGTTTTCTTTTGTTGTTGTTGTTTGTTTGCTATTTTTTTTCCAATTTGGCCAATACCTCTTACCTCAGATTTTTCTTGTTAAGTCACTGTGTGCTGGGATTGTTTATGTGCTCTCCAGAGTTCATACAGTTTGGTTTTGTTTACTAGGGGTTAGTTGACAATTCCTCATCAGTCAGGGCACTTCGGTAAATGGTGATGATTGCCTATTGATGACCCTGGCTGTTTCTTTTCTGCTATAACTATAGCTTCCCTGTCTTTATTGATAACACAAAGCTAATACACAAAAGAACTAGATTGTCTGATGTTGTATGAAATTGACCAATGCCGTGTTTCATATTTCTATATAAGTATTGTCCATGTAATTCACCTTGTATGTAAGGCCTGGCTTGGAGTCCAGAGACTATATTTCTCAGACCCCAAAATGTTTGGATTAATGTGGGAGAAGGTACAGCCACAGATTTAGGCAGTAAGATACTCTGCATGGCCCCTTGGAAGCGAACTTTTTTTGTGTGATCGTTAACTGTGCAAATTCCTGTGGTCCTGGATTGCACTCATCACCTGGCATACCCGCCATTGTCAGCCACTCCTTGGTAGTCAGTGACTTTGTGTGGAAGAAAGGATGCAGTGAGGTTAGACAGGGAAACAAGACATTCAATAATTTGATACTTTCCCTTAAGACTATTGTTTTCTAAGTATGCCCTAAAAATTTACAAACATAAATCTTTGGATTCTTTTTTTTTTTTATTGGATATTTTATTTACATTTCAGATGCCAATTTCTTTTCCCATTTCCCCTCCCTAGAAAACCCCTATCCCGTGTCCCTCCCCTTTTCCATTTGGCTTTTATACAATTTTTTAAATGTTAATCAAGGGTTTATAAGTATGGTAATGCTCAATCAGAAGTGTAACCCAATACCCAACCTAGCTATGTAAACTATCTTTGACTAGTGGAGACACGTGAACTTCTGCCTCCATGCCCCCTCTCTCTTTCTCTCTCTTTTTCTCTCTCATTACCGAGCTTCTCATCTACTTCATCGTCTCCTCTCCTTACTCCATCTTTTCCTCTCGGTGCTCCTTTCCCCTTAGCTACTCCTACATATTACCCTTCCTGTTAAAATAAAGCTTTTCTCTCAGAATACAATTAGAGCACAATTATTCCTATTTGTACCAGTGAGGTACAAGATAGTCTTAATACCCAGTCCATCCTTTTGTTGACTAGACAGAACCTCTGCCGTCTCTCTTGACTAGAACACTTAGTTTTGAACCTGGCTTTTTCTTGGCTTTAGAATGAATGTCAGCTGAGAACCCTTCACTCAGATCTTTTCTCTGAAGGTAAATAGCCTGGATTGTCTATTTGTCTATAGGTCTTCAATGCCGTCAGAAATCCAGAATGACTAAATTAACTGAATTTATGGGAAGCAATATTTGGATTCTTTTTGAAGAGTATACCTAGGCCCAGCCATCACTGACCCCTGCTCCCCTCTGTGCTGCTCTACCATGTGGCACCCAAAAGTGACAGGAGAGTCCAGCAGAACCTCCTGTGCTTTGACTTATGTCTCTGCCTTGTGCACACTCATTTAGTTGCTGGGTTAGTGCAGTTGTCACATACGTGTATGGAGATCCCATCCCATAGTGCATGTGTTGCCATCATTTTCTGTACCGTTTGCAGTAGCTAATAGATCAATTTGATAGAGAAAATCCTATCATTGTATACACAGGAAAAATGAAATAAACTCAGAAACAAAACACATAGTACCTATTCAATATTCAATACAAAGCAACCTATGCCTAACACACCATGGGATATTCATGATTCAAGGCAATTCAGATATTCAGGCTTGACTTGTAAAGATCCCAGGTAAGACAAGATGTTGGGTCAGACTTGGTGATTTTTGTTCTTGTATGATAAGAGGGTGGATAGCAATGTGAAAGTACTTCCATGGTGTTTTGCTCCCTTCTGCTTTGTAGTGGACTGGGAAAGACTTATGAACACATAACAGAGATGAACTTGGATTCTAAATTCCTCCAAACAGGAGTTCTGGCAACACATGTAATCCCAGCACTCAAGAGGCTGAGGCAGAAGCATAGTGCCTGGGCTAGATTGTGAGACCCTCCTAAAAAGAAAAGAAACACCCAGCACGTTGTCTTTTAAAATTGTTATAATTTTAGAAATTCTGCATGAAAGTTTTAAAAATGTATTACTGCAGTGAAATATGTATGTATTATAATATTTGGTATTTCCTCCCGAGTTGAGTGGATGGTGAATGTTTCAAATGTGCTTGTTACAAATGTGTTGTTATTCTAGGGACTGTCTAGTGCTGCAGATAACAGACATGAGCCCAGGGCATGTGCTGTAAGGGCAATGACTGCATGCAGCTTCTGGAATGGTCAAGTCCACACAAGTGTGGAAATTATTTTCTCAGGGTTGACTTTATGTTAACCCTTGGTGCACTGGATGATGGAAAGGACTTAGGAACATTTGACTTCCCTTTCAAAGGGTCTACTATTGGCTTTCTTCTGGAAGGATTAGCTGAAGCCATAGCCAGATAAAACAACTCCTTAATCCTAGCAAGATTTTAACTCTGATCTCAGAAATGCCATCCTCGATGTCCCCCAAGTCTCCCATTTCCCTTCTAACTACCCTTGGTATCATTCAATGCAAAACAACATCAGCTGGAAAAGTATATTTTTGCTGATCAGAGGCTCAGTTCCAGAGCAAGCCAAACTTCCTCACTCACCCACCTCCTTTCTGACCATCTCTTGCAATCTGAGAATCATAAAAAAGGCACCTTGGATTAAATAAAAGATAGGAGGATGGCAGAGTTGGAAGTGTGCATGGGGACCATCCAGCCCACTGGCTGGAACTTACCTGCCTCATAGCAGACACCAAGCTTCTCCAGTGGTGCAAAAGACAAGGAGAAGAGCCTAAGAGCCCATGCCTGACCTGGAGAGAGTAGCCCCACAGTGCCCAGCCTCCTCCCAACCCTATTCCTACCTATATGACCTATAAAAAATGGGTCCTCCTTTACAGATCATGGCTAAGGCCCCTGTTCTCCAGAACACACCCACTTAAACACCTTTGAAACTGGATACTCCTGTATCCTTCAAGCCTGCCCCACTCCATCCTCTTCTGAGTGACAATTGAGGCAGAGGGATGCTAAGGAGCCCTTGGCACAAGGAAGGGATTGTGAATCTAATCAAAGAGTAGTGGCAGAAATCCTGCCTTTTCCAGTTGTCTCAGCTACTCATTCACTTGAGAAAATAATATTAAGAGAAACTAACGACAAAGTTAAAGGTTACCAAATTAATTTTCAGTTGTTCAACATTTTAAAATCAGTTGCATCTTTTCCTTGAGGAGAATAAAGTCTCATTATAATGGCCACTTTTATCTTGGGATTAAATACCATCAAATGTAATACTCTCTGAAGTATACCTAATTAGATGCCAGCAGGTCTCAGGGAACACAGCTTTTTATACATACTGGCCTTGATGACAAGAGGCATAGCCATTTTTACAGGGTCACAGGGTGATGAGAAGGAGGACCAAACCCCTACTGATGTTTCCATGGAAGCAGCAAGGAAGGCAGGATAGAAGGCATAGTTTTGGATTGGCTAGTCTTAATCTCTTTGCCCACAGGGATGGGTACTAGTTATCATGTCTTGGGGGTGATTAATACCGAGAAGCACCATCCTCTGGATATAGAATGATGGATATGTGGCTTTAGATTATTCAATTCAAAAACATGGAAATGATACAGCAAGAATTGAGCAGCCCGGGGAAGCACAATTTCCCTCAGCTGCCCTGTCCAGCTGGAAAAGAGTATGAGGTAACACATATTGTGGGTAAAGAATCCACATATGTCCTTATATGGAAGCTCAGATGGATGACGTGGGGTCTGGAATAGTGTCCCTATGGACAACTTTGTCTGTATTCTATCTCTAAGATCTTGTATAGAATGTACCATCCTAGGTACCACGGAGGCCTTCTGCCTATGAGGACCAGCCAAGAGCCAAACTGCCCACATTTGTTGGTCAGAGTTAGGACATACATTTAATGTGCAGCTTTATGAACATAAAGACCTTCATGGCTGAGTCCTTATTTCATCCCCCAACTGGTTGCATGATGGGCAAGAATGTGACTTCTGGGTGGCTCATGCTCCTTGGTTGTGGTGACACTTCTTCATAGAGCCGTTTGAAGTTGACCCGACCTGCCTAACTTGCTCACATGCCTACTCTCTTAACATGCTGGCCACACAATCACAGATTTTGAGACGCTGTTTTCAGCAAATGTCTCACATTTCTCAAGGTGTGCTCACTTATTAAGATGCGTGAGAACAGAGGACTTGAAACTGGTTTGTTCTCCACTACCACCACTACTACCACCACCACCACCACCACCACCACCACCACCACCACCACCACCACCACCACCACTGCCACCACCGCAGCAGTCATTCCCAGCAAGTTTGTCCCAACAGGTGACTCTGCATTTGAAAGCACTAAAGGAAGACACCAATCATAAAAGGCACACAAAACTTTTAATGAAGAGACACTTGAAAGTAAGTTTTGAAACAACCCGGGTGGTGATACCTTTTTGAAGTCACATGTCTAATATGAAGTCATATGTCCGATATACATGGATTAGTTATCATTTTCCATCAGTCATGGTAGCCGATGGTCTCTACGTCATTGTGATGTATTTGCCATCCATGTATTTGCCAGAGAAGTTATCATGTCCCTGTAAGCCTCTGGTGCAATAAACTAAAGGGGGCTGGAGACAGGCTACATGTGATGCACTCCTTAATAAGGCATATTTGGAAGACTATACTGGATAAGCTAATTTAGAAGACAAATACTGATTTCACATGCGAGGCTATTTTAAGACCTTTTTATCCATGCATATCAAGACACAAATGAACAGCAATTATCTCAAATGACCTGCTTGGACCTTTGTCGCTCTTGATAATTAGTAGCTTGTCCACGTGGCTTGATGGACTTTAAAAATATTCTCACTGGGTCTTGTGTAAGAGCTGACACTTGAATAGTCAGCATGGATAAGGAGGTGGGGCATGGTGGTGCCTGGTTGCCTCCTGCTAGACTATTTGCTACTATTTGGGGCAAAGGCGGGACCATTGTCTTCAGCTATGTATCCTTTGATGGACTGTCATGCTCAATGGATAGTTTTAATCCAATGATCACTAGAACAAAATGGATCACAAAACCAAACCAAAAAGTCATGATTCTTAGAAAAGGACTTGAAGAGCTGGTGGGGGACTGATGAGGGTGAGAGGGAACCAAGAGGGAGTAAGGAAGAGAGAGCACTCAGAATATATTATATACATGCATGAGATTGGCAGTGACAAAAGTAATCAATAAAATTTCAATAATCATAAGCTTATATTAAGTGATGGACCCTGTTAGCTTTTATACAAAGCTGTCGTCCTCCTGTCTGGATACATTGCTCTGGTATTTAAAAATGATGGCACCTCTGTGCAAACACTGAAACACTTTGGAAGGATCCATCCAAGGCACTGTTACAGAGCAGAAGCTTGTTTCAAAAGCAAGGATCACATCTTTTATTTTTACGTATCCATAGAAACGTGTCAAGTTCTACACAGACACCATATAGAATGAAGCCCAACATTTTTGTCTGACAGATTTTGTGTAGGACCATATTTTTTTCCTATCATCTATACAAGTTATTGCTGTATAAATTTCCTTATGTCTTCAATTTCTTCCCTTCCAGATAATTTAAAATACCTTAATGAAAATACATGTTAAAACTCTTCACTAATACCAAGGTGAAATTAAGCTTCAAACACATTAGACAGCCCCACAGTGACAGAGCTAACCTGGGTTAGAATCTGAACACTCTCAACCAGCTTCATGGATCTGAGAACAGCATCTAGTCTAGTATGTCATGCCTATGAGAAATTAGTGGCTAAAGAATATAGTAACTGGGCCAGTGAGATGGCTTAGCAAGTCAAAGTGTTTTCTACCCAAACCTGGTGACCCAAGTTCAGAACCCAGAACCCACCGTGAAAGGAGGTAATCTACTCCTTAAAGATGTCCCCTGGCTGCCACATGTGCACTCTGACACACTGCTGCCTCCACTTACACATGTAGAAATCTCTCTCTCTCTCTCTCTCTCTCTCTCTCTCTCACACACACACACACACAAAATTATAAAACAAGAAAGAGCACAGTCACTGTTCACTGCCAGCTCAAGAACCTGAGTTCTTACCCCCTTGTACTGTTCATCTGCCACAATTTCATAGACACTGTCATAATAGTCAATACTACTGGGCCACAGTTAAAGAACTTTATTTTTCAAAGCCCAGACCATGACTATCATGCTCACATGGTACTGTTAGTATCCCTCAAGTGTTCAGCATGGCCAAAGGTGACTGGAGTCCTTGCCAGTGATGTCACCACAGCGACCAGAGAAACCCCGATTTCCAAAAGTCAAAGTCTTCCGTGATGACTGCAAATACTCATCCGCTGCTTGCTCAAGCATGAGACTCTCCCCCTCTCCCTTTTCCTGAGCAGTAAACAAGCCTGCCCTTTGCATTAGAGGGAGCCTCCATTGCTGTCTTCAAAGACTGTGTACTCAACAAACATCCTTGAAAAGACAATCTGCACAAAAGCTCCACAAGGTGACCTTGGAAATCCCCTCTGTGAATGTGTCAAGGCCTCTCCTTAACTACCTGTGACTTTGCCCATTTTTGTCCTCAAATAATTGGTCCTCCCCCGGAACTTGTACAAATGCTTCTTTCATCCCCCCACACAGATCGCCATTCTCATCCTCCTCTTACCCTGAATCCATATTTATATTTCACTCACATCAAGTGACTGATGTATCTGCTTTTCCCATACCCCATAACCGTCCTGGGACCATTCTTGTCTAACAGTCAGTTCCAGGCTTCCTACTTAGCAGGCGCGTGAGAACAAATGTGTGTTGAATAAACTGATGAGAAAGTGTGCTCCTGATTTTTAGTAGCCAGAAGAAAGCCGGGAGTATCTACTGCTTATATGTTATTCACTATATAAATAACAGTGTCTAATGGAAAATTACTTTGAAACATTTGAAGTTCTATTTCAATTGCTAATCTGAGATAGACCTAGTAAGTTCTAAGAAATGACTAGGTTTCCACTCTTATAACTCATATCTAAATTTTTGATAACAGTTGTTTCTTCTTACTGCAAGTGTGTTTCATATGTCTAGGCTGCCACACTTCTACCAGTTGATTGGTGAGTGAGACAGGAGGTGTTGGCTGTGTAGGAGCCTCCACTAGGCACGGATGACTACTCAGCTTATTCGTAGCTGCCAAGGCAAACTCCTTTGATGTCTCTTCCAATATGGCTCCAGTATCTGTGGTCCGTGGGCGAGCTGGACCATGACCAAATCTGTGTCTTCTAAGTCAGTCATCAACGGCCTCTACATTTTACATTTCAAATGGATCTCTCTTGCTTTGACTCTCATAACAAGCTTTTAGATAACACCACACAGGAATACTCAGATGTTTGCAACGTGAGTATACACAGTAGCTGTTGCATAGGTAGGGTGGAAATTTTCAGTAGGGAATGACTAATTATGTTTGGGTTATCAGAGAACAAGTCACACATTTCCCACCCATTAACTGAAGAACAGATGGGTAATATCCAGGAATACTAGCTAAAGGGATTACAGCCAGAGCTTGTTTCCCCATCCTTAGGAGTAAAATTTGGATAAAGATAAATATTTAAACTGGAAAAATGGAAATGGGCTCCTAGTTGATTACCCATTAATGTTTACTTTCGGATGTAGCAAAGAGGATTTGGTTTAAGAACTCCCTTGGCTGTTCATGACCATCATTAAAGCGCCTGGACTTGGATGGTCCTCTGGCTCTGGTCCTCCCTTTACCTCGATGAAGATACATTCTGCTGAGCATATATCCCTGTCTCACCAAGGTGACATGTTAGATGGGCTCTTCAACCATGAAAACTCCCTGATGATTCTTCAGTCCTGTCCCTAGGTGGTATGATGCTCATTGCATGGCTTTAGTAGGGAGTTGGTAAATATGCACTTATTGATGGAGTACAGTAATTCCTGACCGGGACTAAATATCAGTGTCCCTGTAACTTCTAGATGTAACCACATGTGGGGTGAGGGTCCCTCCTGGCTTAGAAAGCCCCCAGACACTTAGGTTACCTACAATGATGGCAACTTCAAAGGAGGGAAAATATTAATACATCAGACATTTCTTCAGATTTAATTTTACAACTAAATGCTGAAAATGCGTGGATTGTTTCTTATACCTTGTCTCTTGTAGCTAGATATTTTAGAAAGTGTACATTCTCAAACCCGAGTCAGTGTTCTAGCGTACGGAATGACTTACGTGTGTGAGTTATCTCTTGCAGAGTAGGCATCTAATCTGCATATTTATTATTGCAACCTGTGCTTTCTCATCTAAAAGGTGCACTAAAGCTCCGGCACAAAATCAAAAGATAGAAGGATCAAGGGCACCTTGCACAGTCTACAGTGCTGTGTCAATGTTAGTTTGAAGGGGAGGCTTTGAAGGGGAAGCCTTCTCATCAGTGATGTGTGGAACACAGAGAGGCAGGAGCTGGGCCAGGGATGATAGCTGCCTGGGCTTGCAGACCTCTTAGCTGCTCGGGGTGAACAGCCTGGTTGGGAAGCCGCTCAGCTACTGCTGATCAACATGTATGCTGAACAGCTTCTGTGTGAACCAAGTGTCTCATCTTCAGAAACCCATGTGGAGAGCAGAGATTACGCTTAGATGTAGGAGCTGTCTGCTTCTCACTGGGCTTAGAATCGAGGTTGGAGTTATTGAAACCCCACCTCTGTGGCAGTCCTCTTGAGTTTGAACTTCAGATAGGCTTTGTTATACTCTGACTCTGTCTGGCTGTCCCTATTGTAAACACTTTGAGTTCAAGGCCTACTTCTGGAACTTCTGTTAGTCACTGCTTTTCCCACAACACCTGGCTAATGCCAACGAGTGATAGAGAGAGTTGCTGACTAGACTTGGCTCTGTTTGAAGGGTATTAATTAAGTTTCATGGAGAACCTTTGTAAATGCAGATCTGGAAAAGAACAGGGTCCTTTCATACAAAAATTTCATATTTTAAAATCTCAGCTACAAACAGGTCTGATATTTGGGACATGCTGGAAATAAAGCTCTTCTTCGTGAGGTGGACATTTTAAGAGATGAACTTAAGCAAATGATTTGTGCTAACAAACATTTTTAGTTTCTTAAAAGGTCATTTCTAAATGGCTACTGGTATATGTCACTTTCTGTAGTGCTAGCTTCTCACTGTACCAAAGACATCATATACTTTGCATTCTGTATGTACAGGATTCTGGTCCTGGAATTCAACCAAATGAAGATTAAAATTATTCTAGGCAAAGCTGTATCTATACTGAAAAAGTGCAGGCCTACATTTCTGTAATTGTTCTCATAGTAACACAATATAGCTTTCTATGCAGCATTACATATTTTAATATATGTTGCGTTAGGTACTGTATATTGTTTAGCAGTGATTTAATGCACAGTGGAAGTTTTAGGCAAATGTGCAGGTTTTAGGCAAATGTGATGTCATTTTGTGTGAAGGTGCACCTTGAATATTCAGATTTAGTTACGTTACCTGGTCAAGGATCTAAACCGCTCCAACCTTGGTTACTGAAGGGCACCTGTATGTGTTTTCCTGGAGTCACTGACAATATGGTATGGGAAAAGTTACTTGTGGGCATATAACACAGATTTCTAAGGAGGAGAGACAAAAACAATATCAGCTTTACATATTTGTAGTGAGGAGAAATATAATTTTAATTCCGTTATCAAAGGCTGTCAGGCCCCTAATTAGATTTTTCTTTTCTTATTCCCTTGCCCCAAAGCTTTCAATTCTGTTTTATAAATAGAAGACTGTACTGCCATTCTCCCCATAGAAACAACCAGTTAACAATTAATAATTAATCTTACCAGGGCACCATTCTTGATGGGTTTTGTGGTGATCAAACTAGGCATGAGGGATTAAGACAGAGGGAAACCGTTGCATAAAAATATGTTGTTGGGTCAACTTTGTAAATACACGTGAATACATGGAGATGATTAGGCTTCTGTTAAGTTTTGATGTCACGTGTATATTCATATTTATTAACAGGCTTTTTAAAAGAGCAGTTTTATTTTCACAGCACAATTGTGGAGGAAGTCCAGATAGTTTTCCCAGTATCTGTCTCATGCCTACTTGCACCTCCCTGTTGATAAGCACACCCTCACATGAATGGGGCATTTGTTACTATTGCAGACCTGCACTGAGGCACTGTTAGCACCTAGCTCCATGGCTGGCCTTAGTCTCTGCTCTTGCTATGGATGCGGTATGGGATTAAATACTCTGCCACTGTAGTGCTGTGAAGAATAGACTCACTGCTGCTGTATTCAACCTGTTTGCTTCCACCCCCACCCCCACTCCCGCCACTCTGAGGTTCACTACCACTGGTCTTTTAAACTTTTGTTTCTGTTTCTATGGTTTTGCCTTTTTTAGAATGTCACTTAGTTGGATGGGTTCAGGATGTAACCTTCTCAGACTGGCTTCTCTTGCTTAGTGATATGCATTGAAGGTCACTTCATGTCGTTTTTTTTTTTCTGATAGTTAATTCTTTCTCTCTCCCTCTCTCTCTCTCTTCCCCTTCCTCTCTCTCCTGCCTCCCTTCCCCTTCCTCCTCTTCCCTTTCCTCTCCTTTCTTTTCCTTTCCTAAATAAACGTAATGTAAAACTAAAAATCAAATGGAGGAATGATATCACAGTCTCAGAGACACATGTACATGAAATTTAGAATCATTTAGGAAACAAATCTCAGGGCCTTATCTGTGAGGACATTTCCAGAAAAGTAGGAAACCCACCCTGAAGGTTGGTAGCACCATCTCTGGGATGGTGTCTGGAACTAAAGACAAATGAGAAAATGGAGGCCCAGCATTTGTCTCTGTGTTTGCTGGGTGTGGATGCAATGGGACCAGCCACCTTATACTCCTGCTATCATGCCTGCCTCCAGATGGACTTCACACCCAGCTGTGAACCCAAGTTTAACCCTTCCTTCTGTACTTCCCCAAGCTGCCTTTATTGGGTGTTTTCTCACAGGGAGCTTGAGAATTCAGTGAGTGGTTCATGTAAATTTGTTTTTTCGTGCCTGGCTATAGCTAACTTTGGCTTGAGGGGAACAGGATTCTGAGCTTCCCCTGTTCAGACAAGCACTGGGGTGTCTTCGATCATGATCCTTGTTATGGAATTACTAGCAAAGAGGCCCTGGTGGCACTTACCAGTTATTTGAATTTAGAAAATTCCTGACCCTTCCTGAACTGTAGCACTTTCTTCTTAAGATTGTTCGGTAATGTGTTGGGTCATCAAACATGCTCTTACCAGGGAGCCGGGGAGTGGCTGAACTTTCCAAATGAGCTTGTGGGTCTCAGGGGACCTTCTCTTAGACTTCCTTTGAATTGCAGGAAGGCTGACCACAGAGACCCTGATAGACAGGAAGAAGTGTTTGTCTAGTAACTGATAATCACCCCAATTAATTAATCAAGCCAATTAATTTTCAGTTGTGGTTTCTTCTCTCAATAAATTGATTAAAGATATACACCAGTGATTGTAGTATCTCCTAACACCATCTGGTGTGCCAGACGACGTCAGTATGACATTCCCTTTTCTGATGGGTCAAAAGGCAGTGGCAGTAAGATTCCTATTAAGTCTTTGTTATTTTATGTTTATTATTAATTTTTTCATTGTTTTGACAATGCTGGTGGAAAGGTGATCAGATTGGAACAGAACATAAAGGTAATGATAGGAACTTAACCTAGACTTTAATCATAATAATTACTGCTTTTTTAAGATAAATTTTCATTATGTTCCTAGGTATTTCACCTGTGTTTGTGAGTTCCAGTAGATGGATATTTGATGAAGTCATAAGGTTAGCATCTTCATAGATGCCAGTGTTTTTTTTTTTCCTGGCTTCTGAGAGCACAGTTTTGGAGAGGGACTGATACGAAGATGCACATGTGCCCCAGTTTCATTCGTGTCTCCAGAGGGAAACTGAGTCAAAGGGACTTGTACGATTCGGTTATGATTTCGTAGGTTCAGAGCTGAATTGAGACACTATAAAGAGTGAAGTGTTGGCTGTGGCATTGATGTCTGCACAAAATGGCAGTGCTGTGTACTTCAGTCCCATTTGTTTCTATCCTGATTTGCCATCGGATTTGAGCTATCTTCAATGCTGCAAAAGACCGGCAGAATGTCTGTTGTAAACTCTTGGTCATCTAGAAGGAAACAGTAGAAAGGCAGGCTTACATGGTCATGGAGACACCAGCAATGTGGGCTGTAGTCTGGCTGTCGCTTACCGACTCTAAGAGAATTTTTTAAAAGGCTCACACGAAGTACAGGGTTAATGTCAAGAATTCTGTCCCCTGGGCTGGTGTACATAGTCCTCTCTGTACATAGGTTTTCTCCAAGATGGTGCAGGTGGCGCTCAGGGAAGAGGGCAGGCTACATTCTGGTACTGGTCATCTGCCTCTCAACTTTGCAGAGAACTGTTTTGAGAACTGCCTTTGACTTGTCACCCCAGCCTGTAATAGCAAAGTAACTACGCACTGGCATTTGTTTATTTGTATATTCTGTACTTGCTTGAAAAACACTTTTGATAGCGTATGAAGTTGACAGCAAGGTTGAAAGGTTTTTCTTTTTCTTATCTTTTTTTTTTTTCTGACACTACCTAGGAGAAGTGGTAGGTCACACAAAAGCAGGAAAGATCTGTCGTCTATTTTCACCTTTCTTATTACTAGACATTGGATTTATGTTCCTCAAAAGTTGCTATGTAAAGATGAGCTGGACTAAAGCAAAGCTTGGGTCAATTTAAATTAGATGTACTGTCCTTGTTTTGGGGTCTCTTTGCTGTGTGTGGTCTTTTGTAAAGTCAAATTGGATATTTTTTTCCTTTAAACAATGTATGCAAACTGTAAACATGGCCACATTCTTAAGTAAATAAGCAGAAGGAAAGACAATTTTATTTATTACATCTTTAATCATGTAAAAAATGTTCAGATATCCTATATACTTTTGATTAGATAGGAATTCAGTTCGTTTGGAAAACAGAGAGACAAATTCTTTTTTCCAGTTATAAGTTCTTTGTGTGTTTATTTTGTATAGTTTGTTAAATGCCTTCCTTGTGTACTGTAGCAAGAAGAGAGACGTCCACTGTAGCTGCTGGAACCACAGGCCTGTGGGCTAAGGGTGCCGCTAATGAACATTCAGTATCACATAGTCAAAAAGTAGAAGTTTTGGTGGGTCCTTGAAAGTGGTCCACTTAAAGCTAATATTCACTTGGGCATCCTGCTAGATAGAAATTTTCACTTTGAATGACACTGTTAGAGATAATATACCCATCAATATGCAGTTTATAACAGCCATTCCCACTCAGAGCTCTTTCTGCTCTCCTCAGAGTCTCTCTTCAGGAATCCTTTTGTTTTTAAGTGTTAAACACCTACTTCGCTTCAGACGATTCCGTCTGCTTCTTTTCTGACCATGCTATTTGAAGAGCAATTTTCCTCCCAATTCCTGATGCTGGTGGTGAGGTGTTGAAGACTGGACATGTTCACAGCATAATTGACCATTTCTGGTACATTCTGTCTTAGTAAAAATCCATTTATTACCACCTCTGTGAATTCCCTGGGCTTCTACCCACCTTATATTTGTGTCCTGGCACAGGGCCTGTGTCCTAGGTAGAATTCTGAGGGTAAATGCTCTTTTATTTTTGGCATCCTGACATTTTCTACCCTTTGCCCCATTTTTCTTAGGATGAAAGAAACTTTTGTGCCCGAGGCCTAGCATAACACCTGCTATTTAGTGATTATCCTGAAAACAGGTTTTATGAAAAAAAAAACCCTAACATTTTTTTTTTTATTGTTCTATTTTGAACAATTTTTATTTGGACCTGAGAAGCACACTGGTGGCTCCATTCTCTTTTCCCATCCAGCGTCTCCCACCTGGGCCAAAGCTGCAGGAGGACTCTATACAATGACTACTCTCAGAATGTCCCCAGAGCCTTCCAACAAATGACATGCAAATTAACCCGTGATCTCAGACTATTTAGAGAGACGCCGTAGTTTTGAAAATGTTAACTGACTCAACTTTGTAACTAACCACAAAGTAAAGAGCGGCCAGAAATGGCACCAATCAAGCCAGCAAAACACTGAACATCTCAAAGATGGGATTTTTTTTTTTTGAGGGTCAGAGTGTATAGACTCAACAAACAGAACGATTAGAAAATAGTCCGTATTAAAATTCAGCCCTGAAGTATCCTCAGCACTGTCTCGCTTCCCCCTTCCACACTCTTTTAACCCGAGGATGTATTTCAGGTGTTATGAATGTGTTTGTTTTCAGACACGTATCATTCTTAACAACAGCAAGTAAATATGTGATGTACCACACTCATGCACTACGAGAGAGACAGACCTGAGCTAGCAACAGCTCTTACCTAGGCGTGTGCCACATGCCCTGTGGCAACAGATGCACGGTTGAGATTAGTCATTGATTTACCTCATCTGAGGGCAGGAGTGCATAACATCCCACAAGTCATACAGAGACAGTGCAATAGTACCGATGAACACTAGGTCTGCATCCTTCCCTGGGAGCTTCCCTGGCTACGGCACTTTAGTGATGTAGACTCACATCTTTAGGTGGCTCTTGTACATCTTGTAGGGCGTATTAAGGCCTGCATCCTTCCATGGGTACTTTCCTGGGTTATGTATGGTGATGTGAAATCACAGTTTAACTGGTCCTTAGACATCTCAAACATACATCATGCATACATGTATGAAGTACAGTGATGTGATCTTGCGGGTGTGGTTACTATGTTTTCCTCTTGTTTCCCGTGTACACGGCTGTGCTGATGCAGGAGCGTCTGGCATGTCTGAATTGGAAGATCTGACACAACACATCGTAAGTGGGGATAGCATCACCTTTTCACCTCCTTTCCCTTCCGAAGGCTCCTTCTGCCTCCTCCGCACCTCTGTTGCAGAGTTCAATCACCTTACACGGGTTTCTTCACACACTCTGCCTACTGTTGTACTCTGAAACCTTTCTTCTGCACACTCTACTATGTCTATTTCTTTTGTGTGTTATTTCTTTCCACCTATTGCTTCTGTTCTTCCTCCCAAACCATCCATCCCATGGATTCTGTAGCTCACACAGGCCCCCTTGTCTCCTAGTCTTTCTTTTTTATCTTGCAGCCAGTCAACTTGACAGTTTGCTGTGTTCCTGTACTTTTTAACCTTGGAGTTTTAGTTTTATTTAGTTGTCAATATTCTTATTCTGTGACTTTTAAAAACACTCTTGCCTCCACTGTAGTCTTCTGTCTTTCTCATACTCACTATGCTGCCTCAAACATCTAAACATACCAAACGTGCTGTTTTGGGGTCTACTGGCATCTGCTTCAACTGTTCAGCCCCATTTCATCTTGTCAGCCTTGGTTCATGTTGATGCCGGTTTTCCTAAAACCCTTGAGAGCTTTTTACCTGTCTCCAGGCAGCTTTTCTTCCCCTGCAGGTAGTGTTCTTTGACTTATCCTGAAGGAGCTGAAATTTCGTGGCAAGTTCCCCTTTCATCACCTATCAGTCACCTTGACTTTCCCTGCAGGTTTATTCCAGGTACTTACTCTGCTGCTCTATCTGGACACCAGATGCGTGTGGTAGGCATCCTTGCTTAGAGGTTCTGGATGTGGTTCCCTGATCACAGTGACTGTTTATCTTGGTCATTGTTTCCTATGTGTCTAAATTTAGAGCGTGTTGGAGACAGTACAGCTTTTCCTAGCAGCCTTTCCGTTCCAGTGTGAGGATGTGGTTTCTCTGTTGAGTGATCTGCTCTCTGCCATCTTTTGGAAATCACTCATGATTTTTATCCACGTGGTACTTTCTTCTTTTCCTCTTTGTTTTATTCTCAAAGCATCTATCCTTCTAGACATTGCCAGGGTCCTGTGTAGGGGAAAAGAGTAAGTCCTGTGTTCAGACAGTTGTGATTACCTCCCCCTGTGCCAGGTTTCTGAGTAGACAGGATCCCCACAGTCTCCATCATACACCATGGACTACAGGGCCCTCAAAGTTACAGTCCCAGTAAACAATGAGTAATTGTGTTAACATAAAACTGATTTATGTTTGGGTTTAGTAAATCTCTCTAAAATTTACATTTAACCCTCTCACCCCCACCCCCCCAAAAAAGCTGTTGTTTATCTGAAATCAAATCCGGTATTTCTACTTGCTGTGAACCCGGCAGCCATGACCATATGTGGAACAGTTGCTCCTGACTCCCAGAGGTCCTTGTGCTTGGGGCAGGGGGCAGAGAAGAGTGCGACCTATATTTCAGGGTCTTCAAAGAATCTCAACCAGCAGCCCTATTGATATAATCCACCAGGGAGCATGATCATGTGAAACTTAGTTCAACCAAGGCTGACTTGCCTGGTGTAGATGAATCTCTTAATTAATCTCTTCAAAGTGATTGAATTGCTCAGTAACATTGAACTGTGAGTTGATTTCTTATGATCAACATACTGACACTTGACCATGAGTAATGTATATAATGTTTTAGACCCTACTGAGTTGGTGCCTAGCTTGGAATATAAAATATTTCTTCTGTAGAATTATTAAAAGACATTCTTAAATTACATGGATACTATTCTCATTTAGTGTCATTAATATCAAAGCTGTTGAATGTTGAGTAAGACAGCTAGCAAATTAGCTATTTGCTTATAGCCTCCTGATGCCACTGTGAGTGAGAGCCAGTTTGTTAAAATGGAGAGCTTTTTATATAGGCTTTTAAAAAAAATATCGCCTTGACTATGAGTGGCCAATGAAATAGTAATTGCAGCTAATTGCTGTTGATATTCTTGCCAAATGATCATAAAAGCAATAAAGCTTTCACTTTTTAATGAGGGACATTGCCTTAATCTCCAAAAAGAATTCCTATGTGACTATTAACAATTATTTTTTTCTTTTGTCCACATAGAGTGATAGGAATTACTTTGCTTTTTCTGTGGGCTCTGTCTTACCAATCTGATCCCATCAGTGGGGAATCAGCTCAGGTTTGGGCTCGTGGTGTTTCTCATCTATTCAAGCACAGATCGGCTATGGTACCTGCACCAGGCAGAATTCAGTAGACGTTTTCAGGCCTTGCTGTGTTCTAAGAATCTATTTATGGGGTGTGCTGTTGTTTGACACATGTGTATAATGTCTCATGATCAAATTAGGACAAGTAACATTTCTGTCTCCTTAAACATTTGTCATTGACTTGGGAACCTTCACAGTTTCTTCTTTAGTTCTTTATAAGACAGAGACTTAATTGTAAGCAACGGTCATCGTTCTGAACAGCAAAACACTTGCGTGCCTTTCTCCTGCTTGAGTTTTCATACGTCTTGTCTGGCCTCCCTTGATACTGTTCACTGTGAACTCTGAGTATTCTCAGTTCTGTGACATCAGCTTACTTAGCTTCCATGTGTGAGTGAGATTCTGTGGGATTTCTCTTCCAGTGCCTGGTTATTTCTTCACACATGCTCTTTCAAATCTATCTACATTTCTGACCTGATATGATTTCATTTTTCATGGCTGAACAAGAAAACTGTACACACACACACACACACACACACAGGTTCTTTTTCCACCTATCTGTTGATGGACACCTCGATTGATTCCATGTCCTGGCTGCAATAGTTTGACTTAGTGAATAGATTGCCAGTTTCTCTGGCTGATTTCAGTTCTTCTGGGTGTGTACCCAGGAGTTGAAGAGTTGGGTTTTGTCACTGTGCCTTGCCATGAACCATATTATTTCTTTATGGATGTTTTCCCCTTGTTTCCTATGTATTTATATAACTCATTTTGAAACTTCTAATTTATCTTCAGATTTGATCCACTTCTGTGCCGTTTCATGTATAAAAATGTGTGACTCAAAGGCTTACGTAAAACACACGGGAAATTGAAGGACAAATAAGGTTCAGAATTGTGATGGCTGCCTTTTCAGCTCATTCTGAAGTGGGCTGAGGTTACCTGTTTCCAGGCTTTCCTTCCCCCATCTTTCTTTTGGTTTGGGTATGTAGTATAGATTCTTTACGGGCATTTCCCACCTTTTTGTGCAGGGAGGGCTGTTCATGGTTTTACTGTGCAGGATGGTTTCTGTGCAGAGGCTCATTTGCCACTTCTTGGCAGCAATCTTATGTGTCATTCCTCTGAGCATGAATATAAGCCAGGCCTGGGGTTCCTAGATGTCTTATGAGGATGAATGAAGAACTATTTGCATTATTAAGATAGTAGACACAAAATAGAGAGAGAAGATGTTGCTGGGCTGGGCTGTAAAGAAGAGGAGAAGGGGTATCCAATTCTGGAGAGAACAGCAGAGAAAAGGATAGAGTAAAGACATAGTTGATATAACATCAGAAGGGCAACTGTTTGTCAGTTAAAGACAGCGACAAGTCATATCTTTACACTTCATGTTTATGCCTTGAAATTAGTGGCATGATAATGTCACACAGAATTTAACATAATAGGATCACAGAGGAAGCAGAATAAACAGGATTTAAGGATATTTATTGAAGCCATTGTGTGCTCATCAGGATAGGTTTCAATTCCCATGACTTTAGTAAAGCTGACCAGAGGAAATTCAGAGGAGCAAAGTCATGTAATTTCTAAAAATAAATAATCAGAAAAGCCCAATCGTGCCCATGTGCACTCTGTGACTTTTCCTAGGGGGATGTGTGATTTTCTTATGGAGTACCAACAAAGAGTCTCTATCCCATAGAGGACACCAATGACAGACTAAAGACACAGTTTTACCCATTTATTAATGACCGATACACACATCCCTTCCAGTGGACAGTATCTTTCCTAAGATGAACATTGACCTATAGCAATTACCCATTCCAGAAGACTTGATTTCTATTTTCCTCTTGTTCCTCAATTGCAATTTATTTGCTTTGGATACCATTCCTATAAAAGTTCTGTCCTGTTTTGGAAAACCTCTAGTTATCCTTCTAAGACACCATGATTGTGTTGACAGAACAGAATGGTTTTCCCTTTGCCACGTTGGGAGACAGGGGTCTCCTGTGCTTTTTCCAGTAGGATAAATCTGTAACTTAAATGAACAGAACTTGTGGCCCTCAGCTCTGTGTGTTTTAATCAGTGTCCCCATCTCTAGGTGACTGACCTTGTTGATGGATTGGGAGAGAAGGGGAGAGAGGAGGAGGGCAGTATGGGGTGAGTAAGGAAGAGACTGAGAGAAAGGGAGGGGGAGAGGGAGAATAGGAGAGAGGGAGAGAGGGAAGGAGAGAGAGGAGAGGGAACTTTGGGGTTAATAAACATAAACAGGTATTTAGGGGTCAATGCAGTGAAGCTCCCATGTTTTATTTAGAGAATCAGTCGTTTAATTTCAGTGAAATAAACATGTTTTTTGAGAAACAATTTCTACATTTTACTTCAACACAGTCATCATCTGCCAGATTCAGTGTCACCAGAGAGGCTGTGATGGAAATGCTTGTACATTAGCAAGCGCTCTTCCTGTGTTAGCTCTGCCCTGTGTGTGTTGATGAGAACAGGGCACAGTCAAGGGACTTTGTCATTAGACACTTGCCAGAGGAATTTCAATGAGCTCCTGCTCTAGGTATCTGTCTGTGGTCAGGTCTTCTAGGCACCTCCAATTATTTTAAAAATCAGACCTCTGAACAAGTGAGCAGGATTTCACAAACTAAAACAGAAACAGCATTTAAATAAAAATGAAAGAAGAGAGGTAGGGGGAAGAAACAGACAGAGAAAGTACAAATGGAGGAATGGGAACTCCAAGTGATGAGAAAACAATTCTTTAATTTCTAAAATTAAAATTTAATTTAATTTCTTTCTTTAATTTCCTGCTCCCAAAGAGCAGGACTAACCAAGTTCTGATGGTCTTTTCCTCTTAGTGGGGACCCCCCAGCCAGGTTTATTAACTGTTAACAGTAAGTGTATGATACATTCTTGTTCTACCACATGGCCCTGGACAAAACTGATACCAGGTAGGACCACAGGAAGTTTTCTAAGTTTCGAGCAAAGTATACACAGGAGGAATGGCGCCTCTGCTGCAGAGTGCATCTCTTGCCTCGTCGTCCAGGTCTCAGAGTAGCCAGGGGATTGGGACTGTTCATCACTAAGAGTAATACACAGAATTTCCACCTGACAATGGCTCTAAATTTTACCTGGTATAATTCATCCCCATTTGGGCCTCGGTTGAGGAAGGGAACTGAGAAAGCAGAGGAGTCCAGAAGACCCCAGCCTGAGGTCTAATTTACAGGCCTCTCCAACAGTCAGTTCGTTCCAGGGAAAGTGTATGAATTACGAGCCTGCTGCTCCCAGAGGTCCATACCTTCTGCCTCTTCAGGCTCCAGGACCACTGCATTGCACAATTTCCATCTGAAAGGCAGTAAGAGCTGATTTGTGATGTACAGTTTTCCTGATTAATTGAAGAATACGCATGGCTTATTCATATTCCCCAAAGCAGGGTCGCCACCAAAAAATGCACCTAATTGGTTAAATAAATAACTCCAAGTTTCTCTGCCTGCAGCCTTTTCTTTATTGAATTATTAATGCTGTGTCCCCTCTAGATCAGCCGCAGCTAATGACTGGTTTGCCTCCAGCGGTTAATATTCTCCAATCAGTTGTAAATTGTCCTGATGACTTACTTTGCTAACGTGTAGCTTACATTATTGGCTCAGCTTTCAAAATGGCTTGGGATTCAAGAGCATCGTAAAAATTAAGCTATTTTCAGCATTGTAATTTCTTTTTTGTACTGAGTATAAAATATATCTAGTGGCTTTCTAATAGTCTACACGAATACTTCTTATCCAGGGCTCATTTTCTCCCAAGAGTCGTGTTGATATGAATGTCTAGAGGCAGTTCTCATTGTCACAGCTTGTGAGTAGGTATGGTATTAGAGTTCTTCCACCTAGTGGATAGTGTACAGTCCTCCATAAAAGAGAACTTTGTGGGGTTGGGAGGGGGCAGGAGGGGTCTGTGGATCTAGGAGGAGTTGGCGGAGGGGTGAGTATGATCAAAACACATTGTACAAGGTTCTCAAAGAACTCGTAAAGAATTTAAAAGGAGAACTATCTGCTTCTAAACATCCACAGTGCTAGGGATGAGAACTATTTCTAAGTGGATTCTAAAAGCAGAAGATGGACATTTGTTTATTGTTTGAGTCAAGCAGTATTTTATGAGTACCCACTATGCTGTGTTGTTTTCATCTGTTTTACCCATTCTCAGCATCTCCTGATGGAAGGAGCTCAAGCAAGAGGGAATCCATTACCAGCGTGCTCCCCAACCCGAAGTGCTATACATGTACTCTGTTCATGTCTCATACTAGGGAGTAAAGCAGAGACAAGTTGTGTATCAGATATCTGAAATGCTCAGGACCAGACGTGCTTCTGATGGACTTTGAAATATTAACATAAGAATAGTGAGATGTCTTGGGGATGGCACCCAGATCTAAATTCAATATTCATGTATGTTCCACATACATCTCATATCCAGATCTTGAAGGTAATTTGATACAGTGTTTTTGGTGTACCTGTCTTTTGAATACAATCTTCACACAACGTCAGGTATGGAGTTTTCCACTGTGGTATACTATGCGTGCCTAAATAGTTTTGTAGGAACTTGGATAAAGGATATACCCCTGGAGAGGTATTTTATAGCTTATCAAGAATGTGCATCATTGTTAACAAAACCAGTTCTATTACGAGGTTGCATTAACAGTCCCATGGATGAGTGGTTTTCTAACTATACAACATTCCTACAACGCTCATTGCAAACAAGTGTCTGAGGTTCAGAAATGCCAAGCCATGTGTCTGTCCCACTGTCCAGGATTCTGGTGTCCTGTATTCCTGACTAAGGAACTCTGCTGCTGCTGTTGATAGTGGATGTTTTTATTGAGCTCATTAACAGCTATGGTGAAGAGAGATGGAGAAGTGTATCAACTGACGTCATGAGCAAGTTTAAAAAACAGTAAATGATACTGCAGAGGAAGAGACCAACTTGGCTAGACAGGCAGAGGCCGTGTGTGGGCGGAACGCTCTCTCATAGGGATAACTGAGCCTGTATAGCCTACTGGCTAGAGGCTTCTTTCCAATGCCCCACTCAAAGTCCAGCAAGGAGGGTCCCCTCACCAACTGTTACCCAGAAATGCAGTTTTTGATGATCGCCATTCTGAGTGGGATGAGGTCATCCTAAAGCAGTTTGATTTTTATTTCCTCCATGACTAGGTATATTGGACACTTGAATATAGCTATTGGCCACCTATGTTTTTTTTTTCTCTTGAAGACTATCTAGTTATTAATCCATTTATCAGTTGGTATTATTTTCCCCAGTGTTGAGTTTTTGAAGTTCTTTATAAATTCTGGATTATTTGACTCTGTCTGAAGTGTAGCTGGTAATAGATTTTTCCTATTCTGTGGGGTGTCTGCCTGCTTGGTTGATGTTTCTTTTGCTGTGAAAAAATGTTCAAAGTTCATCTGGCCCTCTCTGCTGATCCATGGGGATGACTCCTTTGCCATTGGAATTCTCTTCAGAAAGAGCGTGTCTACTTCAGTGTCTTGAATAAATTCTCCATGTCTCACTTTATATTTTCAGTATTTCACATCTTAAGTTAAAGCTCTGTTCCACTTTCAGTTGATTTTTGTACAAGCTAACAATGTTAGTCTAGTTTCATTGTTCTAAAGGAGGATATTCAATTTTGCTAGCCCCATTTGTTTAATAGGCAATCTCTATTTTTCTTTCTCCATTGTGTGCTTTCTAGACTTTTAAAAATTAGATGACCATAGTTTTGTTGAATTAGTTACAGTTTCTATATTGTGTTTCCTCAGTCAGATTATCTGTTACCATGTTACCATGCATGTTACCACATGTGTTTGTTACCTGTTGCCATGTATGTTACTACATGTTTGTTGCCATGTTACCATGTATGTTACTACATGTGTTGTTACCATGACCCCATGAATGTTTGCAGCATGTATTTGTTACCATGTTACCATGCATGTTACCACATGTGTTTGTCAGTCTAGCTGTATTGTATAATTTGAGGTAAGTATAGTGATACCTACACAGCTGTGTTCCCACTCCTTAAGACAGTTTTGCCTATAAGTGACCTGTCATTGTTACGTATGAAGTCTTGAGTTGTTTATGTATGTGTGTGTGTGTGTGTGTGTGCATATATGTATATGTATGTGTATGTGTATGTGTATGTGTATGTGTATGTGTATGTGTATATGTATATACTTTTTTATATCTGGAAAGTGATCTGAAATATGGCATTGGAATTTTGATGGGTACTCAATTTTTCATTGAATTTGCAGACTTATTTCCTTTTAAAACTTTATCAGATGACTCTACTACTCTGCTATTTGATGTGTAAACTATGCACAAAGTAATAAATGCATCTCTATGCATGAAGTATGGTTTTAAAAAATTCAAAAGGAAATACAAAAAGCGACTGACAACAGGAGAAAGTGTCCAGCCTCATGCAGATAGAGACACACAACAACGAGACAAAACAGCCAGCCTTATAAATACAGAAATACATGTTGTCTTTCAACCGTAATACTGGCAAAGGTAAAAAGTTTAAATAAAAGAATACACTAACAGGGGAAGTGAGCATGTGCACCAGATTAATGTGCATGTGACAACCACTGATGGACGGATGTTAGCGGAGCCTCAGTTCTGCTTGTAGAAATTTACTCCCCATAAATCCCCACCTAATTTTGCAGGAGCACATGCCTGTGGCTTTTTAAAGTTTTATAAGTAGAAAACATCCTAAATGCCCACAAATAGGTTTCTGGCTAAATTAAGTAAAATGCAATAAAGTTCCTGCAGAGAACGGGAGACTCACTTCTATAAACATCAAAGCACAGGGGTGGCGTGTTGATAAACTGAGCACATGGTGAGCACCTGTAGCCTCCCAGATCGTTGTATACTTTCGGCTGCATGAACATACATGGGTGTGTCTGAGAAAATGAATGTCAATCTATTTTCATTTTCTGCAACTGGAAAGTGATCTGGATTTGGAAGGATGAAGAAATGTGGGATTAATTTTAATTTTTTATAGGTTCTACTACTAAAGTTAACTCATCAGTGCAAAAAATTAATAATAAGCTCATTTATTGAGCACCAATTAATTTCCATGTCCTCTTGATTGCATATGAACAAGACGTTGGGAGCTTTCGACAATAATCATCATTCATGTTTGCCTCATCTTAGAGTTTTGGATTCTCCACTCTTGACAATTAAGCTAATATAAAGTAAAAGGTTTTGTGGAGGTGAAATCATCAGACATATTTCTAAAACCACTTAAAATATTGTGACATGCTAAGTAAATATCTTTAATAGTCCCCCCCCCCAAAAAAAAACCATACTATGTCCTGGTTTGAAATGTTCAGATCAAAGACTGTATCCACCAGCATCTACCTTGATGTATACCATGATTTGATCCTGTCTACATTTTGAAAGTTCACTTGAGGAAACAGATAACACATAAACCTGAGGTGCAGGCTGTGAGGGAATGAGCATGGTTGACAAAACTATGAAGGCCACTCTAAGAGCATGAAGAGGGAGAAGCGCCAGAGGTGTGGATTCTCCCAGTTAAAGTCCTTCATGTGCGAGGAGGCTCACTGTATTTAAAACTAGTAGCCTGCTGGGCATGGTATTCCAAATCCTTAATCTAAGCACCCTGCAGGAGAGGCATGCAGATTTCTGTGAGCTGGAGGTGCAGGCCAACTAAGGCTTCACAGTGAGAGGCTACACAGTGAGATCTTATCTCAAAACAACAACAAAATAAAACAAAATCAAGAGCAAGAGCAATAATATACAGGGTCTTGACTGTCTTGGTGAGGAGGTAAAGGCAGCAGAGGTAGGCAGGGGTCACATGACAGGAGGAGGTGTGGATCTGGGGAGTCCTTCACTGATTCTATATTGACAGGGTAGGAATAGCCATTTCTCTCTTGGCAGTGAAAGTATTAAGATGACTATCAATATCCCATGGACTCTGACACGATGAAGATGGCTCCTATTGTATCTTGTCCATGGTTGGGTGGATATTTCTTTCCAGAGACCTTAGTGTATTTATAAAATTACTTAATCTTTTGTAGAACCTGATCAAATATTGCTGGTCAAATATCAGATTTCTAATAACATAGGAAATAAATGTGCTTCTTGGATGTTCTGTTAACTCTGTCTTTTTCAATTGAGATTCCTACTACCTGGTGGGAAGGTCTTTTCCTCTCCTTGGCTCATCTACCAGAGTTGGCATCCCTGGGCTGTGTGGCTCTGGTGAAACTCTGCTAACCCAGCAGAGGTTTTTGTTTAGCCTTGAGTTCTGACTCAGCCAATTCTGACTGCTGTATGAGAACTTGGCCTCACTGTGTATCCAGCAAAGCCTTTTGGGTCATCAGAACTCATTGACTAGTCTGATTGTTGGGAACACAGTCCAAGGGAATCAGTTTTCCACCTTCTAAGGCTGATGAATCATGAATCAGTGCCTCCTCTATCACTAATGTTTCTTACATTAAACTCCTGGATTTTTGTTTCTTTTGAGAAAAGAAATGTATGACCTCACTTGCACTGTAAGAAACAATGGCCTGTCGTTGGCTCTGACACTCCCTTCTCGCTTGCTGAATGGCCTGCCTTTTTGCCAGCACCTTTGAGGTTTGACTTGTCACCGAGAGCTCTTGGGGATCTCTGTTTTTCTAGTATCTTCATTCCTGTCTGGCTGATCTGGTTCCTTTCTGAATTATGAGAGTGCAGCAGTTCTCAGCACAGGGCTGATCTCTCACTGCCCTGTGTTGAGGATCATCTGCTCCAGAAGCCTTCATGCCAGTCTGCCTCGGCTGTGCTGACCGCAGTCCGGGACATGTTGTACCCATTCTTCCTTAGTTGCATCTTACCCTCATCTATGAGCCTTCTCTTGGTCTCTATGGCTCCCTTTCTTTTGTGTCTTCTTTTCCTTTCTCCCCATTGTACAACGGAGGCCAGACTCTGGCATTGGATTTCTCACCAGTCATAAGACGGCTGTATCATGTTGTCCCTGTTATATGCCATGAGGAGACAATAAGCCTTACTGGTCTTTACTGGGCCTATTGGTTTGTTGGCATTCTCCATTCTTCTAACTAATTTGCAGACTTATCCCACAGATTGCATCAATTAAAGTCATACAGTTTACTGTGAAACTATTTATTTTCAGTTAATGTTGTCTTTTGAATTTTTTTTAAATTATTTATATTAATAGATGATATAGTAGTTGTTTTTCTTATGGATTTTTTTTTATTCTTGCTGTTGTATAACTAGAAAATACAGGAGAAAAAAATAAAGACTTAACAGACAAAATAGCCACTATTTGGGGATGAGGAGCTGAATGATGCCATGTGACACGAATATTAAGTGGACATTAAAAATCCTACTTTAGAAGGATTCACATTGTATTCATGGGAGTGTGTCTTATGTAAATTTCATCCAATAATGCAAACAACATAAATGTACTTTATGTATATTGTACACATGTGCATTTCTAAAACCAACTACAATAGGGAGCAGATAAGAAAAGAATGTACAATCGTGACAAAATCAGCTTTTATTGGCCATATTATAGGTTTTTTTCCTTTTAGAAAAGTCTCAACATATACACACAACTCTTACATTTGAAGGGAAATGGAGCTAGGAAGGCATTAATAAAATATCTGCATTTGAACAGAAAGTATCGATATGCCAGACTGCTCTGGTTTCTTCCAGCACTCCTCTCCCTCTTGATCTGCTCTGCTCTGTATTTTCATTGGCTGTTACCCCAGTTGAGTTGAGAATTCCTCTATGTTGTCAGAGCAACACAGGGAGATAATAAAGACTGCATGGGCTCACTGTGTCCTTTGAAACCAGAGCAGTCATCTTCCATTGCATTTATGCTCAGCACAGAATTAGTTTTCAGAATCACACAACCCTACCAGGGGTGCCACAGAATAACACAAACCCTAAGCCAAAAGTATTCCAGAACACTAGGGGATACCCTTCCTACAGCCCCAAGAGCCAAGAGGCATGTAGGAGACAAGAGAAAAACAAGATACTGCCATACTTTACAGAAATGTTCACAGTATGAACACTTCTGGAAAAGATAGGGTGTTTCCATTTTGAGAGGCAGAAACAAAGAGTGACCTGTTTTTCCTTAAAATTAAAAAAAAATTTGTAATAGTTTGAGTTATAGATCCTTCACCCTGGCAGCATCCAGTCACTCAAGGGTGCTAAAGTTGTTTTTCTACTTTTTCTGCATTCTTTCTTCAAGCAAAATTGAAAGTGAAAACAAACCACAGAGCATTTAATTCTGAGCAAATGAGTTTGCTTGTAACTGTGTTTTGCCACACGGTGTGTAATAAGTCTTGTTAGAGGGGGGTCCACACTGCCTCTTTGCTAAGAAGTCTTTTAGTTCCAATAGTTACCATAAAGCCACTGATTTATAAATCCTAAGGGTGCATGTTTTAGATAATTCAAAAAAAAAAAAAAAACCTCACTTTTTTTCTAATTAGACAATAGCCATGACTTTGAAAGATATGGTTTGAGTTTTCTAGACCATCATCTAGATAGGTCAAACACTTCTGCTTTCCTTCATTGACCCCGGAACATTCTAGTCTTTCTTGTGGTTCTTGGAAGACAGGGCAAGGTTACGACTTCCCTGATTGGTTCAGTCCCTGCTGTAGAGCCGGAGTCTGAGTGTGTGTGCCAGGCAGAGAGGATGGATTCTCTCTAGAGACCCCTAGCTAGGTCTTGTGGTGTCCCACCGGCCACCATCAGTAGGATGGAGAAATTAGCACATGCTTTTATACCTCCGCCCTTGCTCTCTTTGAGCCTCTCATTTCAGCCTTTCCTCAGACAGAGGAGCCTGAGGAACTACTCCCCCTGCCCTTTGATGATGCCTGTCCTCCTGTTCTCCATGCCTGAGCAGAAACCAGGACCAGTTTCTCACTGAATATGTTGCCACTTCAGCTTTCCTTTGTCTTTCTTCTCTGCCAACTATTCTAACTGGTGATATTTTCATCCTTATAATTATTGTTAATATTTTGATTTTTTTAAAAGCCCAATTTATCCTTCAGCTCTGCTGACTTGGAGTGATAAATTACTCATACCCGCATCAATCCTACTGGATCAGATCATAGTGGGAAAAAATGACCTTGAAATCTCTATTCGTTCACACCACAGATGCTTCCTTCCTCTGATGGCCGGTTGGGAGTTGCTTGATGTTCTTTGTGAGACTGATTAAGTGAGTGAATGCTGCCATTTGGTAGATTTTTGTGCAGCCACTGCAAACCAGACATTTGAATACTATTCACAGATTTGGGTGAAACTAGAGTAGCTGGAATTTTACATGATAGAGATGGACCGACATCATAAAATTATCCATTGTAACCTAGGGTCACATGCTCTACAGAGATGACTCAATAGTATTTTTCTTTTATCTTTTTTTGTTTGTTTGTTTTTTGGTGTAATTCAGTAAGTTTTGACAATAAATAAATATTCAGAAAATACTGTAATTTATTTAAGGGAGAATTTTACAAAGCCACACAATGAGAATATTTAGTATCTACACCTAAAGTTATCAGTTGTCCTGGAAAGACCTAGACTGTAGGAAATGCCATTGGGGTGGTCCCCCAGGAAGACCCATCTGCTGCTAGAGACTTTTCAGAATCAAACAGTGTACATTGCTGTCTTGGTGCTGGGTTCTCAGCATCTCAGTCAGACTGCTCAGTTAGCAAGTTACTAATGCTTAGTGTAAAGTCACAACAGAAAACAATGGTACTTCTCTTCCCATTGGACTGTGGGTGCTGATGGTCCCTTTGTGTCTCCCAACTGCTGTAGTGGCAGCACATTAGTGAGGCAAGGGGAAACTTGCTGTGTAAGTGTGGACTGAGCTAGAAGTCATGCTGGCCTTTCCATTGCCTGAAGAAGCTTCCTGTCATTCCTTGAGCTCTATTTGGGGGTCATCATCCTTGTTTACTTACCTGGCTCACTGCGGTGTTCTAATGATGGGTTAGAGTGAGCTTGTCAAAGGCCTTTGAAGTTTTAGTGTCCTGAATGGTGTTAGTACTAATAGAGCTGTAGAACTTTCATCCAGAGTGTTTCCCTATTTGTCATGTTTAGTAACTCCCTAGGTGGAACCAGCCTCTTGCAGGCCCAATGCCCTGGCAGGCTGAGGCCTGTCTAGATCCTACACCCACCTGAACTTCTGCCTCTAGGCCCAGGATTGCTGCTGCTTGCCCCAGCTTGACTCTTTCTGCGTGGCCCCAGGGGTGTGTTTACTAGATCCTGCTCAGGGGGAAGCCACCCAGGCTTGCAGTCATCAACTCCAGGCCAGGAAACCCTTTTAGGCAATTAGTGTGCCTGCTATAGTATATATCCTTGAAGGGTGACTCCATGTCACTTTGGCACCTTCTTGTGAGTGCTTTAGAGGTGGCTGTCTCTTGGTCAGTAACCTAGGAATAAATAGATGCTTTTCTGGCTGCAGAAAATTTTGTTGCAACTTGTGGTCCTGTTCTTGGCATCTTGATCCTTTTTCATGTAAGAATGGCTCCCATTTTTGTCTCTGAGAAAAACACTTTTTGGCCATTGATGGTGTTTTCACCGCCTGTCTAGGTACTGAGCAAGAGGAAAGACAGTCGCCTCTGCATTGCTATCTTCCTTCCTTCCCTCACATCTGCCCATACCCATGATAATCTGAAACACACTGATCTCAAGAGCATTGTTTTTCCCAGCCATGATACTTAGAGTATCTTAGAAGCTCTCTTTGGGTATGAGTGGCTAGTAAGGCGAATGTTAAGCTTTAGCTAAATATGTAGGTGAAAACCAGTGTAGACAGAGCATTGGCTGCCAACTATTATGACAGACATTGCATTTAATCTTTACTATAACTAAAGAGCAGACTATATTCATTTCACCACTCTCAGGTAGTTCACTTTTTTTGTCTTTCCCTACTTTCTCAAGAACCCAATTTTGAACTCTGTTCTTCTCTCTGGGTCAGACAGTTCTACCTTACAGGTTCTCTCATGTTTCTTCCCATCCTCTTCAACTGTATTCACAGTCTGGCTATGACATCCTCCTTAGCCATTTTTACTCCTTCTAGCTTATCCTTGCTTCCCAGTGTTGGCCCACCACTGTGCTGCCATTGTCCCTGGGGTCACACTCAGGTCTCTGAAACCTCAATTCCTCATTCGTCCACTTTGGATAAAATGAGAAATGGACTTTCCTTGTTTGCATGGCCCTTTGGTGCTATCAAGAACAATTGTGCTAGGTGAGTTACAGAGGTGAGAGCCTTTAAGACCATTGCAACAGTGAGATCAATATCAGCTGTACAGAAACAAAACTCAGGAACCAAATCTTCCAGGCACTGATCCTACTGACAGAACAACATATGGAAGGATGTCTGCAAGTGTTGATCCTGTTATTAGCCCATCTGAATTTGCTACTGATGCTCAACCAAAGGTTGACTCCTCCTGCCACCTCATCAAGGTTGAAGTATGGGCTGTCATATCTTTTGTTGATAGTGATATTCCACAGGAGTGGCTCCTGGCTTCATGAGGAAAAGAGATGTAGGTTGTACACTTGGCAAGAGGCTAGGGAAGGTTCTTATCCCAAAAAGGCAAGAGGAAGGATTTGTAATGGCAAGCTTTCTCAAGTAAGGGCTTGAGGAGAAGGAAAGCCAGGGGCTAGGGGTCAAGAAGATAGAAGATCAATTGTTGAGTTTATTGAATCTGAGAGGACCAGTGGAGCCATTGGTAGGTGACACGATTCTCTCTCTCTCTCTCTCTCTCTCTCTGTCTCTCTCTGTCTCTCTCTGTCTCTGTCTCTCTCTGTCTCT
>JANHMN010000014.1:65924882-65936485 GCA_030674055.1 Rhabdomys pumilio
CTATCTATCTATCTATCTATCTATCTATCTATCTATCTATCTATCTATCTATCTATCTATCTATCGTCAAGGTTTGTATCCCTCCACAAGACATCATGACCAAGAAGCAAGTTCGGGAGGAAAAAGTTTGTTCAGCTTACATTTCCACACTACTGTTCATCACCAAAGGAAGTCAGGACAGGAACTCAGAGGCAGGAGCTGATGCAGAGGCCATGGAGAGAGATGTTTTTTAACGGCTTGTTTTCCCTGGCTTGCTCAACTTGCTTTCTTATAGAACCCAGGACTACCAGCCGAGGGATGGCACCGCCCACAATTGTCCCTCCCACCCTTGATCACTAATTGAGAAAATGCCTTACATGGAGGCATTTCCTTAAGGGAGGCTCCTTTATCTGTGATAAATCCAGCTTGTGTCGAGTTGACACACAAAACCAGACAGTACACACTCTTTCTCTTTCTCTAGTATTAATCAAGGCAAGGGGAGCTTAAGTTAGCCATGGTTACCCCATAGAGTAGATAACTTTCACCCCCTTGGTCTTCCCCTCCTAATGTCACCCACAATCCCATTTGTTAGGATCATAATGTTGTTGAAGGTTTCTTGAGCCACTGTATGGAAGTAGGAACATGCCATGCTTGTTTTGAAACCTTAATAACCTGCAACCGGGTTGCTGCCCTTCCTTTGCTACTGAAGGAGAAGCTCAGAAAGCTGACAGATCATCTCTGCTGTACATGGAACACAGGTTACTTCTGACCTCTGATCATGGACCCCGTTCTACTCATATGCTTTGCAATGCTTTCCAGAGTCTGTTTAAATAAGAGAGTGTAGTTCCTCAAGAAACATTGTGGAGGGCTGGCTTGTCCCCTTTCTTTTAAGTATCATGGGGAATCTGGGGCTATAGTTTCTATAACATTTAGAAGCAACAGGCTTTTAGACCATCTCTTTCCAAATCTCTGAAATTGGTTTATCTTTGGACCAGTTTACTAAAATAGACTTTGAGCATTTGGGGGGAAGGGTATTACGTACAAAATCTAGAAGCTTGCAGTGTCCTGGGCTTTGAGGAATGAAGAATTCACTGGAAGATGAAAGGGAGTTTGTGGGCCAGTGTGAGCAGGCAGGATTTTCTGAGAAGCACTGTAATACAGTCCTCCTTAGGGAAGGGAGGCCCCTCCACTGTCTTTTAAATACCTCCTTTGAATGACAATTTCCAGTGGCTTTGCGAAATGAAGTCTGATGGGATCCGGTGCTTCTCAAAGTTTCCCCAGACCTACATGTGGCCTCCCCTGCCCCTTGCCTTGAATTACAGTGTTTATTTTTAAAAAGCTTTTGTGGTTTGAGCCTTCTGCCTTTGTTATTGCAGCTGACTGACTGACTCAGCCTTCTTCCATTTTCTCTCTCCTCCAGTCACTTTGTGGTTTGGGGTCCAGTTGGGCTGCATGAAGACTGGGCTAATGGGACAGAAGTTCAAAACTGTGGACACATCTGACATCGGTTAACTCCGAAGTCACAGGTCCCCTTCATGGTGCTTGGTGTGCTCACCAGAAATTTCCACTCCTCTCTCCAGCTTGTCTGATTGCTTCCATTGAGTTTCCTGTGTTGTTATGCTGTTGTACCTTATTTTTAATCACCCTAATAATCTCTCTTTAAATCCCAATTCTTACCTGTAACCCTGAGCCAGATGCTTGTCTGGGAGATAATCATTAGCTGCTTTCAGAAGAGAGCCATAGCTTCCCAAGGAGGCAGAGCACCATAGAGACACACAGTTCTCTCCCCTGTGGCTGTGCCAGGGATGGAATAGCCTTTTGTTCAAGCTGATTATGGTGATATAGTTTCTGTGGAAGATGGACATAGTGATTGGAAATTCTTCAGGGTACCCAGAGTACCAAGAAAGACTTGTCTTAGTTGGGATGATGCCCTGGCTAAGCACTGAAACTGCAGCAGGCCTTAGGAACAAAGAGCTGCTCCTGCTGTCATCAGCAGAGACAGGAGGCAGAAACTTGACTCTCTGAAAGGGCTTCCTGTGCTTGTCCTCACATCCTTTTGATGGCTCTCTTCCTTTATGCACTGTGCGTCCAGGCTCTCAGACATTGAGTCTCTTACCAACTCACCCTTGTGTTTTAGAAGGAAACATTGTCTGTATGTTTTTAGTTGGATCATCAGCCATTCTTCTGTTTTCTAGAACAAAATTTTATTGGGGCTGAAATCTTCTTTTTCTGTTGCCACAGAATCTGTTTAACAGTCTTTTAACTGGCAGACATATATATCCCAGAGTAGGTAGGGGCAGAGAATATTTTAGAGCCAGTTTGGATGGAGAAGGCTAGTAGGATGCTTATTTTAGAAATATTGTTATTCAGTACTGCTGGGTGCTAGTCTGAAAGACTGATGTTTACCTCAGCTGCTTTTCCAACAGCAGACTGCAGTCTGGGTTTGTGTTGGTGTGATTAGTGGGACTTTCAAAGATGTGGCTTCAGTTTGCAGTAATTGTAACCTTGGGGCCAACCTGGGCAAGTAAAAGCCAGGGCCAGTGCCGGATAAAAACTTGGTAACTGATTCCTGTCCAAAATATTAGAATTTGATGTGTTACTTATGGGCTTGGTGAATTTTTATTCCCTTTAAGAATGCATTTATAGCTAATTTATGTTTTTGTGACCAGACCTTCTCAGGAGCATGTTTTATTTGTGTGGACACATATGAATTCTTTCCTTGAGTTTGGCTCACCTTTTAGAAACTGCCAATCCAGATGTGGAAGAAGAGAATGACACTCAGTTTTTGTTGTTGTTTTGTTTGTTTTGATCACCATGATGGAAGACATGGGTTCAAGGAAACCAATTCTACCTAGAAGTGGTGGTTCCAGTTCTTCACATGATGCAGAGAAGATACAGCTGGAGACGAGAGAGCCTAAGACCAAGGAGCTGTAAAACACAGCCCCGTGTCTTTTTATTTTGTTTCACTTTTGGATTTATTTGCTCTTTGTTTTGCTTTGCTTTTTAAATATTAAAGATCTCGCTGTACCAGAGCGACTCAATTAAATTACGATAAGATGTTCCTGGGGTAGGAAAGAATCAAAGGAACAGTGCTTGCTGTTCTGTAGTGCTTTCTCGGGTTCTCTTTTAGGTACCGTGTGTTAGGAACACCTTTTCCTATCGGATGCCCAACAGATGGAAATACATTAAAGGGGTGCCGCATGGCCTGTGTTGGTATTTAGAGGTTCAAGTTAATGGCCTGAATCATCAGGAATATATTATCTCCAGCATAATGAGACACAATCAATTCTTTTAGATTGTAATCATTGCTTAAATCCTGGGAACAAAGATTGCCCTTCTCTAATGAGAACGAGATGAGATGGTTCACATGGCATTGGTGTAATTAAAGCCATAAGAAGCCCTCTGAGCCAAAACCTGGACTCTTATTCCACTGGTGACCTTAGCCACCATTCTCCCTGACGCCTGTTAACCGTCCAGATTTCTGTTTCTTAGAGGCTTCATTTCACTGCAGGATGACTTCACAAAGGTCATTGCCCATGGTGGTTAGCGCCAGACAGCCAGGCTCCTGGGGCTCTCCCTGCTTGCTGGTAGCAAGTTGAGTTATGGGTTTCTCTTAGACACAGAACCACAGCTTACTTTGAGAATGTATAGGCAGCTGTGTCTCCTGAGTTTCTGTTCTATGACCCTTTGTCTCCCATGGTGCATCTGAGCTGGCCTGTCTTCTGTGTCGTCTGCACTCCACTGGTTTTCAGTCCTGCAGCCTTCCTTTGTCTGCCTGTGATGTTCTATGCAGAGCTGGGGAGCAGGTGCTGTTTTTCAGCAGTTGCCCATGCCCTTCAGCACATAACAGCCTGTTCTGTTATCTGGGGTATTTTCTCTAAGTCTTTGTAAATCCTGAACTAACAAATATTGAATGATTGTTCTCAGGAAAACTATAGGGCTGGATTGGGCACAAAATTTGCCCATCAATTGACCACTGAATAGTCATATTTGTAGGTTTTAATTAGAATATATATATATATATATATATATATATATATATATATATATATATCCCCATGTTCATATATGTGGAAGCCAGAAGAATACATAAATGTCCTCTCTCAGGGTCCCTTTATTCTTTTGAGACAGTCTTCCACTAAACCTAGAGTTTGTCCTTTTGTTCAGTGTACATCATTTGGTTGCCAAGCCCCAGTAATCCTGTCTCTGTATCCCCTAGTGCTGAGGTTACAGGCATCATTTCCACACCCAGATCTTGGCTGCTTGAAATCTTTTCTTGCCCACTGATTTATCTCTTCAGCCCTATGTAGTGTTTTTCTTTCTTTTTTTTTAACCTTATGAACAATTGAATGCTAATTACTACTTGACCGATGTTTGGTTAGCATTTGTGGATGGAGTGTTGTAAGAGACCTCACAGCCTTGTAGGCAGGAAAACTAGGACACTTGTCAGCACTGCTTCGGCACAATTTTAGATGGATGAATCACTGTCAGTTTACTACAGTGAGGGTGAGTGGCTTCCTGGATTGATAAGATGCTTGCATTGCACACATGAGCAGCAAAATACGATTCCAAGAGCCAGAGGTGATGGTATTTGTCTGTAATCCTAGCTCTGGGGAGGAGCAGATAGAAAAATCTCAGGAGCTTGCTAGGGAGCCAGCCTAGTCTAGCTGATGAGTTTCTGGCCAATAGAGAAATTCTGCTTTTAGCAGAGCCTAGTAGTGTATACGTTTTATCTCAGCACTGAGGAGGGAGAGGCAGGAAGATCTTGGTGAATTCCAGGTTAGCTGGCTCTCTGGCTATGTAGTGAGACCCTATCTTAAAACATACAAACAAACAAACAAACAAACAAACGAGCAAACAAAACCAGTCTTGCAAAACAAGGTGACAGCATTTGTAGAATGATATGAAGAGTTAATCTTTGACCTTCACATAAATATATAACCCCATGTATAAACACAAGGACACACACACACACACACACACACAGTGCAGCAAATGTGTCACTGAGCAGCTCCTGTGACTCTAGTTCACAATAGGAGAACAAGAATAAGAAGGCAGGGAGCTGCACATAGACTGCAGCTTAGCTGTACACTTGGAAGACTCAGGACTATTGCCCTGTTAACCTCAGCGAATGACTAGAAGTGACTCAAGCAGGACCTATTTGGAAGGTGCAAATTTAAGTTAACAGATGAATCTGTAAATGCAGAATCTGTGTGTAAGGAGGACCAACTGTACTGCCTTTTCCTGCTGTGTTGTTTCTCTGTGAAAGAAACAACATTTGGAAGCACCAAGGTAGGAGGTTGTGCTCAGATGTGGAACAAAGAAGTATATTGTCTTTCTAACCTCATCCTTGGTCATTGGGACATCACCTGAGGAGGGTGGGACTATTTGACTCTCTTGGTAGATCTCCCTGTGAGGCAGCTCTCAGCTGTTCCTTCTCCCTGGTGATGAACACCATCCTCCTGGAATGGATTCTGACCTCTGTATGTACACGAGCTTCATTGCTTCTGTCCTGGCCTTGGTGGACTTCGTAGCGTCTACAGTGACATCCCCAGGAGCTGGCTGAATGATGAAACGTGGGTAACTCCTGTTTTACTCTTTAATACTTGTTGTGGTTAGGGTTTTATTGCTTTGAAAGACATCATCACCATGGCAACCCTTATAAATGAAATTATTTGGTTAGGGCTGACTTATAGTTCTGAGGTTTAGTTCATTATCATCATGGAGGGAAGCATGGCGGCATGCAGGCAGACATGAGGCTGGAGAAGTGGCTGAGAATTCTACATCTGGACCCACAGGTAGCAGGAGAGACGGTGAGCCACTAGGCCCAGCTTGAGCTTCTGGCCTATCAAAGCCCACCCTCTCTAGTGATGCACTTCCTCCAACAAAGCCCCTCCTACTCAATAAGACTGTATCTCTTAATAGTGCCACTCCCTGTGGACCTTTGGGGGCCATTTTAAAACCATCACAATACTATACTCCCAATTTCTTTTTAAAAGAGAGTCTGGCATAACTTTGATCTCAAGTAGTTCTGAATATTAATTATAAAATACAATGCCAGTCTCTCTGTCCTGTGAAGAGCAATTGAGGCAATTAGAGTGGGGATCTGAGATAAGGTGTTTTGATTGGAGAGGGTGCATTGTCAAGTGCTATAGAAAGATGACTGTGACTCAGTAGCCACTCCCCAAAAGCTCCCCGACTTTGGTGATCCTCAGAGGCGGCTTTGGAATTCCTGCACAGCATCCTTGACAACCATGTGTCTGTCAAAGCATATTGGAGTTGGTCAGAGAGAGACACCCTCTGATGATTTCAGTCAGAGTGAAGATGTCTTCTGAAGAAGGATACTTCTCCAGAGCATCCCCCTTGGAGGAACAAGGCTCTTTGGTTGAGACTCCTCTGTCCTTGCTTACTTTTAAAGGTTGCTTTTGCTTTAGGAGACATGCAAGCCATCATGAAGTGTAGCAGTGGCACACAGCAGAAAGCTGATAGACAGGCACCTGGAGATGGTGAAAATAAGTCCATTTATACTTAGAGCTTGTCTTGTGATGCCAAGTGGATCAGGTGTATGGTTTAACCTCCCATCAATCGTATTTCCCCAAGATTATTCTGGTTTTCCGCCGCTGGTTAGAGCCAGGACTGATATTTGCTGTTCAAACCTTCCTACCTATCTGCTCAGAAAGTGACATGTCTGTCACCCTTGACCAAGCAAGAGAAGGCACTATGGCAGTTGGCATTGTCTGAGATTCATATCAGAGGGGATTCAGGAAACTACTCATTCATTTCAAAATTGCTGTGTTCAGTTTTTCTCTCAGCTGCTGGTGAAGGAATGTACTCTAGAATATGAAAATTGTTGAGGGCAGATTTGGAGGGGTAGGCTGGCTTATCAGCAGCTGGCCAAACACCGTATCATTGCCTATGGCCTAGTGTTTACTTTAGAAGTCCTTGAACTATGCAGTTGTCACCAAAATTCCATGCTATTTTTCAGACCTGTATCTCTTCTGCAGCACTTAAAAATAGATTGCAGGTTAGGTAATTGTCAGACAGTAATGACAGCAATGTCCCTTCTCTGCAGAGCAATCAGATGCACATCAAGGGCTAAACAGTCCACAGGGCGAACATTTTCTCCCCCCTCCTGTCCTCTTCCCCAATGCTTTTAGCTTTCCGTTTGAATATGGGGGTTTGTATATTATTTAATTTCCCCAGTGTCTTCAGTGACTGCTACAGTGGTCTATGATCCCATCATCTCTCCCATGTGATGTGTGAGGAGAGATGGGCGGATTTTATATTAGCAGTCTGCTGAATTGCTGCATGTCTGCTGGTCCAAGAGAAGAGATGGATGAGAAGCATAATGTGGCCCGAGCCTTGTAGTTTAACACTTGAGTTTATACGGTTTGAGAAAGCAATCCCAGAACAAAGGCAATTCTGTGGACTGCTGCAGCTTGGCTTTATTTCCCCACTCTCATCTCCTTCTCTTTCAGAGTTATGCGAGCCTCTTTACACGTCTGGGGGTCCAGGCTTAGGCTTATTACTTTTGGAGTACTCTTGTGTCTTTACATCTAAAAAGTGGCTGGTGAGAATTGTTAACTGTGAATGAACCAAATCAAACATATAATAAAATCAAGGTTAAGAAATGCATTTGGAATAAAGCTCGAAGTACTTAAAAAATGTGCAAGAGCATTTTTATTTGGTGGCTCATATTATAATGTCTGTTTATTTTTAGGAAGAACACATGCATTTCTTCTAAAGCCACATATAAAACTGAAACTGAACGGTGACTCCAGACTTTTATATTTGATCTTATCCAAAAGGACCAGAGGCAATAAAAAATGAGTCTTTTATGTGTGGCTAGCCAGGAAAAAAAAGTCTGGAGGTTGATGGATAGCATTGGAGGGATATCCAGATAGCAAGGGTTGGATGGTTTCAGAACATCGGTGTAGGAGCCCATGATTTCAGAGAATTGGAGCTCTAGAAGCAAAGTTGGAAGTTCAAAGCAGGAGTTCAAGCTAAGGAGTGAGGTACTTGTTTAATAAGCACAAGGCATGCATTCAGTGCTCAGGGCTATAAATATAAATAAGAAAGATGACAAACCCTGATACTCTGTTGTCATCCATGACCACTATGGGTTTACTATTGTGACACTGAGTATCGTTAACTGGGACAATTTTCATTTATCAGTTACACTGAGATCTGTACATATGGGTTTGCTGAGGGAGTTCTGAAAGTCAGGCAAGATAGCCTTTCAAAGCTAATGTTTATATTGCAGTAGAAGCATATTTTCCTACTAAACGCTTGAGCCATAAAGTTGCTCTCCTTCTCCCATTTTATATCACCACGTGACAGTCCTGAGAAGGCCTCTAGTCACAGAGACCCTCACACTATGGAAAATATGGAGGAGGGGAAGGGGCCATGCATGTATCCATCAGACTTGAAGATGAACAGAGGGAAGAAGTCAGTTTTTTTGCACTAGAATGTCTCCAGAGAGTTGAAATTCTTGAGTAGACAAGACACAGCCCAGCTGTAACAAAAGCAAATGGCTTCTAATAAATAACACTGAAAAGCATCTTTGGAGACTAGAAACACTTGGGTGGAACAATAAGGAAATTTTCCTTCCAGCCAAAGTGGGACTAAGTTTAGGCAGGAGCCTGTGAGATTGGAGTTGTGACTTGCCTCTCATCATCTGTAATAAAGTAATTGATGCACAACCCATATCTAGAAATGTTTGCCTGGACACCTACCTACCCGAACAGTGTGTTCTAGAAGACCTGCATGAGGAGGGGGCAATCTTCAGATTCCACCGAATTTCTCTGCATTTCTGAATTATTTTGACTAACATCGGAAACTTAGAGATTGGCTAGATAAAATGGCATCAAACCGGAAGGATCTCTTTAGAGGCATGCTTTAGGGCAAGCTGTGCTGTGACTATCTTTATGTACCATGGGAGGTGAAGAAGCATTTGTCATCATGCTGTCTTCACTGAACAGTCCTGTTTACTTAACGTGGTGTCAGGATCCAAAGGCAACTAGGAATAGATCCCCCGTTCACTGCAGGTCAGTGGATCCAGGAGTGAGATGAACATAGTAGGTGCTAGAGGCACCAGTTGCTGAGGAGAGAAAACTGCCTCCCACCAAGATATCAGGGACATGTGCTTTGAGGGAGGCAGGAAGAAGGGTGAACTACATCTGTGATGATGTCACTTTAGTGTGATATTAACTGAAAGAGCAAGAAAGGTGAGTTCTGGAATGCAGTCAGTGCATGAGCTTCATGGGTACCGATGATGGCTTCAGCCTTCCCAGGGGAGTGCAGAGTCAATGGAAGAAGGAAAATAATAGTAAGCTAATACCAACAGTCAGCTCCTGCTGCCCACTCCCATGAAGGTGGTCGTTTCAGGTTGAGGAGACTTCCTCTTATTCTATTACTCAGCTGGGGAAGAATACTGCAGTCTCAAGAAGTATGGAGCAGCTGTCAGGAGTGTGCCTGAGCACTTTCAGTGAAAGCCACCGAAACACCCTTCTGTACTTTTATGGCCGTCTGTGCTGCCAGCTGGATGGCCTCCCTTCTGTTTCATTTACTGGAGCAGACAAGGGTTGACTCTGCTGCTCAAGATTAACTGTGGCTTCTCTAATAATTATTAAAGTAAGAAATTTCCTAGGATAAATTTTGAGTCTGCTTCTACTTTTTATCGTTACATTTCTATTTTAACCTGCAATGCCACATCGGGTAAAGGGATGAAGAGGAGAGGTTACTATTAAACCAAACCCGGATTGTTCTCTTTGTTATTGATGTATAATAAGTGTTTGAGTTTATGGGATGCAGCATGGTCTTTTCACTGTGTAGTCAGTGGGTGGCGATCAACTCAGGGTCCTTAGCTTATTGGAATATTCTATTTTCTTTTTTCTTCCAGCAGATTTGAACTGTCTTGTTAATGACTGCTAGTTATGGTCACCTACACTGCCAGAACTTAATCCTCTCACATGTATGTTGCCGTCCCTCCCCCCATGAACCAACGTTTCTGTCTCCTCCCTTCTGGGGTTTGGAAACTACCATTCTACCCCACATTTCTGTGTGATTCACTTTGTTTTAAACTTACACTTGAAATAATTCATGTTCTTTTTTGTGGCTAGTTTATTTAGTTCATGTAATGCCCTTTATTTCCGTCATTGTTGACGTGAGTGGTAGGATTTCATCTTTTTAAAAGGCTAAATAATAAGTGTTGTATGATGTGTGTTTCACATTCAGTAGCCAATGGAAGCTTGGGCTAATTGTATTTCTTTTGATTATGAAGACTACTTCACTCAATGTGAGGCTTTGGAGGTCCGCTCCCCATACTGATTTTCTTCCCTTTGGATGTGCAGCCAGGAAGGAGAATTCTGGGCCATGTGATAGTTCTAGTTCTGAGTGTCCTCCGTGCGGTATCCTATAATGATCACACGTTGGCTGAAACTAGGCAGTATCTTATAATGAACACACCTCGACTGAAACTAGGAGTGTCTCTTCCTCAGAGTTTTTGGATGTAGACCGGCACCCTTTGCTTGCAAGGTAATGTATCCATCCGGTCTGCTCAGAACCTTCATGATGGGTCTTTTGCCTGGGCAGATGGCATCATGAGTAATAAAAAGCAGGTGACACGGGTGCTTTTGAGCAGTAGTAAAGCTGCCTGGTGTCTCTGTTTGGAAAGAAGCTTCAGTACAATTGGTGCCAAAGGGATGGCATGACTGAGAGCCAATTAAAAAAAAATTTTTTTTTTGTTCCCCCGTAAGTATAAACTCAAAATATGGCAAGATAAGGAACCAGCTGGTCTATTGCAAAGTAGCCTGCTTCTTATTTTTGTCACTAATTTATATTGAGAAATGACAAATGCACAGGATCACATGTTTTTGGCAAGACACCCACCCAGATAGGGCTACACTCTCAATAAAACATGAACAAATGTTTGGGTGGAATAGCGCTTATTCCTGGGCAACTTGACTACATACAACAGTGCTAAAGTAAAGCAAAGTTTTTATTTTCATGTCTTTGGAGAGATGAATATTCTGAAAAGACTTCTATTATGTGCCTGGATATACAGAAACATCATATCATAGAGTCTTCCAGGCAAAATAACTTTGGAGCTCAGATTACCTTATCTACATAAAGCAGGATCATTTGGCTCACACCTATGAGACAAACAAAGGTACTGACAATCAGAACTGACTGCACACATAGCCCATGGGTTAGTCTGTGGGGTTGGACTGTCTTTCTGCACACTGAGTTGAAGAGAAGCATCCTTTTAGTTCTCTATGCTGAGTTTGTAGCAAGAAACTTGTTACAAACCTCCTACTTGTTATTTTTGTAGCAAAATGTTTTACTGAATGACTTAACACTTGTCATTTCATTCAAAATTCACTGGAAATCTCACAGTTAGCCAACTTCCCAAGGCTAAATAAGCCTCCATTTCCCTTCAACTCCCTCCAACCCCCAGCAGCAGATGCCTGTCTGCCTTATGCCTGACGTTGCAAATTATGCTTTTATAGAGAATTGCTATTGGGGTCAGCCTGGGCTCTTTGCTTTCCGCTCAGCATTGTTCTGTTTTGTTTTTCAGTGTGTGTGTGTGTGTGTGTGTGTGTGTGTGTGTGTGTGTGTGTGTG
>JANHMN010000014.1:65936495-65980683 GCA_030674055.1 Rhabdomys pumilio
GCCTTCTCTTTTCCCGTCTATTCCCAAGGCTCTTTGCAGCCGAGAACATGGCTCACTGCATTGCCCCACTGGGAGGCATTCAATAGCCTGTGTTTTTCTCTAGCTTTATTCCAGCCACTGAGGCAATGCATTGGTTCCGGGGTCAGCAATTACTACCAGCTTCAAGTGCTCGCTGAAGGGTAATCTTCAGGAAGACTAAGTGGAAAACAATTGGATTTCTTTCTTCCCAAATGTTTTCAGGATCGGCCAGTGCTCTCAGAACGGAAATTGTTTCTGTCTTCCCTTTTCTGTGCATTCTTGCCCTGTGTTTATTGTTTACAAGCCATTGTGTGCTGCCTTCTGTAATGGAGGGAGGCATCTCAGGCTGAACCTGTGAGTGAAGACTCTTAAGAGGGAGACACATTTGTCTGCTGTGCCCCTCACTGTCTAGATGGAACTTTTAGCAGTGCCCACTGTTTTGTCCAGCAAGTTAAAATTGTTCTCTGAGGGTCTCAGAGCCCAGTCTACCCATTATTCCATGACCTTGGCCTGGGGTCACATGTTATATGGAAAGTGGTTGTTCATGAGGCCTCAGTTACTTTGGGGACTGGCCTCTAGGTTCCCTGAGTCCGTCACAAGATATCTAAAGATCTGGTAGTAAAATTTGAAGATTGCAGCATCCAACCCCATCAAAGCCACGTGAGACGATTTGCCAGGATTCTTTATTAAATGGTTTTGATTAATGTATAGTGTTGTTTTTCAAGAACACCATAAGCTGGCTACTTGGGAGAATGTTGTGATTTGGTGAGGCTGACTTCTAGGTGAGGAATTCCTGGAGGACAAAGGCCTCCCCTGTGATGCTTTGAGTCAAGTTCTTGGTCTTATCCGAGGTGGATGCAGAAAAATATGGCTGGCCCCTGTGAGCCACTGGGCAGAGCCAAACATGGGTTTGCTGTTTTAAATGCAATGTTTTCTTATTACCATTCTCACACCTTTATTTCAAATGCATATATATTACATTTTGTCTTTGTTATATAGGATTTGGGGCCTCTTACAGTCTGCTTTGTGTGGGACCTATGTATACTTCCTTTGAATACTGGGGTATTTGAGAATGCTGGTTGAGTCCCTGCTGCTGGAGTCTGATCTAATGGGATCTAATATGCACCATGAGGACTTTAGTTAAAACTGTACAGTAGTTGAGATTCATGTCAATTCTAGCTGCTCCTGTCACTCAAACCCAGGTAACTGAGATTATAGGCAGCTTGCTCCACTGTAGCCACCACTCCATCCTCCTTCAGTCAGTGGCAGCGTTTTGTAAACTTCAAATGTGCATGGTGCAATTTATTTTAGAAAGCAAGCAATGGGAATGCATTTACTATGGGAAAGTATTCAGTATTTTAGAGGAAAGGGTTACACCATGCCGGGTCTTCTTCTGTACCTTTGCTCCCCCCACTTCCCTCTCTCCGTTCCCCACCATCCACTCTCCCCTCTGACATTTTTCTTTTGATGGTTTTTACTTTGTTCACTTTTCATACCTCCCTTCCTTCTGCTGGATGACTGACCATTGCAATGACAGTACCGTCTTTTCTTAAGGGCCAGTGACTGATCACCCCTTTGGGGGGGGGCGTTGATAGGATATGCCTTTCTTATATTTTTGGTTGTGAGCCTAGCCTTTAATGGCTGAGTCATTTCTCTAGCCCAGGATATGCATTTCTCTAGAGAAGACCTCACACAGTGAGGTCAGAGAGTAGGAACAGAGCAGAGTGGTGTGCCTGGGCCTTATCATTCATGCCATCCCCTGTGAGCTGTCTGCATGTGCTCAGAATTTTTTCTCACTTGGACATATGCCATTATCTCTTCGTGACAAATTCCGGGACACCCTTCCTTGCTTGGCACTGCTCTCCCAAAGCCATTCCTCCCTTGCTTCTCCACATCTCACTAGGACTCTGCTCATCAGCCAACCTCCAGGTTTAATGATCACCAAGCCAGTGGCCTGGTGCTCACACACTGGGAGACTCTTGTCCTTCATTCACATCCTTCTTCAATTCCCGGACAGAAGATTCAGATCCTCATTGTTCATCTTACTGTGAAATTCAAGGGCATTCACTTTTGATCCTATGTATCCTGAGCCCCACACCACCCCCAGATATAGCTCATGTTTTATAAAATAAATGGACCACAGTTGATACTCCTATTTTAAAAATGTTTAAAAATTTATTGTAGGTAGTTAAAGTTTATCTAGGAAGGTGGAATATATTTTGTTTGTGAATGCATACAATAACTGAAATGCTAGTTCTGATTTGTGAGCTTCACATGGTGCTTTTTCTGGCTGCAAACCTCACAGGTGGCCATGAGAAAACCCTTAACCTTGTCTGCAGTGAAGCCTGTGGCCAGTCTCTTTAATAAGTGCCTCTTTCTTCAAACCTTCTCATTCCAGACTTGAATGGTCTCAGAGATTTCTCCTGTGTATTTTACATTTCCATGTAGCCATGAATATCCAGCTTTTTTTAAACATTTAAGATCTTCAGATTTGAACCTTTGTTTTCCAGCATTCTAGATGGGAGTTCTCAATCTAACTTGAGGATCACTGAATTTTTTTCTAGAAAGACTCACAGAACCTAGAAAAGCTGCTAAGTACTTGGCTGCGGTTGATTTTAGTTAAAGGAAACAGGGAAAGACCAGAATTGGAAAATGTGTAGTAGGTCCCATTGGACCTGGGGGGAGATGGGCTTACCCGACTGTTTCCAGAGTGGGATGAAGTGGACAGTGTTTACTTCTAGAACAAAATTGTCAGAGGAAGCAAACCCTGCTTTTTATTGAGAACAGATCAGGTGTGTGTGTGGCTGACCCTAGTCTACCTCCTATACTGAAGTCAGACACATAAGCGTAGCACAAAGCCCACAGCACAGACTCCATTGTTAGCATAGATTATCTATGATGGATTACAGCATCAGGAAATTCAAAGGGACCACTAGCAGGCAGACCATTAAAGGATACCTCTCAGGAGCTGATTTAGGCTAGACTTATCTTTGCAATTTTCAGAGTTAACAATTTCTTCATATCTTCTAATCATGAAAGGTCTGGTTTAGCCTCTGGCCTGCCTCATGCCTCCCTGTCCTGTACTCAGCAGAACTGCTTTGATTAAGCTTTTACACCCCTCTTATCCTGGTCTTCCACTGAACCCCAGTGCCTCTTCTTTCCTTTGGATCAAGTCTCATCTCTTTCTGCAGTTGAATTCCCTATAGTCTCTTTTGTCATCTCCTTTGCCCGTCAGTCAAAGTTTAGTGTGGCTCCTTTCTGTCTTTATCCCATCGTCCATGTGCAGCGGTAGCTTTGATGTGATGGTGGACACTCCCCAGCCTGGCGCTGCTCTGCTGTCTCAACGTCCGGGAGGAGGGCAGCTCTCCTTGCTCCTTAGCCTCTTATAGGAGATTCTATTTTTAGCTTTTCTTATTTCACATGATATGTGATTAAAACGGCCATCTTTCTGCTTGTGGTCCCTAGTTCTCTGTGGTCCCAATTTCCCCCTTAGAGGAATTGTTTTCTTTTAACCATGTCTATTTCTTGCATATTCTTATGGAGTCCTTTCTGTGGTGGCCCTGTGCAGGAGTTCCAGCAATACACCAAGCAGAGATGATGATGATGATACCAGGCACTCACGATTCAACTCAGTGCGTGTTGACCGATGTGGTTCTTCACTCACTGCTGCTGATGCTCAGGCACTGCTGATGGGTTTGCTGTTTGCTCCACTTGTAATTTATCAGTTGGACATACTTCATCACCGCTTCTCATAGTCTACACTCCTCCCACTCATCCATCAGAGCACATGGCACCTGGCATTTTCCCCTGGGCAGCTTTGCTTAACTATTTTTATCTGCAGATGACATCTCTCCCTGGTCCCCTCACAGTTTCATGATATTTATTGAATTATGTAACAGAAGCATCTCATGGTGTCTTGTGTGGCTTTTTGAGAGCCTGATGTGTGCTCAGGCTCCTTCCTGTGCACTGACATCAGGATGTGCTGTATATAGTTGGTGTGTGGGATCTACACACTGACGCCAAAACATCGCCACTGACCGTTTATGGTTTTCTCAAACCTTTATCTGGTAAAGTCTCTTTTGGATATTATAACACTAGGTAGAAAGTCTTTCTATCTTTATTTAATTTCCAGTGTGACTTTAGTATTCAGGAAATGCCAGGTTGAACAGTGCCTAAAATGTGAATTTATTTTGGGGGTTTTTCAAGTCTGCTGCTTAGCAAGTTTCCACAAGAATGAATAAACCCACACTACCTCCTGCTGAGTTGAGTGATCAGGGAGAATAAAGCATATGTATGTTCAAAGCCAGGCATTGATGGGCACTTTGCAAGCTGTAATCGATGCTCACATCTCACTCTGTCATCTCCACGTGGAGACATTTTAAGAACCCATGGAGATAGTTATGGGTAGAAACTTCTGGGAAAAATTATTTGTGTATCAACAAGAGTTCTAGTGATGATTCTGCACTTTTATTCCTAGAGAGAGATCTTTTCCCTATAGTAGGTCTGTAAACTTTAGAGGTTTCTTGTATCAAGGTCAATACCAAGTAGAAAGAGAAAATAGTGACATCAATGGGGCCATAAGACAAACGGGGAAACTGATGTTACTAAGTCAGGTGGGCATGATGTTCCTGAATCGCACGGGCGTGCTTCTGGGTTAGTGTAACCTCTTTCCTTTTGACTCCCTTCGGTTTTCTAGAATACGTTTGGATGATCTGTTACTTATATATCTGCTGGTTTATGTCTTCATTGTAACCAAATCCTGTGAGCAAGCGAGGCTTCTCCATCTGCAGGAATGTTCCTGTAACTTGGCTCCTGATAGGAGCATGGCGTGCTATCACAGTTGCTGCACCTGAGCCCATGAGTCCTCTTATGTTGTATGCTTTTGAACGGTTCCCCCAAGTGGTTCAAGACCTGGTTGGATAATTGTGGAGCCTCAGAAGAAGGTTGATGTTGCTATCTTAGCTATCTGGCATGTGGCTAGTGGCTATCCGTCTCACTGTTGGGACAAACGTGGGCATGGTCTTTGTATTCATACATCAGGTTCTGAAGGGAGCTGCGCTTTCTTCAACCACAGGAGGCCTGTCCATCACAGTTGAGTGATGAGGAAAGAGGCAGGTTTTACAGTAAAATGAGGAGTTCTGGGGCTGTCTGGCTGTCCTGGCTGTGGCTGTCCCTGTGTGAACTGAGCAGAGACATTCTCCTGCGATATCTTTGTTTCTACCCCAAGTCTTCAATTCTTAAAGTGTTCTTTTTGGGCTCGTCTTCATTGTCAATTAAGAAAACGCTTTGTTCCGTGGACATTGTTCATGTGTCCAGTGAAATTCTACATCAACTTATCTCTGACCTCTGGACAGAAGGCTCATTGTTCATTTCTAATTTAAACCTTATGTGTTGGCACTAGTAGACAGCCAGAGACCTAGTGGGTACCAGTGGATCTGTCCCAATCTATTACTCATACCTGGACTATGATGTAAATAAGCAAATGTGAGACAATTGTAATAATAATTGTTATAAAGCATATTGCAGTGATCAAGAGAATAAACTCGTCTATTCACATGTGCTCTTTAATATGAAACCCTAATCAACATTTTGTTGCCACACCCACAGGAGATATTATTGGTGATGAGAGAAAAAAAAGAAAGGAAGAATTTGAGTGTTTTTACATTATTTTGCTGGGTTGAACATTCATCTTTACCTTTGGGAAAGCTCCTTGACCCTTCCCTTGGCCTCAAAGAGTTGCATCTGTACCTTATCCTTTCCAAAGGATGATGTCACAGGCCATGAAGACCCTACCGAGGCAGGGCAGAGCTGCACCTGGCCTACTTGGCCATCACTTCCACATGCTGCTCCCAGTCACTTCTTTGCTTCTCTCAAATCCTCCATATTCTCCATTGGGCTTTCCTAGAAGCTGGAAGCCTTATGGAATCATTGTCCCTGTGTCCCCGAAATCCAGGACACCCCTAAAGGCATTTCAGCTGACTGCATTTTTGTGATCTACAACTTCCAGCAGTTGTAATAAACTTTGGGTTATTTTATGGAGGCTGGCTTTAAGCTGCTTGGCTTTTGATCATCCCTGACATGTGCCACATGGGGCTCATTGAGTGGAAGAGTTGCCGGAATGTTCTGGAAGGTCTTCTCACTTTCTCATCACCATCCGCAGCTGCTCTCTATTGTGTGGGTGAGGAATGAGGTTACCCGTGTGCTTCACATGTTCAATAGCCAGAAACCAGAGGGAGAAGAGGGGAAAGAGAGAGGCGTGGGGAGTAAGGAGAAAGGGAGGACATGAGCTGGTGCTCAGCCTTGGTGGACACAACAACTGTCCTTCACTGGTGGCAGACACATTATTGCACAGATAACAAGTAGGAAGTCACCTACTTCAAGCTCTGGTGTAAATGTTTTACATTACAACCTGGCTTTCCTGCCTTAATAGAATAAATTTATGAAGAGATACAAAAGTATCTGGCTTTTGGAAAGGTAAATTTATTTTGTGCTACTAGATAACTTTTCTTATTAAATTTTATAATTGTGCAGGAAAGACCGGGACACATGACAGTGCAATCTCAGATTCTGGGGTAGTTTATGCCTTACATACTCTTAAGACCTCTGTGCGACCCTTTATTCTGGGTACTTTAGCATAAGCTAAGCAGTAGAGGAGCCATTGAAATGGGCGCCATTTTATTTTCAAACTTTTAAAGGTAATCCCAGTGAATTTGAAATAATGGCTCCAATGGATGTTTCATGAGATTTTTTTCACATGTTGAACAGCACTAAAATTTTTATTTTCTCAGCCTGGAGAAACAGCTCAGCAGTTAAGGAAGTGTACTGCTCTTGCAGAGGGCCTGCATTTGGTTCTCAACTCACATATCAGGAAGCTCACAAGTGCCTATAACTCCAGCCCCAGGGAATCTACAGCCTCTCGCCTCTGTGGGCACCCACATTGACTTGCACATACACACCCCCCCCCCAGGCAAATAATTCACACTAAATTAAATCTTGGAAGGAAACCACCAGCATTATTTTTTAAGTTTATCCTTTTTTAAGAAATAAACCCAGCTGTGTCTATAACGCTAGGTTTCTCATAATCGTGATTGCCAAGCTATCCTGTGTCGCTTTCTCCAACACTGCTAAGAATGCCTGCACTGGTTGTACAGGGCACTGATGGAACTTCCTAGCATTTATAAGCAAAGACTGCAGTGATTTTCAATATATACTAACCAGATCTCTTTTTCTTTGTTGAAGGGCTGGCGTGTGACAACTGGGCTTGGGTGCCCATGTGGCTGTGCAGTTCAGTGTGATTCATGACTGAGCCCACGCGTCTCTGCCCTCTCTCTCCTCGGTAAGTGCTGAGTGGGAAGTACTGAGACCTAGAGAGAGTGCTACACATTTAGACTAGATGTCTCTTCTGTTAAAAATGGCAGTAAATGATAGCTTTCAGAAAAAAGAACTTTTTATAAAAGGTAATGCTATTTGGGTCTGAGTGTACTGTGAAATCAATGGCGAGCCTCCAGGACAGGAAGAGAACTGGTGACTCATGGTGGCTTTTAGTCACAGTGTGACTGCCTAGCAGGTTTCAATCTTGTGTCTGTGCTGTGTCCTGGCTTAGTTTGTGGTATGTCCATGTGTCATTGCACTTTCCTCTTGTGAGACTTCCTAAGGTGTCCTGTACCATCTGAGAGAAGCCACAAATGCCCACACTGTCCTCAGAGATATGATTTAGCTGATAGCATAGAGACCAGCGTCTCACCTTCCAGAGCCCAGCCTCCCATCAGCAGACCTGCTTGTGGAGACAACTAAAGACCAGCTCAACCTCCTACATTTGTGGGAACTCATCTTAGGTGACTCAGACTCAGGAGGTAACATCTCATGCAAAACCTGTGGCCACCTTTAAAAGGACTAGAAAAAGGGAGGGAAGGGAATGTAGGTGCTGTGGGACATGAGGAGGGAAGGGAGAAGGGGAAGGGAGGGGAGGGAGAAGGGGAGGGAAAAGGGAAAAGAAAGGGGGAGAGACAAGGGTAGGGACAGGGACAGGGACAGGGAGAGGGAGAGACAAGGATCTATCCTTCATAAACTAGTCACTGGGAACATTCTACTTTATTAAATTACTTCTCAACACAACTAAGTCTCATTGCAGGCAGCTTTGTTGTACTTTCCAATTAAAAATCAAATAGCCAATAGCAGCCATCTATACATTCTGTGTACTTTTGACAGTCACAGTCGTTTGACCATGTTGCCAGTTCCCCTGATCCTTACTAAGTGGATTTTAAGAGTTCAGTTCCAGGTATGTGGAAGAGCTGGGCTGGCACTGAGTATTCTGTCCGATTTCTACATTTCACAGGACAAGCCTAAATGTCTTTCTGTAGCCCACATAAATTCAGGTTCACCAGGTATCTAAGTACAACTGACTCCAGCACCAGGACATCTCAGTCCCTCCTCCATAAAGAACCACAGGACCAGAGAGCTGGAAAGAGCCCCAGGGACATTAAGGAGTCGGGTAGCTCTGATTTGGATGTGCATGGCTCGTACATTATAGGAGGATATTATTAGCTCACACAGGTTGCGCAGGTTACCAGGCCTTGTGCTGGAAAAAACATCTAATTCTTGCTTTCAGTCTTTAAAGCAGGTTCTTTCATGATTCTTAAAGATCAGTAAACTGAGTCACAGAAAGAGTTAGTAATTTACCTACCCAGTCAGGAACAGACAGATGCCAACTTACAGCATTGGGTTTGCCATTCTGGAATGAGGACAGACATGCATTTTTTTTTTCCATTCTGAAAATCCCAGGGCTCTTAACAAAAAGTATACGACGAGTATTAAGGAATTGAATTTTTTTCAAGCAATTGATTTGTCAATCAGAAATTGGCAAAGTTCTCTTTTGAAGAGGTAGGAAAAAGCACACTAGTTTCTATGGGCCTTAGATTCTCTGCTATGTCACCTTAACTCTGCCACTGCAATATGACAGTAGCCACAGGCAATATCTAAATGATGAGTCTGACCGTGTTCCAGTAAATCTTTATTTACAAAGGTAGAGGAGGCTTACTGTGGTCCCCAGGGCTCCTTTTGCTGAGCTTTGATGTATGTGTTCTCTGGAGTGTTTAAAGATCTCATCACAGAGTGGACGAGAATGTATCAGTAGCCATTAAGTCTCCTAACAAAATTTAGCGTGGGTGCATAGAATCCTATCTCAAATTTTAATGAAGTCTCAACTGTGCCTGCAATAACATGGGAATAAAGGCATCGGGGGCTCCATCCCTTAATAAACTCTACATACCCCAAATGTGTTAGGCTAAATTTTGCTGTTGGAACTATAGCTATTTAAAGTAAGACCTGAGGAACACTTTTCGCTTGGCGTGCCCTGTTGCACACCTGGCGCGTGTGACTCATTTACAAAGCAAGCTCAGTAGCACGTCCTAATTACCAGTGTTTGTGCCTTTTCAATTCCGGATCCTGTTCATACTGCCACACATACACGTAGGAGCAGCATGCATTTATTTTTGGCTGTCAAATAACTATGTTGAACAAAACGTTGAGCTATTAACTGTACTTATTTTACTAAGAGCAAGAGCTTGTGTCTGCAGGACTCACATATTTTAAAACAAGAAATAACCTGGCAACAGTCTACACTTGCATCTAAAGAGGTGGCTTTGTTTTTGGTTTTTGTTTTTTTTGTTTGTTTGTTTGTTTGTTTGGTATTTTACTATTTACACTTACATACAAGTAAGGTGATACAAACTGAGTAGGGTATATTTATGTATTTGGAATACATGCATATTTGCGTATAATGACAGCAGATGAAAATTGAGGTCATGAATCTGAAAGGAAGTAAGGGGGGTATTGTAGGATGACTTTCAGGGAGTAATAGGGAGCAAAGGAATGTAATTATATTACAATCTCAAAAACTAAGGTAATAATTCTAAAGCACTATTTTTTCTTTTAAAAGAGTACGTTACTGTATATTTGACTGTACTATATTACTGGAAGCATAGCTACTCTGCTTCTTTGAGGAATTAAGTCAAGTTCCCTCATTCTCTGACCCAGATAGAACATAGTTTTTGTCTACATGTCTTTGCCAAGGAAGTCCTCACTCCTGGATTCTTAACCCACCCGTGTGGAAATGTGCTCTTACCTTTAGTAACAGTGGTGACCGTTGAAATTCTGCCTGTAGAAATAAAAGTTCTGTCTGTGACATCATACTAACTGAGAAAAATAAATTGCAATTTGCTATTGTATTTATCTTAAAATGTGTCTATATCCATGTAATCTCTGTATACAGTTTATGTATCTAGCGAGGTCTACTAGACTATATATATAAAGTATACTAGACTATACTTTGAATATGATATCTCTACAGAGGAGGTTGTATTCTTAAAAATATTTTTATAATACTTCTGTATTTCCTTATCTATTTACTTATCTTGTATGTGAGTGTGTGTGTGAGTGTGTGTGTGTGTGTGTGAGTGACTGTGTGTGTGTGAGTGTGTGTGTGTGAGTGTGTGTGAGAGTGTGTGTATGTGTGTGTGTGTGTGTGTGTGTGTGTGTGAGAGAGAGAGAGAGAGAGAGAGAGAGAGAGAGAGAGAGAGAGAGAGAGACATAGTACCTGCATGGAGTTTGGAGGACAACTTCCAGGAGTCACCTTCCTCTCTCTCTACCATGTGAGTCCTGGGAATTGAGAACAGATTGTGAGGCATGGAAGGAAGTAACTATCCACTGAGCCATCTTGAGAACACCGAAGGGATTTGTATTTTACAGATAATTTCAATGAAAATGAATACATTATTTGGATGTAGTGAATGGTGACTGCAGAATATATGCTTAAGAAGGAACATATTGCAGTAATGCCTGCATGGAGTTAACTACTTCTAGTATTTAATGTGATTTCCATTAGTATGTCCTCTCTCAGAGGTTTGTGGAATTAAAGCAGCATAGACATACAGGTTTGATGGAGACTTTCCGTTTGTTATGCTATGCATGCTTCATAGTATGGCAAATTGTTAAGAAACCTAATTTTAATGTCTAAATACTATTCTACCGTGTAAAGACTCTATTTTTGGTTGGATGTGCTTGTACTGAAGTGATCATGGACAGGTGTTGGTCCAGACTTCCCACCCCTGGCTTGTCTTGTTGCAGCTTTGGCAGACAACATTGTCGTTATTTTTGAAGCCTAGATATTTGATGCATTAGCCGTGCTGCACGAGCCCTAACCATCAACACAGAGCCTTCATCTAATTGAGGGTTGGTTCATTAGGAAGAATAACTGTAGCTGATTTAGTATTTCAAAATAAGGGTCTTGTTAGACTGTCAGTCGGCTTTTAAAAGTGTTAACAGATAATTACCCTTCATGAACAATGTGCTAGAGAGTTTGTTTTGATAAAAACATCACTCCCCCTGGGTAGCATCCCTTAATAATTGTTCCGGTATGATGACACTCATTCTCTTTTCTCTCTCTCTCTCTCTATTTTTTTTTTATTGTTTCTCATTTTGTTGATGTTATTTAAATGGTAATTAGCTGCGGGGCTAGGATGGAGGCAGGACACAAGGATGTGTGAAGATACGCTTTTGGGTATGTCTAGTTAGGAAGACCCAATGGTTTGTTTGAAGTTTTTATGACTAACAATTTAAGGAGATTAACTCATTGTCATGGCTTCATGCTTTCTGATTGTTTAACTTTTAAAAATCACACACTAATGGCTTTTCCTACATTTTTTGTTCATTAGCTTTATTGTTATAAATATAAAGTTTATTTTAATTGTATTAATTTTTTTGTAGTTTCTTAATCACTGCTTAGAAACTTGAGATTTAGGTTTACATTTTTTTTGATGTAATTGAAGATTTTCGTGTTTTGATTCAAGAGGCAGTTATGTAAAATAGATGATGCTTTTCAAGTTGTTCGCCTAGTCTTATCTCGCGCATCTTATTTTTAAAGGAAGATTTTATTATATTATTTTAAATTATGCATATTTGTGTGGGTTTGTGCATATGTGTGTATGCATGAGTGAGTGTAGGTGCCTGCAGAGGCCAGAGATGTTGGATTCTCCTGAAGATGGAGTTATAGGTGGTTGTATGCTGCCCAGCATGGGTGCTAGGAACTGACTTTTGAGTCCTCCACCTGAGCTCTTAACTCTTAACTTTAGACCTTCTCTTCTTTATTAATAGATCAATCTCCAACTTTAGGATCAAGGAATATGAGTATCAAAAACTTATGCAAGTAGGAAAGGCTTGAGTTTTACGTTCCTTTATCTTAGGGTGGAGACCCACATCACCAGTCAGGCTGCTGAAATTTCTTCGGTATTTTGTAAGTCCTTTTTGTTCAGAAAAAGAGTAACTTCTGCACTTTGGGGTGTTCTGCAATTCTTACCTATCATTGAGAAATTGTGAGTCTAAGCACAATGTAAATATTTATAAAGGTATATGATGTTGGCCAGGTCAGCAAGCTTTAATGGTACATGACATGTTTCACTGTGGCATTTTATGAATATATATATATATATATATATATATATATATGCATATATATATAGACATATATATATGCAAATACATATGCATACATCTACACACACACACACACACACACACACACACACACCTATTTCAATCAGGATTAAGCCACTGTAGCAGTTTTGTTTCTTGCCTCTGCCCTGTGTAGCACTTTCCCCCAGTGTTTATGTGGCATGTATGAAGCTCTAAGATCAAGTTGTGAAACTCAGATATGACGCTGATATCCACACTGGTTCAGTTACTCATCTACGTTGTCAATTAATGGTGAACTTGGGGTGATGGTTAGTACACATATCCTTGGGCTCCCGGGAGGCTGAATCTCTAAAAGGACCACAGCTGAACATTCTTATCTCTGTTGCTCTTTCTTGAATATAATTGAAAAGATACAGGTTTACTAGCTGTGAAATAGGTGATGACTTGCTTATACTAGAGGGGGTTCTGGACAAAGAAAGTAAATACTCAAATAATTTGCTGTCCTGCAGGGAGTCTTTCTTTTGATGCTCTTCCTCTGTCAGGGTTTTATCTCATGGTATTTGCATGTGCATTGTTGGGATGGGGTACATTGCTTGCTTACACATGCTGAATGGTCATATTTTAGGGGTAAAGATTTAGCCTGCCATTTCGAATAATGTCACTCCTTATTATGCCTGTCCTTTTGTCTGTCCATCTAGTGGAAAATCTCTGTGATGTAATCCAGAGAGGCCTGCACAGACCTGTTGGTTAATCACATGCATTTCACTCAGTGCTACCAAAGTTCACTAGTGGGAGAGTTGTCTGCTCTCATTATCCACGTTAGAATGCACCAGAATTCCCATCCTGGCACCCATGAGCTTGGCCTCCTATTCTGCTCTCTTCTGTTTGGGGTTGTAACCTTCTTCCTCTTTTGTTTATGTGAACACCTGCCAAGCATGCTCTCAGCCTGGGGGTCGCCAGCTTTATGGCTGCACCAAACATTTGTGAATCATCACAGATGTGTGGTGAAGCCCACTCTCCATCCATGATGCTCAAGGCAAGCAGGGTGGGGTGTGTATGTGCTGTTTATTCACACACACATTAGTGTGGCAGATATGTATGGGGTTAATTGCTGGGATTTGAAGATTTTCAAGTGCCTGAGAGGGCACTGCCTTCTCATTTGAATTATTTGTAGGATCCTTTGACAGAATATCTCCAAGGAAAAAAGCACCTGTGTTTAGGTGTTTGGATGTTTGGGTTTCGTGACCCTTGGGAATTTCCTGCACTGTCTCCACATCAGAGAACTGCTGAAGCCTCTTTGCTGCAGGGGTGCAGTCTTAAACAGATCACACTTATCCAGCACTTGCATGTGGCTTTTGTGTGTTTGTGTCTTTGTCAGTCAGGACACAAAGGGTTGCCATTTCACCTCGTTTGCTTTTGCTTAAAGCCTGGACAAAGATCTTGCTGGGGAAGCCAATGCAGGAAAAGCAACAGTCAGAAAGATGGTCAGGCCATTCTGGGAAGTAAACACTGCTGTGATTTCATAAAGCAGTGTCCAGGAATATCTAGCTCTTATATTTCATTGCTAAGGAATGGGGGGTGGAGGGAGATCTAAGGCATCTGCAGTCCGAAAAGACTTTAGACTTTTTTTTTTTTTTTAAAATAGACATAATTTGGGTGACTTCTCTGTTCTTAGCCCAGAGGCCACATTCCTTGTAAGGACCATTGTTTTTCTTTTCCATGCTGGAAGTTTCCATGCTGCTCTCATAGTGAAAAGTCAGGCAGGCACCCACAAAGTTGAGCAATCCCAGCAGCCCACTTGGTGGCTACTCTGGTTTATTCTGGTCGGGACCATGACCCAAGCATGATTGAGCTTTGTTTGTTCCTTTGCCCCTATAATTTTTCAGGTCTTCCCTTTCTTTCAGGGTCATCAGCTTTTATTACCCATCTCCCATTATCTTTTTAATAAGACCTTAATTAGGGTTCACTGATCTGTGAGCCCTAATTTCTGATGTAGCAACCACCCATTTATCCCCTGTTTTCTGCAGGAAAAGATCCTTAAAAGCGTTTGCTCTATGTGTTTTTAGGACTTGCCTTCCCCGCAGCCTCCCGGGAGCCCGCCCTTTACCCTTCTGCAAGCACCTCCTTGTCAAGAGGCCCAAACTGGCATGCTGCTAAATTTGTCTGTTGAAGTTCAGTTGGCTTCGAGCTGAGTAGTCAGCAGAATTTGTGCCCTTGGTCCCTCCTCTCTCCTTGATGTAGATTTCGTCTGTTTAAAAACCCCATTCATTGTTTGCCAGTTTTATACATGAACAGCGTGGATTTTAGTCACTTCTATCTTCATTTCTATTTCTCATCTTTCTCTGTCTCCCACTAGAATCCTTATCATCAAATCTCCCTCTGACTTTCATGACTTATTTTTCTATGTGGCCCACTGAGGTTATTAGAGTGTCTTGCCTGATCGTGGGTAAGAGATCACTTACTGGAGTAAGAGAAACTTACCAGTGGCAGTGCCATTCCCCAACAACCGCTAACTACCTTGTCCTTAAACTCTCATCTCTGCTCACTGTGTCTCAGTTTCACCTCTCTGCCATGCAGCCATGGGAGTCCTGTGTGCGTCAGTGACTGGCTCCATGATTCTCATTGCTCCAGTGGCATCTCATTGAGACAATTGACTTTGTAATATTTAAACACGAGTGTCCACCCCTCCAGGACCTGCAATTCCACACTCTAGTACTGTCCATTTAATTGCCTATCTGGTCTCACAGATTGGGTATCAAATTACGGTTTTGAGTAGCATGCTAAACCTGAGTTTCTTTCCTACTTCCCTTGTTCTATCTTCCCTATTGTACTAAAGCCCAGTCTGTTGTTCCAGTCTCAACGGACCTGGGATTGAAATAATGCTCAGTTCTGCTCTTTGCCTCCTGTACAATACCCAAGCTATCAGTCAGTCTCACCAGTAATCCCAGATCTGAAATCTACGACTTTTCAGCACTTTTGTTGCTACCTTCCTCTTCGCTCCTCTGAGGATCTTAGTGATGTGAGTGGATTCCTTATGATCCCCACCTCTGCTGCAGCTTTTCCAGCCTCTGGTCAGTCTCTCTACCTCATCTTTGTCTCCTGGTTGTCTCTGCAGCACTCTGCTCAGAGCCCTCCAGTTGGTCCATTTCATTGGTGTGAAAATGAGTTCATTGCCGCAAAGCCCCGCCCCTTCTTTATCCCTTACCCTTCTTCCTATTGCTGGTTCCATCCTATCTCCTTTCTCTAGTGTGATATGGCCACTAGCTCTTAACACACTCCCTTCTGTTGGCTGTGGCACTCTATTTGAATATCAATTAAACTGCTGAGTGACATCTCCTCTTCCAGGTTCTTTCTTAATCATAATTCCTTGGGGTTACTCCTGAGTAAGTTACTAACTCTAAAACAATCTCACTATTTTTCTTTGCTGACTTATATTTCCCCCAAAGTATTTAGAAATCTCTGATTTATTCAACATATTGTTTTATAAGTTAGTCTACTTTCTGGTCTCCCCCAGAGTTAGCTCCACTAAGGAAGGATGTTTGCATATTTTGTGACACATTGCTCCATCCTTTTCGGATAAGAATGACCTTCTCAAAACATAACTGGCTGCCAATAATAATTTAAAGTATAGATTGATTCACTGGTAAATGGCTGACTGATGCATTTGGGAGGTTTACCAAGCTGAATGGATGGACTTGTTTCTAATTTGGTCCTGCACAGTTGGACATCTGCTAGCTTGTGTGAACTAGGAAGAATAGGGCTCTTCCTGAATCTCAACCAATTAGCACATTCGCTGTGCTTCCCCAACTGTTATCTACCAGGCGGATATTTGCTTGTTCACCAATTCTTAGAACTCAATTCCCCATCCTCCATGGGCTCTCCCTCCTTTTGTACGCCCAGATGAAGTCAGTAACAACCCATCCCCATCATTTTGCTTGTACAGTTTTACATAAAGTTGCACCTCTTGTCAGGCTATGTACGCATCTGTCTCATTCTTTTCAAACTACTTGGTTCCAGGCTTGGTTATTGTGTTCATCTCTTCAGTACTGGTACTGTGGCGTGCAGCGGGCGCTGGACTATGCCACATGAGTTATTTATTAAAGTTACTCAGTTGAAATTTTGTGACTTTTAGTTTATCTAATGATTTGAAGTGTGATAAAATGTGATCCCTTAGACTCTGGAGAGTTGCTCCCATTCATGTGATATATTAATTATGTGGTTTTACAATAATAAATTAATTAGGTTTGCATGTCAGGCTTGTCTACATATTGGTGAGCTCTAGTGTCTTTCTGATTGGTCTTTGAGATTTTCCAATGTAAGTGACCACCCTTCTAGGCTATGTCCTTCCAAAATCTTTGTCTTGTTTTAATGAGTGTTGTTCTGTTCTTGAGTAGGGTCCTCTCTCTATTCCAGACTGTCCTCAAAATTATCCTCTTCCTGCTTCAGTTTCCCTGGCGCTGGGATATTCATTCTCGAGGTCTGAGCATAGACTGGCTATGCATTCTGAAGGAGAATGAAATGGAGGTGAGGTGTAGGATATACATAGCCCTGCGGTCCTCCCTTGTACTGGAGGGTCAGGTGGCAGTTCCTTCCTGGAGTTTAACATTTCATAAATCAAGTGCTTGGGCTACTATCAGTGTCACAGCAGAGCTTTATCAGTGTCATCTTCAAGGAGTCTAGGTTGTTAAACACAAAAATAGCCCAGCACGGCAGGGCTGCCAGGCCGCGGGGTGAGGCAAGCTCAGAACTCTCAAGTTGTTTTTTCTGTGACACAGTTATCTGGATGTACATGTCCAGAGAACAGTACGGATGTGAAGGGTGAGAACATGCTGTTCAGAACCGAGCACTATCTGAGGTCAACTGGATGGAAAGGTAGATATTAATAAATAGGTCAATGGATAGATAAATTTACATATATGCGTGTATATACGTATGTAAATACTTAATGTATAGAGATAGCAGATCCACTGGGATGCATGCATAAATCAGTGACTAAACCTGGGTTATAAAACTCACCTAAATAGTTCTGTAATGAACTCCAGGCACATTATTTAATAAACTTCTATAGAACAATCAGCACTATACAGTACCTATTAAATAAGTGGTATTCGTTGACTTTGTGCACAGGCACACATTTGCATAAATATGTATATATACATATATTGTTTATATAGCCACCCCTTTTCTTATCAGCCATTCCTGAGCATATTACTGGGCTATCGTGCCAATTGAGTCCATAGCAGTGATATACAAATGTGATGTGTCTGCCAGTCTAGCTTACAATATCCATTAGATACAAAGGAGTATCAGCTATGCAGGAAGGCACACACTTCCTTTATTAGTGCTCATCTGAGATGTTGCCATGATACCAGCACGTATTCAGAAGGACACATCTATTTTGGGTGGACAGGAACAGGGGAAGGCAGGGCTTGGTACCTAGTCCATGTTGACCTGGAACTCATTACGTTGTCAAGACTAGCTTTGAACTTACTTCAAACTTCCTGCCTCAGCTTCCTCAGGGCGGGGATTATAGTCATGTGATACCATGCCTGCTATCTCTTCAATTCTTAGTCTTTATTTTTTTCAAATTCCAATTAGCCATTAATTTTCTGTATTTCTTTTAGAATTTCTTTCTTCTTAACCCAGTCTGATACAATAAAATATCCCTCTGCCACTGTAGTTTTTGAATCAATTTCTTTTATCCACTAAATTATATTTTACATATTATGTTGTATTCTTATTATTATGCTATAATTCAGATATAGAAATGTCAGTAAGGTCTTAGGAGTGCCTTCTGGAATATCTTACTAGTACCGACAATAAAACATGAACTTTGACAGCTGAGTCAGCCACAGTCATATGTAAACATAAGTGTCCATCCTCATAAGGAGTTTTGCATGAGTTTGTTTTGTGCAGTAGATTATTCACAATAAATTGTTCTCTGGAGCAAATCTCAAATGGTCAGATATATTTAACACTAATGAAGTGCACATATCCTGTGAAGATATCTTTGATCTGGGGGCTGCATTTTCTTTTTTGAAACCCATACACGGCTCCCATGTATAGAAAGTATCGAGTATAGATACAATGTGGCATCGCATCTTTCTGAAGTCACCCACTTGGGAACAGAAGAAAGGACTGGATTCCTTGGAATGTAGCCATAACTGCACAGTAAGATGGCTTAGTGGGTAAGGACACTTGCTGACAAGCTCAGTGGTAGGAGTCCTTTCCTCAGAACCTGGTGGAAAGAGAGACCCAGTTCCTGGAACATCATATGTGTCCACACAGATGCATGTGTTTATATGTACACATGCATGTGTACACATGCATGTATATGTATACCCATGGATAAATAAATTAAGGGTTCTTGATAGTAACAGCAATCTAAACTTAAGGAATTTAGTAAGTTTATACTCTCCAATAGTGTAATTCTGATAGGTTATTTGTAGGAATGACTGCAGTCATTTGAATGTCCCCAGCACTCCAAGCATGGATAGACTGGTCAACATGTATTGCTTTGTCTTCACAACAATAATATGCATACCTAACTAATGGCATGCTCAGTTCACAGACGGCTGGGGAATGCTGTGTGGATGTTAAGAAATGTACCAAGGTTATGTCAAAATCTCCAAGGTGACTGAGCCTAGTGCATGATATTAAGTTTCTTACTCTTGCATGTATTTCACTGCTTTCACTTCCAAAAGTTTCATAATATTCTCAAGGGAGAATATTATGAAAAAAAAACCCACCATAGACTATTAATCCCACCTATTTTAAATGTTATTGATAAAGAAGCCAGCTGTAGATTTATACAGATAGAACTTTAGTTTTATTTTTTGGAACTTGCAAATATATTGAGGCTAGGACCTTGCTCTTACTGTATAATTATCTTGTAGAAGACATATGATTGGTGGTTGATTTCACATACAAATCCCACATGCACAGACATCTGTGTAAACAAATGGTACTTCTGACCCATCTCTTCCTGGATATGGGGGTCACCAAGGACTTGCAGGCATCTCAATTAATGTCTGGTTAGAAATCAAGTTTCTGTTATTGATGTAAACCACTCACCACTTTCTTGAAAATTATAGGCAAACTCATAGTGGAAAACCTCATTCTCCCTCCTTCCTAAGCAGATGTCTTGTGAGCATACTCAGAGGAGTCTGCTGTAGCCATTGGGAATGTAGTGGAGACTGACATGGATGGACTCCTGACTCTTAGGATGCATTAGGGCATTACAGCAATTACAATAAACAGTAGATGTGTCATAGTTGGATTCATCTGGTAAAGCATGAATAAGAGGCAATCTCGAATCACCTTGTAGAGAACGAGGATGCAATGACCTAAATCAGACCAATAAGCGATTAGAGTATGGGGAACGTTGTCAGCCAGGCCACGAAACTTATGTGTTTCCTACGGCTTTGAGAAGTGCTTGGAGAAGGTGGTTGGACAGCATTGGTTGGCTTTTTCTATTTGTTGTTTAAACTGGCATGGTTACCAAAGGACAATGAGCCACAAAGTAGAAAGAGTGATGCATGAAGACCTAAGAGGAGTCTGTCTGCCATAGGTAATTCTCTATGGCATGGGTGGTGGATGGGTGAATGTCTCAGTGGAGGAGGAAGAACGTGGATCTTGATATTTTTAGAAACTGCATTTGTGTTGCTCTACCTGAGTACAGCTGGGAAAATAAAGCACGGGATGGCATTGGGAACACAGCACAGAGGTCTTTGTGCCCACAAATCTCCAGAGAAACCAGGAATGTTAAGCGTGCAAGCTTGCCTTTTCAATGGGAAAGTGGTAAAAAGCAAAACAAAATGAAACATAAAAGAAAAAAAAAGAAAACAAAAGCTGTCCTTCCATTAAGAAAGCTGGTAATTGGAAGCCTGGTAAACTCTGTTATCTATTGGGCCAGCTCATTTCAAGCTCCTACAACCAGGACTTGAGGTGGCTAATAATCTAAATGACCTATACGTTATGCTTTTGACCAAGACCAGGCCAGAGACATCCCTAGGCCCTCAAGCTAGTACAGGTACCCTATCTCTGGACCATATCTTCTTGGAAGAAGCGGTATGCATCCTGAGTTGAGTTTCAATGTACTTATGTTTTATTGTACACTGGGGATTGTGTTATACCAGGAAACTTTCCCCAAATTGTACTGAGTTCTAAGTATGCTGACAACGCACTGCCTGGCATCAGACTCCCTGAGGTCTTGATCCAGGTTCATGCTCAATCTACACTGAGATTCCATCCTCACCTCTCTTCAGTTTACTTTCTCTGCCCACCACAAGCACTGGCAGGGTCCCTCTCCTCATACCAACTTGGGATTTAGACAAGTAAATAGTAGACCATGCCCAGGGACAGGAAAGCCCTGGAAAGTTATAGATTTAAGAAAGAAAGACAAAACTCCTTTCTGGGCCATGATAACTTGTGTTTTGAAGGGGTTTATTTCTTATTCAGATGGATTAAGTACTTAGTCCAAGCGAGTCTGGGCTGCTGTGAAGTTATCGGAGTTTGAAGTACATATTTGTGGTCCCTGCCTTGTTGACCTCACAGACATGAGTCACTGTAGAAGAGCAGTGTGCCTTGGTCAGAATTAGAAGACATAATTAGGATGCTGACACCTGTAGGGAAATTCTTGGTAACATTTTATTGGAAGTTTGATTCACCAGAAATGATTGAAAATGTGACAGAAAGTCCCAGAGGTAATTTTGTTCTTGAGAGATGCCACTAAAATTCTTAGTAGTGGCAACGTCTAATGTTTTACCATTAGATTCCATTCTGGCTATGGCAGATAGAACAAGCTCTTACAGTGAGTATCTAATGGGAGTTCCTTCGACATCAATCCCCCCTTTCACTCATCAGCTCTCATTGTGTCTAGGAAGGCACTGGTCCAGCTATGCTCTACCTCAATGGTTTTTTTCCAGTTAGCCTGTTATCAAATTGCACTTTTGTAGCACATCAGTGTTTGCTGCATGTTGCCCTTTTGCATTATTTTCAATTTAAAAATTATGCGTATATTTGTTTTGCTTGAACATATATTGGTGCATGTGCAGGCTACCTTTCTCTTAACTTGATACAAGCTAGAATCACTGGAGAGGAGGGGAGGGGTCTCAATTAAGAAAATGCCTACATAAGATAAAATTGTAGGCAACCCTGTAGGGCATTTTCTTAATTAGTGACGGATAGAGAAGGGCCCAGCCCAATGTGGGTAAGGCTACTCTTAGGGAGTTGGGCCCAGGTTCTCTGATCAAGCCATGGAGGAACAACCAGTAGTAATACTTTTCCATGGCCTCTGCATCAGCTCCTGCCTCCAGGTTCCTACCCTGTTTGAGTTCCAGTCCAGACTTTCTTCAGTGATGAACTATGATATGGAAGTGTAAGTCAAAAATCTCTTTCTTCTCTAACTTGCTTTCGGTTATGTTATTTGAGCATAGCAATTGAAAGTGTGTGCCACATGTTCCCTGGTGATTACGAGGCCAGGAAAGGGCATCTGTTCTTCAACTGAAGTTAAAGAAAATTGTGAGCTGCCAAGTCGATGCTGGGGATTAAACTATGGTCCTTTGCAAGAACAGCCAATGCTCTTGACCAAGGGGCCATCTTTGAAGCCCCTGCAAACTGCTTTTTAGTTTTCTGTGTCTCTCCTTCCTTGCTAGGGATCCTGTATCTTGGAGAGGCCTGATGAGTGCTGTGTGGTCAGTGATCTCCTTTCTGGCAGCAGCATAACAGCATATAAGCTGCCCCTGTACATCTCCATGAGGGCTGTGATATGATAGGATGGGGGTTTGGTCCAATGCTGTTAATAAAATGCTGCACGTGACAGTGCAGGCAGGAGGCCAAGAGTTTTTAATTTTTTTTTTTTACAAGGATTTTTAGTTAACTCTGCTTACATTGTCAGCACCTTTGTAAAAAGATCTGTCGTGTGAAGTCAGGATACCTGGCTTTTATCAGTCATGTAGAACTTTGATTTTCTATCACAGAGGAAACAATACATTCTATCACTGTAAAGCTAATGGCCCACATTTCTCATTGTTAGTGTAAATGAGACTTGGTGCTGGCCACTGAGTCCCTGAGGCAGATGTACTTTACTGTAAAGTAGTGTGTAGGGTGGGGTGATGAGAAGTAATGGCCTGTGAACTTTCTGAATCCATGGGGAGTACTGTGGCATTTGGATATGCCTCATTTGTATGGTGTAGTCGGTGATCAATAGTCTTTTCCTTTAGTGTCACTGGGAGAAGTGGATGTCCACAAGCACAGAAATAAAACTAGTTCCTCCCATCTCTTCCCAGTTCTACCAACCCAGAATGGTTCAAAGATTTCCACGCAAAATCTAAAGTAATGGAATCATCAGAAGGAAATATAGGGTAAACACTTTGAGTTGTGGATTTTTTTCCCTTGTAAGCCTGGAATAGTAAAGTCAACTAATGTGTTGTCCTGGTTAAGGTTTCTTTGCTGTAAAGAGATACCATGACTATGTCTTATAATAACTCTTAAAACAGCTTTAATAAAGGACAACATTTAATTGGGGCTGGTTTACAGTTTCAGAGGTTCCGTCCATTATTCTCATGGTGGAAAGTATGACAGCATCCAGGCAGACATGGTACTGGAGGAGCTGAGAATTCTACATCTTGATATGCAGACAGCAGGAGAGGTCTGTGTCACTGGGTATAGCATGAGCATATATAAAAGCTTGCCTACACAGTGACACACTTCCTCTAACAAGGCCACACCTCTTATTAGTGCCACTCCCTGTGGGCCAAGCATTCAAACACATAAGTCTTTGGGCACCATATCTATTCGAACCACCACGTACGCAAACCGGCAAATGAGATGAATTAAAATTATGACGCTTCTACACAGCCAACTGAACGAAGCAAGTGAAAGCACAAAACAACAACTTGAGGACTGGTAAAATAAAGTGGCATGTATGAGTCTGAAAAGGAATCCATATCCAGGATGTACTAGTACTAGGATGTGAAATAACCTCAACTATGACAGAAGGAACAATCTGATTACACATGAACAAACGATAGAGTAGACACTGTCAAAAGAGAAATACACAAATAGACAATGAACACTCACTTTATATATTGTTTATGGGAAGGTAAATTTTAGAGTGGAGAATGGTGTGAAGATTTCTCAATAAGGTGTAAGAGAACCATGACCTCATTCATCAATCTCCATCCAGTGTATACAGTCCAAGCAAAGTCAGTCAGCTTATCCAAGAGGTAATTACATATCTATTTAGTGCTAAATCGTTCACAAGAACAAGACAAAGCACCAATCGAGATATCCTTTGACAAATGTGTGGATTAAGAAAATACATCAAATGCAAAATGGAATATTATTTATCTGTAATACATAATGAAATCTTTTCCTCTGTTATAATATAAAATGTATCTAGAAGACACTTATTAAGTAGAATAGTCGAGGGCCCCAAAGACATATGCTCTATATCGTGGGTCATCTGGAAATCGATAAAACTTGATCTCAAAAAAGAGAGTTACAATAGTGGTGACTAGGGGGATGGGGAGATAGAATAAGAAGCATGGCAAGAGCCAATGAGAGCATAGAGGACAGTTATTATGACTCGTACGGTCTAGCATTCTCCAACACTGTTGGGTAGCTAACAATGACAATACTGTGTATTTTAGAAAGAACTGTATTCTAAACACACAAATATTAAAGCACTGAGAAAAAATTGAAAATGTTTGTTAACATGATTTGACCATTATAAATACAGCTGCGAATTGTATCATGGCTCTATACCTCATAACATGGGCAGTGTACAATGTTATCATGTGTCAAATGCAAACAAATAAAAACATATAATAGCAAAGCAAGCAGTAAAATAAACAATGAAGTAAGAATGGATTTCACCCCTACAGGATAACATCATTGTTAAAGACAATTTCAGAATTTAGCTTTCAAAACTTATAGAACATCTCCTTTAAAAATTCATGATACTTGGGGTTGGAGAGATGGCACAGTGGTTAAAAGTATCCATTGCTATCTCAGAGAGTCCAGTTTCAGCTCTCAATACCAACATAGTGGTTTACAACCACCAAACTGCAGTTCAGGATATCCAGCACCTTTTCCTGAGTTACACAGTTACCAAGCACACAGTGGGGAAAAGTCACTTATGCAGACAAAAACTTCATGCACATAAAATGAAACAAATTTTAAATACATTTTAACGTCTAATGCTCTAGGGTTTGAAAATCATCTCTCAAGAAATCCATGTGGGCAAGTTTATATGAAGCAGTCCTGTGTCTGTTAGTCTGAATTTTAGGAGTGTGTGTTTCTCTGTCTCGACTGCATGGAGACACTTGGGTCTCAGACAATGCAGGCACAAACCACAAGTGTTGAAGGTAACTATAGGCAAGATGAAGTTGAGGGAAATATTGGTAATGGTGAACTCACGGAGGAAAAGATGATGAGGATAGATGGGCACTGGTGCCTGTGAGCCCATGGGGGCCAGGAAAAGATGAAGGAAATTGAACTTGGTTCCCCTGGCCAGGGTTTGAGTAATGACTTCTCCACTACCAATGGGACACAGAAAGTGAATCCCCTTTAATTTCTCTTCATGGTATAATTCTAGAAGTAATTCATCCTTCGAGACAGAATTAGGGAAAGGAAGAGGGTTTCATTATACTTTTAAAGATGATTTTTTTTTCTACTTTGGCCTCACAAACACCACACAATACCTCTTCATTGTTACTACCGATAATAGACTAAAGAAAATTCAGCAAAATGAAAATGGGAGCAGCCCAGAAAGATGCTTGGGAAGATGTAAGAGAAATGAAATCCAGGCCCCATTCCTGCCAGCCTGCTGAAAGCATGCATTTATTTTTCGGAAATTGTAGGGAACTACATCACAGGATGGATTTCCTGATGCACTGCATCCCATCGTGCCTTCTTGTTAGCAGAAAAGCATTGTTGTGATGTCGCACTTCTAAGAACATAGACTCAGTGCTGGCTTTGGCAGCTCCTATATTAAGGCCGAACACCACAGAGAAGACTATCATGAATCCTGTGCCAGGAGGATATGCACATCTATATAGCATTCTAGTCCTTAGAAAACAGTCAGTTGTTCCCTGCAGACTCATCCCAGTTTACACACACGACTACCTTCTCCTCCTTCAGGATCTACAGCCTCCTGGATCATTCTTCTGATTGTTCAAAACAAACAGAGTTATCCACAACTAAAGTACCTATAACTGACTAGGCTTCTACTAAAATCCTGTCCTGTAACTGACGCTAATATGAGTTCCTTAGATTTTTGGAAAAGCATTTCCATAATACCTGTGATATATATGCAAAATCTTTTATCTAGCAGTGATTATTCTAAACATTCTGATCACAGAAATAGGAATAATAGTATATGTGAATAAATAAACCTAGGCACTCCAGAAGATATATATATATATATATATATATATATATATATTTAATATTAAAAAATATATAAATATATTTTTTTATTGTGGCATGATGGGATATATATATCCTTATATTCAGTTTTTTCTTCTGTCTCCTGAGAGCAATCCTTGTTTTGAATGGCTATCAATAAATTACAATAGGTGTGCTACAAGATTGCTTTGAATATTAGTTAAAATCATTGTCCTTAACCTGGAGACATATCTATTTGTTACAGAAGGAAACATTTACAGTCACATCAAAGACAATAACATTCCTTAGAATAAACTTAACCAAGGAAGTGAGAGACCTCTACAATGAAAACTTTAAGTCTCTGAAGGAAGACGCTAGGAAATAGGAAAATATCCCATGTTCATGGATCAGTAGAATTAATATTGTGGAAATGACCTTCCTACCAAAGGCAATTCACAGATTCAGTATAATCTCAATTAACTATCCATACTATTCTTTATAGAACTAGAAAAAATTGTGAAATTCATTGGGATCATAAAAGAACCCAGACAGCCAAGGCATTCCTGAGCACAAAAGAACTACTGGAGGGATTGCCATTCCAGATTTCAAAATATATCATAGAGCTGTATTATGAAAGCATTATGTTACTAGCATAAACCAGACATGTACATCAATGGAATAATATAAAAGACCCAACTATGAATGTTCTTAACTTGAACCATCTGATGTTTGACAAAGAGGCCAAAATTCACACACTGGAGAAAAGACAGAATCTACCAAATGATGCTTAGAAACATGGATGTCGTCTTGCAGAAGAATAAAGTCAGACCAGGGTCTATTGCTCTGCATAAGAATTAGCTACAAGTGAACCAGAGAGCTCACCTTGAAACTGGAAACAGTGAAAGTTCTACAAGTAATCATAAGCAGCACACTATGGACTTTCTCAAAATGGTTCCATTTTCCCATTTTATTACAAACAAGTTCCTCTTAGGCCTGTATGCCCCATTTGTATGTAACCACATGAACTGAGGGAAATGCCTAGAAAAGTATCTTCCATAATTTAAGCACGGCTTATGTGGTAAAGTGTGAGGTGATTTCCAAGAGATGACCCTGAAACAGGCAGGGAAGGTGCAAGTGTATAAGGGCTTAGGAGGCGTGGGCCTGTGGGTTTTTACCATTTTCTGGCTCAGAAGAGAAACCTAGATAGAAGTGAACTTGCCAGGCTACCTCTCCATTTCTTCCTGTGGTTTGAGATACTTATATCTACAAGAGGCATAAACTCTCCTCCAACCCTTTTTCCATGAAGAATTAAGTTTCTGGCAACAGGCATTCTCCTTTGAACATTCCCTTCTTAGAAGATCAAGCCAGCTCAGAGGATTAAGACCCTGTAAGCCCTCCCTTATGCATTTGATGTAAGACACATGATACTTCCCCTTTTTTCTCATAAGTAACCAACCTCCACACACAAATCAATTATACTTCCTGTGTCACAGTGTGCCCTTGTGTATTATGGGTGGTAACAAACAGTATCATTAAAGAAAACTCTAATGGAGAATTCTCAAGGTTTTACTCAAGAATGAGTAACTCAGAAGACTGAGTCTAACATTACCCTGGCCATAGCTCCTTTGTTGACCAATGTTGCTCCAGTAGTTTACTAAGTAGTGATGCTTAGGAAACTTAGCAGACGGAAGCCGGCCTGGTAGAGTCTGTTCTGGGCTCCTGTATATGTCATGTGTTTCCTGCTGGGACATCTTGTGTGCACATGTCTCAACAAGTAACATAAAGAAGCAAAATGCCTTGGCCCAACTACAAAGACCCTTTATGATTTGGCAGCATCTGGAACCAACGTGACCACCAAAAGCCCCCCCTGAGCAGACGCTGCAACTCTCAGTCTGGCTACAGATGTGCCAACAGGATGTTGCGGATACATATCAAACAGTGTCTTTGCCAGACGTATGTTTTCTCTTTGTGACATCACAGATGAATGAATGTTGTTCTGATTTGTCTTTGCCTTGGTTTGGTTTCTATGTTGATTCCACCAAGCTGAATCCCTTGTCAGACCTTGATTCTGAAGAAAAATGAAATGCTTCACAGATGAATAAACCAAAGTACCTTGGGTGTCATTTATAATATTACCACACTTTTGTGTGCCTGCACGCTTGCAGGGAGAGGTGAAGCCTCCTTTGTCTTTCCAATTAGCACCATGGGGGCCAATCTGAAGTCCTGGAGGTCTGAACCATTCGTGGAGGCTGACCTGGTGAGGCATGTTTTAAGTCAGTGTGTGAAGAGAAGCCACTGGACAGTTAGCACCTACTGATCTTTATTTCCTTGTGTTGCTTTATTCTGGACTCAGAATTGCAGCCTTTCCTTACTGTGTTCTTCAGCATGACTGTATGTCTCCCTCATGTCTGTCCTTCCTCCAGAACTGAGGGCTCCACCCTGGCCAAGGTGTGTGTGGGAACTTGATATATAGTGATTTGTCCTTATCAGTACCAAAGCCAGGTTCAGTACAATTTTTCTTCCTTTTGGGTGTGTGTGTGTAGTGTGTGTGTCGGAGCTCTTGTTCTAGCTCCCATGTAGGGAACCTACAATTAGTATCCCCTAGAACTGTGGAGGAGTTATCAGATGTACAGGATACGGAATACTTTGGCAGGCTAGCAGAAATTGATGGGAAAAGGCAGGGATTTGACTGACCCATGGGAAGGGCGCACCTTACCTCCTGACTATGCTATTGAGAGTGGGCACCTTGGAGACAAACATTGAGTTCTTATTCTGCATGTAGGAAGCACTGTGGATCAAATACCTGTGGGGATCTTGGGATTCAAAGACTTGGTGTGATGAGATGTGGGGTGTTTTTATCCGTGACTAGATCATGAGAGTAGCACGTCTATAGTGGAAACACATGTAAAGGAAGACAGCGTGCTGTGGACTCTCTCTTCTTTTCCATATGAAGATGGCAGGAAGGATATCCAACTTCTTACTCGGCAGTATGAGTTTGAATCTGCCTGCGCCTTGCACCTTTTAATCTCTAGACTTCAGAAGTACATCTGTGTGTTCCGGCCACTCAGTCCGCTCCCATTTGCTACAGAAACTGTTCTCAAGCTGTGGTCACATGAAATGGTAGAGAGACAAAGGTTATGGAGACCTAAGACCTGTGGGGACGAAGACATAGCACAGAAGAGAGGGAAGTGTCTTAAGAGGAGTGACTGATTATAGAGCCGTAAACTGAACCTTTGTGATCCATCTTGTTTGCAAACTGCCAGAGGTTGATACTTTCTACCTACTTGGCAAGTTAAGAGGTGGACCCAGGGAGCAACTGGCTTAGAGGCAGTGGAAGCTAAAATATGCACAGACAAAGATATAGATTTATATGAGAAATTAAAAACACACTGGTGCAGATGATGTGCACCAGTAGACGGCAAATCTGTTCTGCATATAAAACCAGTGAGGTCACATGTTTAATTAGAACTTACAGTACTTAATGTTAAAAATGCTATTTTAATATCATTTGTCTAAGAATCATACTCACTCACATATTCTACAGAAACTTCTGGGTAAAGTGTAAAATCCGTGGCGTGTTACAGCCGTCCACATTAAGTCCTAATTCTCTCTAAGCACCGCTTTTCTTATTTTATGCATAGAAGAATAAAGAGAGACAGCACCTATAACAAAGCTGTTTAATGACTGTGCCAGCCTTCTTATCTTAGTAGCCAGGAAAATCTTTAGTGCTAAGAGCATCTGGCCTTCCCAGTTTCCTTCACTCTTACAAAGCAAAATATTGCAATATTTTCTACAGTGCTTATTCATGTGTGTGTGCATGTGTGCCCGTACGTGCATGTGTGTGTGCCTGTGTGTGTGAGCATTGCATGCGTGTGCATGTGCGTGTGTGTATGTGTGTGTACGTGTGAGTGTGCGTGTGGTGTTTATAACCCTGGCTCTCTTGACATTTTTTATTAGAAAATTTCCTTTTTTTTTTTTTGGGAATTTCTTCTGTATTATGTTTTTCACCACCCTCAACCAGTGCTTACTAGCTGCAACTGCACCAATATATGTGACAGACAAAATTGTTTCCAGACACCAAAAACTCTTGGTGGAGAAGTAAGTGTCTGTTTGAAACCATTAGTCCGAGCAGTCTTATAAAATTAAGACAAGGAAGATATAGGGCATGAAGGTATGTGCGTTTGGATGGTCGGACATCTGTGAAGGCCAAGTCTTGGACTCGATGGATCACTATGTGACATTAGTGCTGGCTGTGGAACAGGAGCTGACACCGCAGAGCCGCTGTGGAAAGGAGATGTCTCTCGGTAACATCGCCTCCCAGGTTTGTGGAAGGTGACCTGCTCTGGACCTTGCTGCTCGGATGAGTCAGGGTTGCCTTATGTTGGGGGATTGTGTGAGGTCTCTATGAGAGATGTTTGTAATCAGAAATAAGTTTGCTGAGACCCCAAAACACTAATGCCCAGCACCTACACGTGTGTCTGTAAGAATAACCTGGACAGTGGTGTAGCAGAGCAAGCGGGAGTCCACCCTTGAATAAGAGGCATCCAGAGAATTTCTCTGGAAGTTTGGAGTTAATTTAAAATCTGATGACCCCACTTACTATCATTTATTTGCTCTCCTTATCTCAGGAGCTCGTCAGACAGCACACCATATACTGCCAAGCGTGTCCATGAATAGGTGAACAGAAAACCTCTTCTGAGGTAGTGTCTCCTACTGAGCTCAAGTGCAACTTAACGTTGCCTTTGAAGTGGCACGTTACTGTTTGCTCAGCTTCCTCAATTATGTTCCAGAGAAGAAAGTCGTACAATAACAGATTTCACAGTCTGTATCTTCCAGCTACGTCTAAGACCCGATGCCAGCTCTAGCACCACAGAGCATTATATGAGCCTTATATGAGCAGGGGAAACTCTTTGAAATATAGTGAGGCCATAAACCAACCAGTGAATTATAAGATCCCAACGGTAGTCATTTTGATTTGATAGGTGTTCAGTGGGGCTTCTCTTACATATATTTTCCATTTTATTTAAAGGAAAATTCCACCCAATTTGCTTAGCCCAACCATCTGGAAATACTTTTCCTTTTTCTTGACTTTTGACACTATGCCAGCCAAAGCAAAAATAAAAGGGGCTAAGAAAATTATTTAAAATACTGATTTAATGCAATTAGTGTAAAATGAAAATCAGGGTTTTTTTTTTTTTTAATAGTCGAAAATATGTTTTGAGTTAGATTAAGCTTCCCTAAGACTTTTGAGGTAATTATTTGTCCTGTCTGTGTAAGTGAGCAGTTGGCTTTCTTACCTTGATGGGCTATTCACTTTCCACCTCTAGTGTCCAGCCCATCAGGCACGTGTCGCTGTTCCGTAAGCACAGCTGCTTTATTAAGCAGGAGGCTCTATCTCCCAAACGAGCCACATCTGGCCAGTTGAGAGCCCAGGAGTGGTGTAAAGCTGCTTCTGTTCTGCACAGAGACCCCTGATCCTCTCTGACAGAAAACTGGCTTCAGATCGCTGTGTTTTAATAGTAACTCCTTACAGGAATTCCTTGGTCGTAGTTACCTCATCATTTGAAATATAGATCTGGTTAAGTCCAATGTCTTCTCTGCTTTAACATCTACCCTGTGTCAGGGTGGCTAGACTTTTACTTACTTTCTTTCTTTCTTTCTTTCTTTCTTTCTTTCTTTCTTTCTTTCTTTCTTTCTTTCTTCTTTTTATATATATATTTTTTATCAAGTATAATGGGTTTGGGCAGCCAAGGCTGTCACATGCTGAGAGCCATTGGTGAGATGGTATAATCAGAATATGTGTCTGTGAAAGAATTGTCCCATCCTAGACACTTTCTGTCTGTTACTTCCGTTCCTCATCATGGAAACTGTGTAAGGCGTAGGGTTGTCTGTGCTCTGTGTATAAAGTTGAAGCGCATGAAGTTAGACAATTCTTCGGGGTGCTCATACAGCAGGGGTTCATCCCTCTCTGCCTGATAACCCTAAAGACAGTATTCTCAGTTCAAGGGAAAATGCCCAACACATTGATTCTCTTGGTTCTGACTGACTGTGGTTGATATCCTCTTCTGATTAGTAAGTCTCGCAGGCTTTGCTAAAGTTCAGATAAGGTCCTTGTTGCATTTCTGGGAATATTCCCACTAAAGAATGGATGTTCTCATGTTGTGATTCGTTCAAAATAGAAGAATAGATGGAGTCAGTGACCTCCAATGATTTACAAATGTACCTGTTTCCTTCTGCTAATATTTATACAGAATCCTGGGTAGCTAGAGCCCTGAATATGGGTCAGTCGTCACACGTAATGAGAGGGACATCATTTTATTTGATGGTCACGCCGTACCACTGCATTACACAGAGATCAGTATAGAGAATCGGAATTATCGCAGATGAAAACACTTTTTTTTTACATGTAGTCGAACCCCTAGATCTTGAAGGCAGCTGAATAATTTTCCATATCATGCCTCATTTATTATAAAGGAAATTAATTTTGTTCAAGACTATCCTTTGAAGTCAAATGTTATTAGCATGATATACGATGATTATAATGGGACCCATTTGTGCATGTAATATGTGTTTTCTTAAAATAATTATGTAATCAATTTTAATATCACAGTGACAAAGGATTCGAGAGTCCTTTTAGCTTTCACCCGATTTAGATCAGAAGTACTTTAGATGATGAGTGTGAATCAGATCCTTTAGATTAAGAAAATACATTTCCTGTCTTACTTTGTCTGATGACTTTTCTTACTTTTGTGTAGAATCCACACATCTCTTTGAGGATCTACCTTGCTTGAATGTATGGCAATTTATTGAACCAAGAAGAAATGTAATTTCCTTGAGAATTTTGGCTGTTGGGACCAGTTAGACTATGGGAACCTTTCAGATATATGTGGGTTATTGTGGGATTGAGCTTTCATTTAGGTTAGGCTTTCACTGGAGCCTTTGTTGTCCATATATGACACCATGACCAATCCTGTGCTGTCAAAAGTCCCCCCCCCACCCCATCTTGTCACCGTGGATACATAGCTAAGAGGAAGCTCAGATAGCAATTTGATTGCTTCAATTTGTGCAGTAATTTCAAAGATTTATTTTGAGATGTCCTCCTAACTGCCCTATGTTCATCTTCTTTTAGCCACACCCCAGGAGACCTTACCACTCTTGCCAATTCATAGTCCTTTAGGGCTCAGAGACTTTCACCATGAAGATCCTCTGTGTTGTATTGGCAGCTATTACAGTATGTCTATCAGTCTCCGGGTATATCAGTCTCTTAGTGTGAGTCCTCACTCCACCCTGCCAGTATGTGAATCTCTGTATACATGTGGAAACACCTCTCACTTCCCTCAATCTCTATCCCTTCCTTCTCTTTTCCCTTTCTCACATTCTCCCTTTCTTGTGTAAGTGACAGAGTCTTATTGTATAGCTGTGGCTGGCCTCGAACTTCTGAGTGATAGGACTTCAGATGTACACTGAGTTACCCAGAAGAAAATCTTCCTTATTCTTTTGTAAAAATAATTATTCATTCTAGTTAGCCCATAGAAAAGACACACAGTTCCTGGTATTTTATTTACAAGCTGTGAGCCTAGATTAGGCAGGTTTTGAGCTATTCTGACTTACACCCCAGCCATACGCTTCCTGTTACCTGCTGTTTCTCATGACCCATCTCTCATGATGGCCTCCTGCTCTCTTGTTTTCCTTTCTTCTTCTTCTGGTCTCTTCTGAGACTCCTCACTTGATTCTCAAGTTCCACCTTTCTCTTTCTACTGCCCATTCACAGGTTGTAGCCTTTTATTAGCCAATTAACTTTAAAGCAGGGAGCAGGGTATACATTGCAGCACTTGGTACACTTGAGGATCTCAGGGGTAACCAGATCTTGGGGGCCAGTATTTGAGTACATTTGAATAGCATTTGAATACATGCCAGTACCAGACCAACCCCCAACATTCTTTGAGTAGACAGTTTTATTCCTCTTCTCTCTTCAATTCTCAGTTTCTCATTTCTAGTTTACTCTGTATGTGTATCTGCATAGAGTTGTGCATTATCCCCATAGATGGTGTACATCTAGTTAATTCCTGTTCTGTATTGTCAGACTTCCTTGGAAATTTTCCAGGAGACAACCCCATTTTCCCCAAAGTCTTCTTGATTCCTAAGAACCCTGAATCTGGCAGTATAGTCTAGATCCTCTATCTGAGAATGGGATTTTGTTTAAAGTTATGCCAACATTTATTTTGCAGGCATTTCACATGGTGGATTATCTAGAATGACAGAGAGTTAAGAAAATTACAGTACTGATGGCTTCATATACATGTAGTCTGTTATAGTAACTTGTTTTATTTCTATGAGAAAAAAATACTAAAAAATTCTGGGTGTGTTTGATACAGAAAAATATGAATTAAAGAAATATGAATTAAAAGTTGTCTTTGTTTTCTTTAATAGACTTTCTGATCTGACATTCTAAATAATATTATGTCAGTCAAAATAAGCATTGCAAATGCATCTTCATGGATATTTACACAGGATAATCTAGACAATGGTGAATAGTGTCTTATTTGGTTGAAATAATTCTATAAGCGTAATTAGAACAATTGGAAGAAGAGTTAGGAAAGGGAAAGGAGCACCTGAAATCTATGGTGTGTTTGGTTTCTGTCTGGGGTTTACATGGATGTGACATTACCTTCTTTGAGACAAAATCTTCCAAGGAAGGGACTAGCTTGCCTGCACTTAGCAAAGACCATTTGTCTCATGTATGAAAAATCTCTTATGCCAGCAACTCCTGGCTACTTAGCTCTAGCCAGATTCAGTTCACCCTCCTATAAGTTACAAATGGCTATCTTTTCTAATCATGATTGCACACCAAGTATGAGTTTTCTTTTCAATGGACATAAGATTCATTTTTTTCTTTATTTTTTAATCCTTTTTTACAGTTCACTCTTCATCCCCCTTCTCCATCTGCCCCACTCCCCACCATTCCCCATCCCATACCTCCTACCCAGGTCTGTAAGAGGCTGTCCTCACCCTCAATTCAACCACAAGGGTCCCAGGCTTTGTCCATTGGTTGGGTTCTAGTATCTGGATCTTACTCTTTCAACTACTTGTTGGGCCTCCATGCCATAGCATCAGTAACAGTGTCAGACCCTGGAGCCTCCCCTTGAGCTGGATCCCAATTTGGGCCAGTCACTGGACCTCCTTTCTGTCAAGCTCCTCTCCATTTTTGTCCCTTCAGTTCCTTCAGACAGGAACAATTTTGGGTCAGAGCTTTTGACTATGGGATGGCAACCCCATCCCTCCACTTGATGCCCTGTCCCTCCGGTGGAGGTGGACTCTCCGAGTTCTCCCTCCCCACTGTAGATCACTTTATACAAGGTCCCTCCCTTTGAGTCCTGAGAGCCTCTCACCTCCCAGGTCTTGATGTAAGATTCTTATTTCCTTATTCTTCACCTCTCTTACTTGATAAAAATTCAGAAGCGCAGTTTGATTCATTGTTCACAGCAGTGGTTTGCACTTGGTGGAGAGGGGTCTTGACTGTCACTCTGGGTGATGTGAGAGAGCTAAACAGTATGCTGGTTGGGAACTTTGTAAAGAATACTTGGATGTGAAGCTAGGGACCAATCTTTGTATCAACTTAAGGCAGTTCAAGACTGTGGGCTGAGAAGCCAAGCCATTGTTGTGTTTGGAAGCAGGAGCTACTGCCGTAGAGGGTGTGTAGAGCGCATGTGCAAATTGCAGATCCCACTTCATGTTTGTCTGTTTTAGTCTCATGGTTGAGCTAAGTGGTATCCAATTAAGAAGATTTATTAAACCCAGGGGCCTTTCAAGATAATCAGTAGCACAGCACACATGCTAGACATGTTATTTGATCTCCACATTTTCATTGTGCAGCCATCTGATTCCATTTCTTTTGTACAGAAATAACTAGCTTTGTATGCATGAAAATTGGGAATAATTTTTGGAGTAGTGTTGCAAGTTATTTTATTTATGGTCGTGGAGTGTGTGCATACTTTTTCAAATTATCACAGAATGAAATGAGAAATGTCTTTACAAAAAAAAAAAAAAAAGAGTCCAGATGGAAGTTGTCATTCTCAATAACTCAAGAATAAATACGGTGGAGAGGTGCGGAACACTCCATAGCGGAGATGTAGGCAGTGCATATGTCTCTGCCGTAGTTACAGATTGTTTTATTTACTTATTTATAATCAGTGAAAAGAGGAATTTGGATACTTTACAAGATAAAGACAAATGGGGAAGAAAGGGTTCTGGGAGATTGAGTAGTGAATACTCAGGGAAATCAGGCAATAAAACAGCGGCAGGAAAACGGAACAAAATGCTTTCAAATGTGAATAAAAGAAAGGACCTAGCTCTTTAAGTTTTATGTGTCATCAAATAAAATGCTTAGCTCTCTATTTTGTATTTTTAATTCCTTCTCAGTGGCTTGCCAGAGTATATTGTTGCTACTCAACTTATTAGATGTTCCTACTCATAACAGACCCACACATTCTGTAGTGCCTTGCTTCTGAATATCCTAAGTGTAGGTATATGGTTATGTGGTTTTTACAGGGAAGATAGGAGTGTGTGGGTGGGGGAGAGGGGTTCACTGTAAAATACATACTTGTATGAAAATTGAAAAAAAATAAAAAGTTTTAAAAATCCAAAAGGAAATAAAAACTGTAAATGGATGGTGAACAAAATTCCCAGTGTTGGTATTAACTCGTACTTTCAAAACATACTAAAATTCTCATGATTAAAAACTAATGCTGAAACAAAACTTTCTTTTCCAAAGAATTGTTTGTTCTTAATGGTATCTCCTTAGACAACGTAGGTAAACTGTTTCGTAGGATACCTGGTTTGAGACAGGAAGAATACAGAGTAGGGGGATTGGCTTGCATACTTAACATGAATCAGAGTGGTGGAAGATCTCATTTGTTGGGGCTACAGTGTTATCTCCACCTGGAGGCTGTGGTTTGGGTGGCTGGATGGCTGGGGGTGGAGAGTCTCTCTTTACTGTTTCATCTTCCTGTGTCTGAGCAGGCCTTAATCTGTAACCAGGTGCACTAATGAGTTCTCAGTCCCCAAAGAGAGAAGAATGCCTTGCCACAGGGAGAATCTGACAGGTATTAAGGTCTCTGAAGGTCAGCCAGCCAATCAGTTATAAACCTGCAATGGGGAGCTCGTCTGCATGCTTGCATGCAGGCAGGTGGCTGTCCCTTCAGAGGTATGGATGGAGAGGAACAAGATGGGGCTGGGGCATGCACCTGAGTACACAGAGAGACTTGGGGTTTTCACTATTTCTCATCCTGGCAGATTACCAGTAGTTTTGTTACTCAGTGTCTTTGATGTGAGCTTGCCTAGGCAATTAGTTGTTGATCACAGCTTTCTATGAAGGTCTGTGGAATTTTAGATGAGAGACATACAGCTTAAAAAAAAAACAGTATGTTTGCATGCATGTCTCTGTGTGTGTGTGTGTGTGTGTGTGTGTGTGTACATGTGTGTATCTGTGTGTACACATGTATGTGTGTGTGAAATTTTATGTTCATGGGTGAATGTACCATGTTGCACAGGTTTTCAAGAGGACAGCTTATTTTCTCCTTATGAGTCAGTTCCCTCCTTCATTCCCAGGGACTGAACTCAGTGGTTAATCTTTGCGGCAAGCACTTCTACCTGCAGAGCCATCTTGTTAGTGTGATCCTGATGATTCTGAATGTGAAGCAAAGATGACTCTAGCTACCCACCTCTAACCACTGTAGGCATTCACCCAAACCTAGAAACACCACTTTGACTGTCTATGACTTTTCTTGTGTTATGGCTATCTTACAATTGGAAGCAAGCAATATTTTCAAGCATCCCTGGCTGACTCACACGGAGGCTAAGAAACTGGTATATGGTGTTTACTGTATGAAGCAATTCTTCTCTGTTCTTCATATTCTATAAGAATAGCTATCTAAAATTTACTTCAAAATCTATCTTCTATAAAAAACCAACTCACACTGGTTTGTTTGCACATACAACACACACACACACACACACACACACACACACACACACACATTCAGTGTCCTAGAACACTTATACTTTTTTTGTTTTGTTTGTTTTGTAGATTCTTATTGTAAATTTGTTTGTATATATATGGTCTCTTAAGTGTGCCCCTCTTGTCCACGAGAGGGAATTCTATCTGCTGGAGCTGGAGGTGTGGGTGGTTGTGAGCCACCTAGTTGGGTGCTGGGAGCTAAACTCTGCAAGAGCAGTGGATGTCCTTCCCCACTGAGGCCTCCATCCACCCCTTACCTTTGCACCCTTAAAAACAATGTAGCCTAGGGCTATACATACTTTAAGTATCCAATAAATATTTATGCTTAAGTTCAGTATTTATGCAACTCAAAATGTTGCCTATATATCTAGAATTCTTTTCACTGAGTAGAGAAATTGGTTTTCTTTTAAATTTTTTTTCTAAAGTAGAAATGAATTCAGATCTCACTGGATTTGATTACTGACATGAGGGTGATTTGTTTCATGTCTGAGAAAATAATTCTGGCTTTAGACTTTCCTGGGCTTTAATTATTGTATTTAGTTTAAGATAAATCCAGAGAACAATCTATAAGAATACTCCCCATAGCCAACCTTGCAGAAACCAGTGCTATCTTATTTAACACGTTATAAATTAATATCGATTTCTGTCAGAACTCGACAGTAAGAGATTGCCATTAGGCAGATATTCACATTTTGACAAATCTGCTGATATGGTTTCATAGTCCTTTGAGACAGAACCTATTTGCTGATGATACTTTAGCCATGTTCTATGTATTTCTAGCAAGTTCTTTGCTGTTTCTTTGGCCACATAATACAATAGAAATATAACAGTGTCAGTATGTACAGGACTGGGAATACAGAACTCCTTTGCTTCCTGATTGGTACAGAGTGAACCAAGATAGTCTGCATTTCTACTGGCCTCGCTTGTCAGTCAGTGATACACATCTTGCTCAGCTTGTTCATTCTTGCTGTATGTTGCACATCTTGCCAGTGGCATATCGTGATGGTTTGAATGAGAAATGTCTCCCACAAGCTCCAGTTTGAAAACTTGGCCTCCAGCTGATGATGCTGTTTGTCAAGGTAATGAACCTTTAGGTCATGGAGGCCTGCTGGGTAAAATACGCCACTCAAGGCAGGTTTTGAGTGGTTTTAGTCTCACCCCACTTCTGGTCCATTTTCTCTGCATTCTGCTGTGGTTGAAGATGTACTCTCTCAACTTCTCTAGTACTCCAGCCGCCTGCTGCAATTTCTCCTAGTCATGGTGGAGTTCCCCTTGGAAACCAAAAGCAAAATGAATGATGTTCCTTTTGATGTGGGTGTTTTTTTTTTTTTCACAGCCACAGAAAATAACTAGTACACAAAACAAGTTTATTTGAAGTCTCCTCTTTAAAAGAGACAAGGAAACAGATTGACCGTGAGCTGTACATTCTGACCAGAGAGCATTTGACCATAATCTCATGTAGCCAGTACGGTTGGTTGATGAGGTTATTCTCATTGTACCTGCAGATATGTCACCTTGCAGGATAGACTCACTTGGCCATTTGCATTTGTCTTATGTCTGTCTAGCATTTAGCTGCAGTATTCAAGAACTGATCACCCTTTTTCTTTTGTCTGTGAGAATCTTACTGGCCCTTCTTTTCTGTTATTCGATTCAACAAGGAGGGATGGAGGTAACCCAGACCAGCAGAACTGCTACCCTAGGAGACTTAGAAAACTGAACTTTAACTCTTGTTTAAGATCAGGAAAGGTGTTGTGGATGAATGAAAAGCATGGGAAACCCTGAGTTACAGTTCACGAACCATATTTATGAGAATTCTATGCAGTCCAAATGGTGAGCATGGAGCCTGGGGAATCTGTGTTTTCATGAGGCCACTGATGTGCAAAGGACAGAACTGCTGTAGTGGAGAGCGTCTTTCGCATACCGATTTGTTTCCTGACATGTATAAACACAGTCTCTGAGAACATTCCAGGACTCGGTGTTGGAGCCTGTTGTTTCATGGAGTGGTAAAATAATATCTTGCTTAACACTCTGTAACTCTAGAATTTACTTCCAAACCACAGGGCTCCTCATTAAATGAGAACGTGCCCCGAGGAATTGCTTACTTGAGTCACCCTTTCCTTGGGTGGCTAGATAATCTGTTCTGGAACTTAGTACCTGTTGAGAAAGGAGAGGCAGTGTGCTGGCTCAGTGCTTGTTGACATAAGGTCATAGAAGAATATTCTACTTGCATGGGTTAACCCTACATGTCCATTAGACTATGGAATTAGTGTCTATTTATCTATCACTGTTTCCTTCCTGTGACCTTGTGATCTAGCTATGAGAAGCTAGTGTCAATAATGCGTGTCAGATGCCCCTGACATCAAGGAATGAGTTTTGAATGGTCTTTTTTTTTTTACCATTTTTTTTTTAAATTTTTGAGAACACACTGTAATTAATTATATCATTTCCCCTTTCTATTTCCTCCCTCTGAACTCCTTTATATACCTCCCTCTCCATTCTGTTTCAAGGTCATGGCCTCTCCTTTCATTAGTTGTAATTACATGCATATATATATATGTGTGTGTGTGTGTGTGTGTACACATTCCTAAACACAACCTACTCTGTCTACATAAGGTTACCTTTTATGCATGTTTCAGTGCTGACCACTTGGCATTCAGTAAGCAGTTGATGGACTCGTCCCTGAGAAAGACTATTTCTCCTGTTCTGTGTTCCTTAGTTGCCTGTAGTTCTTCAAATAGTCTTTTATAAGGGGAAATTTGTAGTCACTCCTCACTGCAAATACATTTTGAGGTAATTTGATTAAATATGGATCCTGATGATAATATTTTTAGAGATTTGATCTGTGTTGCTGAGTCTGTAAATGGTTAGCCTTGATTGAAACATTTATTGCTGATATAAGAAAATTATGGGCTTCTAGACTACAATTTGTACTCTATTTTCCATGAATTTAATATAATGTGCTGTAATATAATAAATGTTATAAATTTATTTTCAACCATTTGAGTTTTATGACTTAGATTACAAAAAGTAATCACTGGTAAGTTCTGGTTTAGCCTCCTGTCAAGTAGCTAATGAAAGCATGTATCGGGAATGTTTGAGACGTACACATTTCATAGAGAGAAGAAAGGACAGCTCCTGTGGGTTCTGAGCATCACAGGCTTATTCCTTGGCCTTTGCGATGACTTCACCAGCACCAATAGCGGGAGAGCTACGGTTCAGTTCCTGATTCTCTCTTTTCTTAATGTTTTCTTTTGCTTCACTACATTGTTTATAAGGCTTAACTCTCTCCACACTGACAAGGAGAATTCAAAGAGAAGTGTCCTATTTTCTTTTCAGAGTATGAAATAACTTAAAATTAGAGGTTCAGGTGTTCACTGTATTGTGGCAGAGTGTATGCATTAATCTCTGCACAGCAGTCACAATGAGGTGAGGCATGTGAAGATTTCAATATTATAACCATCCAGCAGCCCACAGGGAAACAGAAATAATATCCTAGTTTCACAATCAGGCAATTGAGCCTTAGAGAAACAAATTAACACTTGTGCATCATGGGGCAGTCACCTGATCAAAGAGCTGTCATTTTCAGGCACCCATTGTCTCTATTCTGTGTTTTGCAAATATCCACTGTACTCAAGAAACATTCAAGACCCGAGCTTTTTCCTGATAGAAGGGATACAGCAATAAGCAACAGCTTTTGCCTATGAACTTGTACTATGTTGGGAATTACTAATCGATTATATCACTCTCTAAATATATATGTATTAAAACATATATTTATGTTACTTACTAACCACCATTTTCTGTGTTGATAATTATTAACAACATGAGTTGATTTGTTCCTTACCCATGTCTGAACTCTTTCAAAGTCAGAAAGAAAACAAGGTATATTTTAAGCTATGTCTAATTAATTTTAAGGCATGTCACTTCAGGGAAGCTTAGTGAACAGTATACACACACACACACACACACACACACACACACACACACACACACACTTCTTTTCAATCATTCCCTTCAACATTTCAGATTTTATGTGTACAATGCACATAATTAGTACATGCCATGACCTACACCACCTTGCTAAGTGTAGGGGAAAAGAGCTTGTCCGTGGATGTTTCATGATTGACAGTAAGGAAAAACAGGACCAAATGACCAGGAGTGTGACAAGGGATTTTGTGTGTGCATGTGCACAAGTGTGTGCATGTGTAGGTGTGTGCATAGTTAACTATTATAAGACTGTGCAAATAAGCAATTCCTTTCCATGCTATCCATCAGAAGAGACAACCATCTTTAAGAATTTGGGTTTTTAAAGGCTACACAAGATAATGTGCTGATTCTCCTCATTGGTGTGGAGGAGGTGACGAGAGTCAAGAGAGTGGGCAGCTGTTTGCTCGACTCTCCTTGGCTTTGCTAGCTACTCTGGGCCAATTCTCATTTTTTAAATGACTCAAGAAAAGTCTGATGGGGCGAGAGTATTTCCCAGAAATATTTCCATATGGCCAGAAATCCTGCCCAGTGGTCAAGAGTTTTAATTTAACGATTCCTAGAATGGCGATTTAGGGCATGTGTAAGGGTTTTGTGATCTGAAATACTTCCAACAGTTTCACTCCCAATATAACAATGCAATGGGAGGAGTGGAGGATGGGTGGTTTCATGGCTAGGAGTTGACCAGAGGCCCTCAACATCTGTGAGGCCTTACCAGAACATACGTGCCATGTGGCTGTCTCATGCATCAAGAAGAAAAATGTGGTTAATATGATGGCTGCAAAGATCCAGAAGAAATTTTGTCTGAGTCAAGCATAGACACCGCAGGAAACATTCTGTTTACCTGACACATTGTGTTCTTACTCTGCACCATTAAAGATAGGCAGGATGATTTACTCAGGAAGGAAGTAGGAGTCTAGAGACTTGGGTACAGCCTTGCAGCTATAGTCTATCTATCCATGGTCACCATTTTGCTCTTCATGAGGTACTGACTTAAAAAAAAAAAAGGTTATCTGCTTTCACTTCTTTTAACTCCGAGTGGTTTGGGGAGCCCAGGTTAGTTGAGACTGCTGGTCTTCCTATGGGGTCGCCCTCCTCTTCAGCTTCTTCCAGTCTTTCCTTAATTCAACCACAGGGGTCCTCAGCTTCTGTCCACTGGTTGAATGTAAATATCTATGTCTGACTTTTTCAGCTGCTTGTTGGGCCTCTTGGAGGGGCAGCCATGCTAGGCTCCTTTCTGTAAGCACACCATAGCATTTGTAATAGTGTCAGGCCTTGGGGCCTCCCCTTGAGCTGGATCCTAATTTGGGTTGGTCAGTGGACCTCCTTTCCCTCAGGCTCTTCTCCATTTTTGTCCCTGCAGTTCTTTTAGACAAGAACAATTCTGGGTCAGAGTTTTTGACTGTGGGATGACAACCTCATCCCTCTACTTGATGGCCTGTCTTTCTTCTGGAGGTGAACTCAACAAGTTCCCTCTACCTACTGTAGGGCATTTCATCTAAGGTCCCTCCCTTTGAGTCCTGAGAGTCTCTCACTTCCCAGGCCTCTGGTACATCCTACAGGGTCCCCCCACCTCCTACTTCCCGAGGTTACTTTTTTCCATTCTTTCTTCTGGCCCTCAGGGCTTCACTCCTGTTCTCCTAATACCTGATTATGATTCCCCTTTCCTGTCCCCCTCCCCTCTCCCACCCAGGACCCTCCCTCCCTCTGCCCCCTGTGATGCCAGAAGGAAAGAGAAAATCGCCACTGTATTCAATTTGATGAAGAAGTCTGCATATAGGCACTGGGAATTGTTTGAGGGATTGCATGGCACATGTTTGGGAGATGAATTCTTGAGTATAGAGCTGGGTCTCTACCATCACAACTATTAATAAAATAACAAAAATAGGTAACATAAATTATCAGGTAATTTTTAATTTTAGTTAATATAAATTTTAACATAATTGGCAATTTAAAGTACTGCAAGGTGTTTAAAGTAATTGGTGAAATCAGTTCCTTCATGAATATGTATGTGTTAACAAACTTGTTGATAAAATGCAGTTAAAAATATGCTTTGAGCTAAAACTATTGAGTAAGGTTGTCAACTTTGCACTGATTTTTAAATGGCTATCTGACTGCTTTATATATCAATAGCTGTTAGGAAGATTCATAGACTTTTCTATGGATATTTTATTTATTTTAGGTATGTATATAAGATTAGGATTATGAGGCCATGAGATTGTATATATACAGGAACTATACCTGCTTGTCTTTCTGTCTATCTATCTATCTATCTATCTATCTATCTATCTATCTATCTATCTATCTATC
>JANHMN010000014.1:65980693-65995074 GCA_030674055.1 Rhabdomys pumilio
ATCTATCTATCTATCTATCTATCTATCTATCTATCTATCTATCTATCACATACAGACACACATAGACACACATAGACACACACACACACACACACACACACACACACACACACACACACACACCCCATGTGTATGGGTAAATATGAAGGCCAGAAAAAGGCATCAGATTTTATGGAGCAAGAGTCCAGATGATTGTGAACTGCCCAAGTGGGCGCTGGAAATCAAAATTGGGTTCTTATCTCTCTACTTCCCAGGACAAATATTTTAATAGTAGTTTACATTTGAAATGTACTGTGTATTTTATAAAGCTGAAAAGTATCACCTTTTCCCCAGTGGTGTTGTGAAATAATATTTTCACAAAATTATCAGGCTACCTTAGGAAATACATGTTTATGCATAGAAGACACAGGACTTCCCAGTAGTTTTCAGTAAAACACACCCATGTTAAAGAGCTTCATGGTGCACTTCGTAAACAGCTCAACACCAGGGCCTTGACTAATTTCCCTGAGTCAGTTTCCTGTCTAGATTAAAACATGTTTGTCTTTCTCAAACTAGCATAACTTTTCTTATCATATACATGCCATTGCATGAAGAGAATTATTGGTGAGTGTGCATGGGTGTATTTGTGTGTGTTTGTATGTGTGCTTTATGTGGGTGCTTGTGAGTGCGTGTTTGTGATTATATGTATGTGTTTGTGTGCATGGCTTGTGTGTGTATTTGTGTGTATTTGTGTGTGTGTGTGTGTGTGTGTGTGTGTGTGTGTGTGTGTATGTATGTCTGTATGTATGTAAAATGCTAACAATCATGTGGAGAAGACTTCTCACCTGGCAGACTGAGGTATTTGCAACTGGCAAGTCTGAGTTTCAGCCACAGCCGTGTTGCACATCTGTGCCCACTGTGAGACTCCTAAGAGCCTGGTTTCTCAGTGTAGCCTTGACTTAGCCTCTAAGCTTCTCTCCTGTAATCTCTCAGAACCCCCATTAAACACCGGAGAGAGACACTGGACAGTAAAGTACTTTGAGGGCTGTGAGCACATTTTATTTGATCTACAGCATGATATGAAGGGAAAACTCATGTGATTCATGGAGATGTAGGCCATGATGTGTAGAACACGTTGGTTCTGACTTTTACTTAGGGACTTACAGGCAGATACCACCAATACACTTAATTTGGTCTGAAGTTTGGTGCCATACTAGTGTCATATTTTTTTCTAGATCCCTGGGCTTCATAATGTTTTTTTCTTGATTTGTGTATTGCTGTTTTTGCTTCCCTGAGTGAGTTTGTGATCAATATACTTGTTGGGTGAAAACACCCACTAATTTAAATTCCAGTCTCCCCCTGTATTCCTGTAGAATTTCTTGAGAGAAGATATTACATGTGCTTATATTTTAACTCTCTCTGTTGATAATGGAACAGCCCCTGCCTCCCTCCCAGTAGGAACAGGCAAATATAGACCTGTAGGGTACTGAGTGTCTTGGTGCCATTGAGTTAGGATGGTGTCTTTGGGGTCATGATCCATCGTTGACAAGATAATGGAACATTTTCTTAAAAAGAAAAAAAATCTTTGACAATATCTTCCAACTTCTGGATAATCAAAAATGACCGTAGGTCTCACATTATATTAAGGAGGGAAGTTGTAGAAGTTTTCCTTATGTTATCATAATTAGAGAGTGCTTAGAATTCTATCGTGATTGATTGTTTTTATATCATTTTCATAACAGCATAACATATCCTGCACTTTGTCAATTATATATAAATATTATAGTAGTTTACCTTCCTACTTGGACTAAATGTGCTATTGCACCCCAAACACCAAAACTTACACAGAATTGCATATCCTAAGCCATTCTGATGACAAGACATAGTTTTGCCCACAAAGTGCTCAAAGCAGTTATGGTCCATACCATCATGTCCAATGAATCTAATGAATAAGGAGGAAGAGGTTCTGTTACTGGAACGCCGTTCATTGCCACTGGCTTCCGCCTCCCATATGGCAGATAGTCTCGGAACTATTCTTCACCCACCTGCAGATGGGAACTCCCTATGCTGTTGGGCAAGTGCATGGTTTGGCTCTGCCTATCAGAACATGTAGCTTCTAGTAACTCTTCTCAGACTCACTCAGGGTTTCCATCATTTTACAGTACCCATCAGCCCTATGACTCAGTTTCTCATATTAGCCTGACAAGCTTGAACTGCATCAGAATATATATATATATATATATATATATATATATATATATATTGTTATTTGATAAAATATATATATTATAATGTTATTTGATAGAATAATCTCTCCTCACTCATTTATTCTACAAGTAAATAATTTTCTTGCTTTAAACTACAAAATTAGTGAATGCTCATTGAAATTCAATCAATATGTAAGAATATTTTAAAACGTATCCTTGCTACCTTGGAGTGACTGTACTTGACTTTGTACCCACACATGTAAAATATTTATTTGCTTTCTTTCAGTCAAAAATTGAATTTTTTTCTCTCCCTCTGTTGATAAATGTGCATATTTTGTTTTCACTCTACATCGTTACTGGATTTATATGCCAGAATGTCGACTTTTACTGCGTTGGTTTTACAGGCTGCACGATATCTAATGGTACGGATATATCATAATTTATTTGATCTCATTACTTAGAACCTCGGTCTATTCATTTCAAACAAGTAAACGTGTTTGCTTCCCCTCATCCTGGCAACTTCTAATCTGAGGCTTTACGGCCTTGTTTGGCAGGAGGATGCTATTTGTGTTTCTAGCCCATTGAGATGGTTCCCGTGCTTACAAAGTTCAATGGCTCTACACCCTCCTTCCCTATTAGCCTGTGCCTTATTTCCTACCTTTGTTGATTGCTTGGTGGGTTCTTTCAGCAAAAATGTTGAGAGATGAGGGCCCACAATAATACGCAACCATTTCCATACTGAGAAGACATTAAGTCACAAGTCAGAAGAAGGCAGGCAACATGGAGACACTTTCTAAGGGTGTTTCCCACTGAAGGGAATGTAAAACATACTGACTGTGATATTAAGATAGTTTGTTAGTTCTATCAAAGCTTTCACTAAGGGAACTGATGGGCATGGATGGGAATGGGGGAGTTGGTACCTGATCTGGGCTTCCAAGGGTAGACGTGGATCTAGTTCTGACATAGACCTGGTGGAATGTGTTCTAGGCAGAAGGGAGGGTGACAGGCCTGGGAACAGTTAGCATGACAGTGCTGTTACTGTGCCCTAGTTTGACCAGTGCTTCTTGTTCATGCAACATGCATCTATTTTCACATTAATAACATCGGGTTCTTATTTCTATACCCTTGGCTTTATATAGTCTTATCGAATTCAAATATTTCTAATTTTTAATTCTTTTTATTTTAATAAATATTGATTTACTATATTATATATGACTCTAATTTTATGTCAGTTTTCTCTTTGGGACATTTATGCATGTTTTGCAGAGCTGTTGGCCATCAACTTGAGCGTGATAACATGGGGATGACTATACGCTTTCAGTAGACAGTAGACTCTGATGTTGCTTCTAAGATTTTTCTATCATGAACAGTACCATTATAAATTTTTATGTGTTTCTTGAGCAGATGTGGAGTTTTCCCAACACCAAGGCAGTAGTCACTCACAGCTGTTCTGAGACACTGAGTCCCTCCTGTTGTCTCTGTCTAGGAGGGTACTCATTTGTTTTCTATGAAACACATTTTTTTGTCTGTATTCTTACTTGTTTATACTCATCAAATCTTATTCACTGCTTCCTAATTCCTGGGGAATACACTGCTTTGTTATCAAGTTGGCTCATATGATTTTAAGCTACGTGTTCTTTTTAAAATGTGTTATGGAAGCTGGGAACTGAGATGAGAGAACAGCAGCCGGCGTGATCTCATACCCTGTGGGGCTGGTCAGCTGGCTGCTTTCCGTGGTATAGCCTACTCTACACCAGCATTCATAGGCAGAGGAGTCAACGGCAACGCGCTCTGCAGACTGAGTTACCTCATGGCTGCTTCTTAGCCTTTAGATGGCATAAACAGTCATTTATTTATCCTGCAGCAATGCTTATGACCTTCATTGTTTGGGAGCTATTCGACAAGCTATGCGCTGTTTCATTACCTCCTTAGGAATTGTATCTTTGAGCTACTCTTTTTGTATTATCATTAACCTCTACACCATCGTTTGACTTTTAATATTTTGAAACGTAGATGCAAAAAATATGTCGGAATTACTTTTAACCCATAATGACCTTTACTACAATATCCATGGTGACCTTTTCATACTCCAGGATAATGAACTGAAGAACACAGTACCTTCTGTTCCCAGCACATATACATGTCACAGCGGAGTGTAATGGGCTAATAATTAGATGCTTTTGTGGCCATTCAGTTATGGTCTATTTTGACCTGTTTTTGAAGTCTTACATGTAGGCTATTAGAGATCTGGTAGTTTTCTGTAGATCCTATTGTGAAACTCATTGCAAGTATGATTCATTGACTATAATAAACTGAGCAGGCCCTTGCCTTGATCTGGAAGGAAGTGCCTAGACCTTCATAATGAGCTAACCCATCAGCCATCAGCTATACATTTTGACATCGACACCTTTCAGTGCCTTATAAAAAAGTTCATAAGACTTACAATGCATGCTACTATGGCTTAGGACCTGGGGATCTGTAGAGAATATAAAAGACTCTCCACTTACTTATGTCCCAATGTGTTAAATAGTATTTAATCAAAGACATTAATTGATTGCCAAACATAAACTTTATAGGTCCTCTTAGTATCCTTTCGATGAGTGACATCAAAGCCATTGGGAAATAATTTGCTTCACTGACCAAGTCTCTGTGCTTTATGTTACTCTCATTCATTCTCTCAATTATATTCTTCCTGGCTTGATTTTCCTTCTTTGAAGGTGCTGAATATTTTTGTCTATGCCCTTTTGGAATATATTAATATATTTATTGTTTATTGGGTATGTTTAAAATGGAAGAATAATGGTTTTATATACATATATTATGTGGTTAAATTATGGGGATTGTGACCTCTTTTTAAATAAATCTTTTGTTACAGGTTTTAAAACACCCCACAAGTCATCAAACAAGCAGTTTCATGTAGTTTTAAGTGCTATGAAGCAGAGATGTTAACAGCCTCAGGTAGGAGGAAAAGGAAGGTTTAGTTGGCTTGGGAGTTATATTGAATAAAGGCTGAGTCACAGGAAGAAAGCACTGTAAAGAACCTAAAGAAGATGTAAGTGCTAAGAGTCAGCCAGAGCTTCTGCAAGGTCAGTGGATGGAGAGGCAGAAGGAAGATCATGCTTATATGTGTGCCTGTGTGGAGCTGGCCTGTGGTGAAGGAGGGAGCTGGAAAAGGAAGGTCCGGGAAGGTTGCACTGGCCACAGAAAAAGGTTTTTTGATGGAGTCAGTGGTTTTCACTGTTGGGAGGCTCCTTGGAGAACTACTGAAGGTGTTTAAGAAACTATAACCACTTTATCAAGCTCCTTGTAGTTTCTGCTGGTTGTAGCTTCAAAAACCAAAAGCATTTTTGAGGACAGGAGTGCAAAGCCTACTGATCAATGACAAGGCTTTCTGCAAACCCAGGAGAAGTGAGAGGGCAGGGTTGACCCAGGAGAGGCTGAAGTGAGAGAGCACTAAGCTAGAGACTATAGTAAGAGAAGTAAGCAAAGGTCGCCGTTTGGTGCTTATTTAGAACAACAATGGCAGCATTTACTCATGGTTTAGCATATTATCAGGTGTATTAGAGTAATAAAAAACAGGACTCCAACTCTTAAGTGAGAAACTTGAGCAGAAACCTGGGCTAAGAAGAGGTAATATTAGTGAGGTTTTTGTAAAACTACATGAAACTGCTTGCTTGCTGATTTGTAGGGTGTTTTAAAACCTGTAACAAAAGATTTATTTAAAAAGAGGTCATAATCCCAACAATTTAACCAATATATATATATATTATATATATATATATATATATATTTAATATATATATATTTTATATATATTTAATATAAAATTTAATATATATATTTAATATATAAAATATATATATATATATTTAAAAACATGATTTTCCATTTTAAACATATCCGATGTTTAAAGACTTTTTTTTGTTTTGTTTTGTTTTAAGTAAGTATAAGTGAAGGAGTGAATATACAGGGTTTGGGGCATAGGTTTCCAGATGATAGAAGGTAACAGAACATTGAGGTGGCCTTTGCAGAGCTGATGATGGACGGCTGGAGCTCTGGAAGGCCTTAACATAGGCTAAAGCCTGGTCAGTGAGATCACTGGCTCCCAGACCTGTGAATGATTGTACAGCTACTTACTTATCCATGTTCCATTCCCAGTGATACACACATTCATTCTGGAAGTGAGAGGCAGACATTCAGGACAGCAGCATGGCAAGAGAGATACTAACTAACACTTCATTGGCTCCTGGCTCCATGTTTGGAAAGTAGGAAAGGATGACAGTATATGTACTATAAAGTCATTTACAGGAAATACATATATGAATTCCATCGACAAACCTGTTTTGTAATTTAATAAACATTATTAATCATTAGTTATGAGAAATTTTGTATTTATTATACTCTCATTAATTTTCATTTTATAATGCATATTTTATGCACACTTTTTGTGCAGATTTGCCACAAACATATTAATGTTATTAAGTTTTGATTATGTTTTGATAGACAGTGTTGTAACAGAGTCAAGTAAACATATGTCAATTTTCTATGTTTGGTATCAGGTAGGCACAGTGTCCATCCCAGGTAAAATTTGAAAAATCAAGTAAGAAAATTTTCACTAACTAGTTTATTTTTTTTAATTGCATTAGTAGTTTGATTTTATCTCATAGTATTTCATGATATTTATATTTCATCCTAGAATAATTACTTTAATAAAGTTTCTCTGCCTTGAATGGTAATGTCTCTTCTTTGTTCTTGTTTTTTCATATGGTTCTGGTGAATGATGAGAACTGGAATTACTTATCTAGACCCCAAGGGCTTTTGTGCATGGCCATGGCTCCCTTTTGTTCTCACTGTTCCCGGCCCTTGAGAACTCCTCTTTTCAGCTCATCTGCCTATAATAATCCCTTCATCCCTCTGACCATTAACTGGAAAATTATGACATTTAGAAAGGACATTTCTCAAAACCATGGGAATCAATGTATTTGGACCAGATGTTAAGAGAATTTTAATAGGAGATAAAACATCTGTGACAATGGATGGCAGAGCCATGGAAAAAAGGAACACATGCATAGCATTTTAATAGAAATATGTGCAAAGTGGCAATGGTAGTGTGTATGCATCCACGAACTCAGCTCTCGGATGCTGAATGAGTCCAGAAACTTCACCGCCTTGCTTGAAAATGAGGCTGAGAGTAGTAATTGTAACTTTGGACAACAGAGTCTATAGCAAAAATAAGTGATGTGGGGAGAGGCAGAAAAAAAATTCAAGAATGGCTACAAAGATGCTTAAGAACTGGATCTAGAGAAAGTAGTCTCAAAACCAGAAGAAACGGAGAGACATGGCTAGAGTTTAGATAGACAAAAGCCTGGGTGTGGTAAGTGGGTCCCTGGATGATAATGTAGACGCCTGAATATATATGTTCTTGTCTATCATAGGTAGCGGGCATGACAGAGACATTCAGTAAAGAGGAGGGAGGGGACACTGTGACCAGGAAGTGCATCTTCACTTACAGGAAGGCTGAGACATGCAATTCCAGATATGGTAAAGAGAGAGGGAGATTATGGTACTATGGATCCCAGGGAAGGAGGCTTTAGGGAGTAGTCTCAGCATTGGGCACATCACCAGAGTCAGTCATATAAGATCACTGGATGTGCCAGTCAAGCAGAGACCAGTGTTGTTGAACCCACAATGGCCGTTTCTGCCAGACATGGCGATCTGCTCTTACATGTTCTTATAAAGAATACACATAGTGATTGTCATGAAAAGGTGCTGTCCCTATGTGACCTATGACCTATAATATTGCACTACTGAGAGTCACTTACAACATGACAACTGTAATCTGCCTTACGATTTTCTTGCCTTAGAAAACAAAGCCACGTGAGTCTTTTAGAAATTGTTCATATGGTTTTATTGCCTGACGTCTCCATTATTTAACTGTTTTTTTTTTTCCTTAGAAAACGCTCTTGTAGCTAACAGAAGCGGAATGGATAAACTTTCACTTCGTTTTAAAACCTGCTGACAGATAAAATTAATATTGTCTTTGAGCAAATAATAATTTTATCTAATGGACTCCATTTATTTTATCATTCCTCCGGGCAATCTAGAGCTAAACAGGGGGAAGGAGGCAAAAGCATAATAACAATTCCGTTTGAAGAGAGGTATAAAACAAGGTCACTGGAGCTGAACTATTATTGAAATGTATAAAATGGTTTAATGTTTTCTTTTCCCCATTTTATACTATAAGGTCATTTTATATAGCCATAAAATTTCTTCTCATCAGAGTTCATGTATGGTGGAAGTCTCTGGATAACAGTCTGTTCCTATTCAATAACTGAGGGTGGCAGCCTGTTGTCTTTCTCCACATAAGTCTGATAAGTGTCTTCATTAACATATCCTTAAAATCATTTCACTAATCATGTATGGAAAATTGCTTTTGGCTGAACTTTGACAGTTAGGGTGTATGTATTAAAACAATACAAAGGTGTTTGATTTTTTTTTCAATGTGCATAAAAATTGAAGGTTTAATGTCTGATGTCTGTCCCGATTCCCCCTTTACGGTAAACAAAGCACATGGAAGCTTTAATCTCTATATATTTCTCTAATAGTAGTGTCGAGTCATGATTTTAGATACATGTTAGGGTAGCTATTGGCTGGAACACTGTGTTAACTTAGTGTTATGGCTTTACCAACTCTTCATCTAATTCTCATTCCGAGAAACTAGAATATCTGGTACAGCAGCATAAAGAAAGCAGGAACTCATTTGGTACCTTCCTGCCTGTGCTGGGCATGAAAGGCTTTGAGTTTCCTGGATCATTTTTTCCTGCTGCTCTGAACTTTCATTTTAATCCTGTCTCAAAAAGCACAGCTTCTGTCTTTGTTTCTATTCAAAGGAATCCCTCCGTGGTGGATCTAGTTTGAACTTTTGTTTTATATTTACCAATGTGTACACTAATAATCTATGCTAAAACGATAAATATGAAACATAAGAAATGAATTTTTACCTGTTTGATGATCATAAACCCTGCCTGGGAGTACTAAGTCCTTTCCACCTTTGCTCCAGCTCTGGTGCACAGCACCAAGGAAAGACATCTTTTAATTTTGCTGCCTGGATTAACAATGCCCTGAGCGTACCTCTCCTCTCTGGGCCTGTGGTTCACCTCACTGTATTTACTCTGCAGACATGACTGAAGTGACTCAGCTCATCTAATCTCTTGTTTATAAGTAGGCTTTCGAGACTCAAACAGAAAGGCCAACTTAATCAGCACAAAGCCAGGGGCTGCAGGTCCTGTTTTGACATGACTTGCTACTCACATTTGACCTTCCATACGTTATGGAATGTGGTTGAGCTCTGACTCTGTCAGCTACAAAGGGAATGGATAGGCAGGTGCTTTTGAAATCCTTTTTGACTACTCAACTTCTGGGAGTGACTAATTCATTAATTGTCTCATGTGGACCGAGGGGCTAAGCAGAATCACAGTGTGACTATCAATGACAACTGATAACTAAAGGTTAGCTCTGTTTCTTCTGATTGGTTCGTGCAGCCCATTCAGTATGCAGGAGCACATTGGTACCCAGACAATGAGTTCAAATCGTAGCTTGTGATAAAAAGAAATAGAACTGGTAGACACATGGCCGTTATGAGACAATCTAGATAAATCTTTGATGAAAAGCAGTTAAGTGTCAGGCACTAGAGTTGTTATGGTGAGGTTCTAGTCAGGAGCTGACAAGCTGACTGAAGCCAGTACTGGCTGTGTCTGGAAATAGAAAACTGCTTTCTCCTTGAGCCATGGATAACTGGAGCTGAGGTGAGAGCCACAGCATCAGCAACATACAAACGAGAACACAATGTTTCCTGTGAATTGCTCCAGAGAGGATTAAAGCTAGGAAGCTTTTCTGGATGCATGGTTGAGATGAAAGAGGGCTTTCTGGATGCATGGTTGAGACATAAGAAGGTTTTCTGGATGCATGGTTGAGATGCAGTTTGCAGCAACTTGGTGATTTATAAAAGGGTTCAAAGAAGCAAGAGAGAAATTCAGAGGGTTTGGGATAGGACAGGCTCTTGCCCTGACATCAGGTGCAAACCAGATTCCGAACATGTTCTGGGAGGCAGGTTTGGGTGGTGCATGATGGGAAGTTCACCCAATCCCCTGAATAGTGCCAAGGAATGGAACAACTGACTGAGATATGGCCACTTCAGCGATACTCTCTGTCCTCTTTATAAATTTGCTTCTTTGTGCGTTTGGGGTGACAGGATCTGTAACTTGCAGTTAGGTGGCACAAGTACACTGAGAACTTCCTGCATCAGCTTCAGCTTTCTGGTGACAGCACTGCTGTATTCCAGGCGAGTTTGGGGCATGGCTTCAAGTCCTTGCTGAGGCCACCTTTCTGGATTAGCTCACTCTCTTGACTTTCTTGTCTTCCCACAGGGCAACCATGGATGCCACTGTGTAAGGCACAAGGCAAAGAAGGCTTTGTGTCTCTGAAGCCTGCCAGAACATCTGAATATATCTAATTTTACAATACAGCTTAGAAGCCACTCAGCCTCCCCTGAAAGGATGTACATTAAGCTTGCGCTGGATCTGTTTTTATTAATAACTGGTTAGCTACTGCTCCCTGAGGAGAGCTCCCTGTATAAGCTTTCGTTCTTTTGATTCCTTTTTGATCTGACAGCATTTTTATTTTCTAAAAGGAACAGTTATTTTTCTGTCCCCCACATCTATTCAGCCGCAGTGTGGGTGAGATTTGGAAATGTTATTTATCACGCAAACACTTCTATGCAGAGCCATGCTTATTTGGATCCAGCTTGTAGAGCGGACCTCCCACATAAGGAAACCAAAGGGAAGCTTCAGGGATTTTGAAATAAATTCTCTAAAAATGCATAGATGTCACAGTCCAGGTTCGCCTTCTGTAAAACATCATCATCACAGCAAAGCTATTTTTATTAAGTTGCTTAATATATATTTAATATTCTGGGGCTGGTAGGATGGTATCAGGAAAAAAAAGTTAGTTGATTCTTTAAAAAGGCTTTCAAACTAAAGTTTTTAAAATTCAGTAAATAGTTATAATTAATATGGTTTCCAGTTTTATGACAAAATACTGAAATGATGCAATACACACGTGGGAGATGTATGTAAGTATATTTTATATAATGACGATAACTTGAGTTCTAAGGAAAGAAAGATGTTGAGAAATCAAAATGCGGAGCTTTCAGCAAAGGGCCCCTTTTGGCAATGCCTGGAAGTGGTTTTTGTTTAGTTGGTTGTTGTTTTTTGTTTGCTTTGTTTGGCAAAAGTGAAGAGAGGTGTGTGATGTTGGTTAACACACCTAGCTGCCCTGGACAAATAGTCACCTTGTTGCAATGTCAGTAGTCTAAGACTGAGTACTCTGCATTAGATAGAACTCCAATCACTGAGGCAAGAGAGCCCGCACCTCCTTAAGACATGGGATTTCAGCTTATTGTATTATGAGAGAAAAGGTTTTTTGTTTTTTTTTTTTTAAACAGAAAGGGTGATATGTAGGAGGAGCTAAGGGGGAAGAAGTATCGAGAGGAAGAGAAGGAGTAAGGAGAGGAGAAGAAGAAGGAGAGGAGAAGCTAGGTGGTGAGAGAGAGGAAGAGTAAGAAAGAGAGGTGGGTGGAATGGAGACAGATGTTCACGTGTCTCCACCAGTCAAAGATAGATTATATATCCAGGTTGGGTATTGGGTTACACGTCTGATTGAGCGTTACCAAACTTATAAAGCCTTTGATTAACAGTTAAAAAAATTGTATAAAAGCAAAAAGGAAAGGGGGGCATGGGGTAGGGGTTTTTTAGGGAGGGGGAATGGGAACAGGGGATGGCATCTGAAATGTAAGTAAAATATCCAATAAAAAGAAAAAAAATAGAGCAAAAGTTTAAAAAAAAAAAGAAGGAAGACCTACTTGCTACTCAATGTTGAGCCTACCCAGCTCTGCAGAATAGCGTCTCTATGATGAATGTTCAGAAAACTCTAGCTTCTACATGAAGTTTTTGTCACTTTACCACAGAGACAATATGTGGCAATTTATTCTAGATAAAACGGTTACATTATACTCTGAAAATTAAACCATAAGGAGTACCTCATTGAAAGTGTTTCTGGAGTTTTCCCGGGGCAATTTCCTCAGGTCATCCCAGACTCCATGTTCTATTTAGCTCCTGTCTCTATGGTGTTTCCCTCACATGGTCTTTGCCCCTTGAGCTATTGCTCTCCTCCTTTCACCCAGGAGACAAAGATTTTAAGGTTCAGATTAGCACAGTCAAGATTTCTTGTAAACAAAGGATGCTGGTAGTTATGGTAGATATTCATGGCCTGCTTCGCTTGATGTTGGTTGCGTAGTGACTATTCCCATGACCCACGTATAAAAGGCTTGGCCCTCTGCTTATGACAGTAGTGGAGAATAGCAGAATCTTCAGGAAGTGGGACCTACTAGAATGAAACTAGATGCTAGTCTATGTCCTCACAAGGATATTAGTCTCTGGCTCTGGAAAACTCTTTGTCTTGGCTGTCATGGAGTCAGAGGTCCCCTCTGTCACCAGGTCACGAGGTGTGCTGATGTCGTAGACTGAAAGCAGTCTAGCTGAGTGATCAGACTCGAAACCACTAAAAGCATGAGCCACAATGATCTTTTCTTTCGTGTGAATATCATTGCAGATATTTTGTCCCAGTAAAAGGCACCTGACTAACCTAATAGTTAATGATATTCTCTGTTGGCTTATTCCTGACAAACTGACCAGCCTTAGTCTTTCATCTCATGGAAATGAGCTCCATTTTGGAGGTAAAAGCAAGGCAGTACTGTGTGGCATTTGCTCTGTGAGAGTTCAGTGGAGATGCTGTTTTGGGTGGCAGGCATGGTTATAGTGCTGGCATCACACCTATCATGGAGTTAGGATGGACTGGGGTTGGGACCACTTGTATCTCTTCTTGGTTTATCTTATTGCTATGTTGGGTTTGTTTTCACATAGAGCTGTCTCAGCTAGAGCAGCCACCATAAGCACCCCAAACATCCTTGGTCTTAACAGAAACGAGTCATATCTATGCACTCTTTTGTTTTTCTTTTCTTGAGAATCAATTTTTTATATACAATGTATTCTTACCATGTTTTCCCTTCCCTCTATATCTCCCAGTTCCTTCCTCTCACCCTCATCCATATCTACCCCCTTTCTGTATCTGTCTAGAAAACAAGCAGGTTTCTAATCGATGATGATAACATACAAGGTAGAAAATAAAATCATAATAGGATAAAACAAACCAAGAGAGCCGAAGTAAAGGCACAAGAAATAGGTCTAGATGCAGAAAGTTTCTGCTTTGCACATTCAGGAATCCCATCATATATATGCAAAGCCCATAGCATAAAAAAGAAAAGAAAGGTGAAGATATTTTGTTGTTGTTGTTGTTTTAAAAAATAAAAAGACTGACACAGCATTGTGAGACAAGGAACCTTCAAAGATGCCTGCGAGATTGTTTGCTGTTGGGCATGGAGCCCACTCTTAAAAATGGTTTGTTTTTCCAGTGAGACCATGTCTTAGTTTCCATTGCTGTGAAAAGACACAGTGATCAAGACAACTCTTATAAAGGACAGCACTTAATTGGGGCTGGCTTACAGGGTCAGAGGTTTGGTCCATTGTCAAGGCTGGAAGCATGGCAGCATGCAGGCAGACATGATTCTGGAGCAGGAGCAGAGAGTTCCACATCTTGTTTCAGAGGGAACCAGGGGAAGACTGTCTATTCCCCAGGCAGCTAGGAGAAGGGTCCCAAAGCCTACCCTCACAGTGACACACTTCCTCCAAAAAGGCCACACCTACACCAAACAAGGCCATATCTCCTAATAGTGCCACTCCCTAGGCCAAGCATATTGAAACCACTACAGAGCACCTTGAAAAAAAAACTATTATTTTTCATTTGCAAGTGGTTATCAATTGGAGATAGCTCTGGGTTAGGATTCGGGCATGTGTCCAAGTCTCCTTTTAGGACTCCATTTTGTACAGCCCCATGAAGGCCCTGTGAAGACTGCCTTAGTTCCTGTGAGTTTACATGTACATTGATCTTGCTGATTTAGAGGGTCTTTTTTTCTTGGCATTCTTCAACCCTGTGGTTCTTACATTCTTTCTACTGCTGCTGCTGCTGCTGCTGTTTCTCCTTCTCCTTCTCCTTCTCCTTCTCCTTCTCCTTCTCCTTCTC
>JANHMN010000014.1:65995084-66007016 GCA_030674055.1 Rhabdomys pumilio
TTCTCCTTCTCCTTCTCCTTCTCCTTCTCCTTCTCCTTCTCCTTCTCCTTCTCCTTCTCCTTCTCCTTCTCCTTCTCCTTCTCCTTCTTCTTCTTCTTCATTCTCTGAGATCAGAGGGGAGGGATTTGGTGGAGATATCCTGTTTAGGGCTGAGTTTTTCTAGGTCTTTTACACTCTGCATATTGTCTGGCTGTGGATCTCTGTATTTGTTCCCTGCTTGCAGGAGGAAGCTTCTCTAATGAATGTTGAACAAAGTATTGATCAATGAATAGAGCAGTGTGTCAAGCTTTGTGCCAGCATTGCACAAACACATAGAACCACTGTTGAATCAGTGTGGCAATTCCTCGGAAAGATAGCAACATGTTAACCTTACAAGTAGGAGACTGACCATTGTAGATTGAAGGGTTAGTAGTTAGGTTGGCATTTGTGTTTCTGCTCCTTCAACAGGGAGTAGAGTATTTCCTGGTCCCAAGTATACTAGCCTGGAGGCGTGAAGCTCTAGACAGGCACTGGCTTGACTTCTCTGTGTTCAGTGAGTTATGTAGGTGTTATTTTCAGAAATAGGGATTTGCCCTCAGATTGTGGAGAGCAACTTACAGACTCGACAACAGCCTGGGCTTTTTGTAAGTTTCTGTGGGGACCATTTTGGAGAATAACTCAATTATTTGTAACCCATTCTTGTTACTGAAGTGTCATTTGATGAAGAGTTGTGGCCATGTCTCCATTATTTGGGAATTTAATTCAGAATTTAGGAGGCTTCTACTATATTAGGTTTCCAGATACCCCTGGAAGTGGCCCTTAATTTTAGCTGTCTTTCCTTATATTCCTCCCTTTATCCCCCCTTTCCCCCACTTCCCCATTTGATCCTCCCTGTCCAGTTAACACTTCTCATGCATCCACCACTACCTGTTCTATTTCTTTGTCCTAGGGAGATGTGTCTTTCCCAGTTACTTACTCTGTATCTATTTTACAAGATTGTAACTCGCTTATCATTGTCTTAACAACCAACATCCAATATAAGCAAATGCATGCCATACTTGTCTTTCTGTGTCTGGGTTACCTCATTTAGGATGAAGATTCTAGTTTCATCTATTTACCTGTGAATTTCATGATTTCATTTTCTGAAGATGGAGTAATATTCAGTTGTGTAAATGTACCACTTTTAAAAAAATCATTTATCCTTTAGGGACATTTTAGTTGTTACCAGTTTCTGGTTATTATGAATGTAGCAACGATGAACATGGTTGAACAAGTGTCTCTCAAGTAGGATGAAGCATCCTTTGGCTTTATTCCCAAGAGCTCTATAGATGGATCATGAGGAGCACTGTTTCCTATCTTTCTGAGGAATTGCCACACTGATTCAACAGTAGTTGTATGCATTTGTACTTCCTCCAGCAATGCATGAGTGTCCTCTTATGCCACATTCCTGCCTTCATGAGCTGTCACTCGCTTTATTGATCTTGGCCATTTTAACCAGTGTAAGACAAAATCTCCAAGATGTTTTGTTTTGTATTTCTCTGATGACTAAAGATGAACATTACTTTAAACCTTTCTCAGCTATTTCACTTTCAACTTTTAGTCACTATCTACATATGTACCCCATTTGAAAATTGGGTTATTTGTTTTCTTGATGTTCATTTGTTTTTTAATTCTTTATAATTTTGAGTATTAGCCCACTATCTCTGTATAGTTGGTAAAAACACTTTCCTATTCTGTAGCTTCCCTCTTTTCCAAACAATGATGTCCTTTGTTGTGAGGAAGCTTCTCAGTTTCATGAGGTCTCATTTATTAATTGTTGATCTTAACTCCTGTACTAATAATGATGTTCTGTTCAGAAAGCCTGTGCCCATGAGTTCATGGTTATCCTGTCTTTACTTGCATCAGGTTCAGTGTATCTAATCTTACGTTGAAGTCTTTGACCCATTTGTAGTTGAATTTTGTTTAGGGTGATAAGCTTATTCAGATTCTTACATGCAGCCATTTAGTTTGATCAGCATCATTTCTTGGTGATGCTGTCTTTTTTCCAGTGTGTATTTCTGGCTTCTGTATCAAAAATCAGGTGCCATAGGTGTATGGATTTATATCTTGGTCTTTGATTTGATTCCATTGATAAACATGTCTGTTTTTGTTTTAGGACCGTATTGTTTTATTATTATAGCTGATAATTGTCCTTTCAAAGTCTCGAAAGAATTATGCTATAATTTTGAAGGGGATTGCGTTGAATCTATAGATTGCTTTTGGTAGGATAGCAATTTATATTAATTCTGCCAGTTAGATAATTATGCCAATCCATAAGCATGGGAGGTCTTTCCATCTTCTGATATCTTCTTAAATATCCTAAACTTTTATGATATAACAAGTCTTGTACTTGCTTGGTTAAAATTACCCTGTATTTTATATTTTTGAGGCTATTAAGAAAGGTGTTTTACCCATGATTCCTATCTCAGTCCATTTGCCATTTGTATATGGAAGGCTACAGATTTTTCCGAGGAAACTGCATTCTGCTACTTTCCTGAAAGTATTTACCAGTGGTAGGAAGTTTTCTGCTAGAATTTTCAGGATCATTTATGTATACTATCATATCATCTGAAAATACATATAATTCGACACTTCTGTTCCAGTTTTATCTTTTTAGTCTTACTCACTTGTCTTGTTGGTTGAAGTGGTTTAAGACTTCAAGCACTATATTGAATAGGTGTATACAGAGTAGACACTGTAGTTTACCAGATAACTGAACTTACTACAGGAGAAATCAGGCAATAGCCTTGATCTCATTGACACAGGAATGTCTTATTCCTGATTTTCATAATAGCTTTAGTTTCTCTCCATTTAAGTTAATGGTGACAATGGGCTTCTAAACTCCCTTCATTTTGTTGAGGTAGATTCCTTGTATCTCCAATCTCTCCAGGACTTTTATCATTAATGGATATTGGATCTTGTCAAAGGCATCTCTACGTCTAATGAGATTTTTGTGTTTCATTTTCTTTATAGGATGATTTATATGTATTGATTTATGTATGTTGAACCATCAATATATCCCTGGGGTGAAGCCTACTTGATAACGATGGATGATCTTTTTTGATGTGTTCTTAGATTTGGGTTCCAAGTATTTTAATGTGTATTTTGGCATCTATGATCATAAGGAAAAATGGTCTGTAATTCTCTTTCTTTACTAAATCTTTTTGTGGTTTAGATATCTGGGTAACTATATTAAATAAATTTGGCACTCACTATTTCCTCTGTTTCTGTTTTGTTAAATAGTTTGAGGAGTATTGGCAATAACTCTTCTTTGGAAATCTCTTAAAATACTGTGCTAAAAACCATCTGGTCCTGGGCTTTTATCGGTTAGGAAACTTAATCACTGCTTGTATTTCACTAGTGATTATTGTCTGTTTAAATTAATCATTTTATCCTGATTTAACTTGTCTCAAGAAAATTATCCATTGTTTTTTATATTTTTCCGATTTGATGGCATACAGGTTTTTAAAGTATGGCCTTATGATTTGCTGGATTTCCGTGGTGTTTGTTGTTACATACCCTCTTTCATATCTAATCTTGTTAATTTGTTTCTTCTCTCTCTTTTAGTTAATTTAGCTAAGGATTTGTTATTCTTACTGATTTTCTGAAAGAACCAACTCCGTTTCATTGATTCCCTGCACTGTTTTTGTTTGCTTCAATTTTATATATTTAATGCCTGAGCTTGATTATTTCTTACCATCTACTCCCTTTAGGTATGTTTTTTTCTTTTTCTAGATCTTTCAGATGTTTGGGGTGGTAGGCTGTAAGAGGCAGCTGGGCGCCTGGTCGAGCACAGGCCTCGAACCCCAGACCCTAATGGGATGGAAGGTGTTCAGCTTTGCTCCTGGGCCCCTGGTTCCTTTCAGTTAGCTTCAGCCTTCCACAGCCCCTCCAAAGGGAGGTTTGTGACACCCAGAACAGGTAGAGGGTGTGACTATAGGCCTCAGCTTCAAGAGATTTCCATATTAATGAGATACCTGAAGGCCAGAGGGCGTGGCCAATTAAGCATTTCTTCACAGACCCTCCTCCTGACAAATAGTATTTAACCAAATAACTGCCCTGGAGATACGGGGGTACACCTTAATCCACTTTTTGCCATGATAATAAACTTTTTAAAACCATGGACTTCCTCATATCTTTGGGGCCCCACCATGGGAAACTGTGGAGAAGCTGCTGCTCTGACCTGCAGGGCATGCTGCCAGAGCTTCTCTCTCCTTCCTCCCTCTCGGCTGCAGCTCCTATGCCCTAGCTTCTCAGTTTTTCCACGGCTCCCAGAGAGGCATCTGCGAGCCCAAAGACAGAGACCACCAGCCCCGAGGTCAGCCGCCTAGGCCTGGAGACCCCCACTTAGGAGCTTGTGGACTTCAGCCTGAGACCTCTCCATGTCCTGGTGGAGCCCTGCAGTGTCCGCCTCTGGCTCCGCACAGAGGGAACTCAGTCAAATCCCCATGCTTCTGGCTCCCTGAGCCGGCAGACACACAGGTTCCACAATTCCGCCCAACAGGACCCATACCCACGTGGGAGCTAACAGCCCCACACAGATGTGCTGTTACGTTACAAGTATGAGATCTCTCCAAATTCTTCACGGACCCACTTAGTACTATAGATTTGTATGTTTTGTTTTCATGTTGATTCAATTCTAGAAACATTTTACTTTCTCTCTTGCCCTATTTTTCATTCAGCAGTGAGTTGTTCCATGAGTTTGTAGGCTTTCTGTTGTTTCATTTATTGTAGATAACCAACTTTAATCCATGGCAGTCAGAGAGATTGCAAGGTGTTATTTCAATTTTCTTGTATCTTGAGGCTTGCTTTGTGTCTGAGTAAGTGGTCAGCTTTGGAGAAAGTTTGTTGAAGTGTGGAGAAGAAGGTATATTCTTTTGTGTTTGGCTAAAATGCTGTGTAAATATCTGTTAGTTCTATTTGGTTTATAAGTCAGTTAGCTTCAGCCTTTATGTTTCCTTTTTATTTGGATGACCCGCCTATTGGCATGATTAGGGTGTTATTGAAATCTCCTCAGTGTGTGAGGGTGAAGTCAGTATGTGACTTAATCTGTAGTAGTGTTTCTTTAACGAACTTGGTGCACTTATGCATGATACATAGATGTTAAGAATTTCTTTTTCTTTCTTTTTTTTTTTTTTTATAAAATTAGGATGCTATTTACTACCAATCAAAATACTTTAATATATTTTAGTAAAATGACAATGAGGCTTATCTATTGGCAAATACACAGTTCTCATGAATGAAATTAAGGAAAATCTGGAGGCATTATTTTTCTGGATCAAATAATGCAGTAAACATTTCAAATCTTTTCAATATCTTCTTGGGGGGGGGAGGTTCTTCCTTTGGTAAGTATGTAGTATCTTCCACTATCACTATGGATTAGTTTTGTTTTGAAGTTTATTTGTTCAGATATTAAAATGGCTACACTGGTTTGGTTGCTAGGTCAACTTACCTAGAGAGTTATCAATAATAGCCATTGTTTCTTGGTTCCTATTATTTTTGTTACCACAATTTTTTCTGCTTTTATTTTTCTTTTATTGTAGGTATGGGATTACTATTCATTATGGTTGTTGTTTTCTTCCTTCCTTTCTTTCTTTCTTTTTTTTCTTTCTTTCTTCCTCTCTTTCTTTCTTTCTTACTTTCTTTTACTCTTTCTTTCTTTTGTATGGTTTATCTCTAGGTGGATGCCTTCTATAGGGGAGGGTATGCACATAGATACTATTTGAATTTGTTTTTGTCTTGGGATGTCTTTCTTTCCATATTTATTGTGATTAGAAATTTTGCTGGTTATAGTAGTTTGGCCTGGCATCTGTGGCCTCTTAGAGTTTGTGAAACTCCATATAGGCTCCATTGAGAAGTCAGACAGTTTTCTAATAAGCCAGCCTTCATATGTTACTTTTTTTCTATTGAAGCCTTTAATATTTTTTCTTCGTTCTGTATGTATGGTATTTTGATTATTATCTGCAATGAAGAATTTTTTTTCTGGTTTAGTATATTTGGTGTATGTTTCTTGTACCTTGATAGGAATCTCCTTTAGTTTCAGAAAAAAATTTTTTGATGATTTTGTTGAAAATACTTTCTGTGTCATTGTCCTGGGTTTCTTCTTCTTCCTCTTTTCCTTTATTTATAGATAGTAACCCAGATTTCCTAGATGTTTTGTGCCTGGAGTCATTTAGATTTAAAGTTTTTTTTTGGGGGGGGTGAGGTATCTATTTTTTCTATCTTGCTATCTTGTCTTCAATGCCTGAGATTCTGTCTTCTATTTCTTATATTCTGTTGGGGAGGCTTGCCTCTGAGATTCCTGTTTGAGATCCCAAGTGTTTCATTTTCAGATTCTCCTCAGTTTGGGTTTTCTTTATTGATTATATTTCCTCTTTCAGGTTTTCAGCTGTTTTAGTAATTTCCTTCCACTCTTTGTATTTTCATAGATTTCTTTAATGGATTTATTCACTTCCTCTTTGAGGGCCTCTATTATATTCATAAAGGCCATTTTAAGGTCCTTTACTTGTGCTTCAGTTATGTTGCCTTTCTACAAGCCTACTATGTGGTAGATTTGCTGGGCTCTAGGGGAGCATTTTGTCCTGGCTGCTGATTATGTTTTTACACTTGTATCTAGGCTTCTGCGTTTGGAGTGATTGTTTTGTAGGTGCTTGTATTTGGTCTTTACTTGGTGGGTGTTTTGTTTTTTAGTTTTTGTTGCCTTCTCTGATTGTTAGAAAGGTGGTGCTTGTGTGATACCTGGTAGGGAATGCTTCTGGGATTGATTCCTGGGGGATTCTGGGATTCCTGATAAACAAAGTTTTTCTGTGAATTGGGAGCTGATACTTAGGAATGGGAATGGCCTAGAAGGAGTCCACAGGAGGGAGGAAATCTGGGATATTCCACCCAGTCTGCTTAGTTCTCTGGGAATGTGGGCAGAGGGAAAGGAGAGGTCACAGCATACAGTCTGCTAAGAGCTGGTGATGGGATTAGGGAACAGAATAGGAATATGGAGGCACTGAGGGAGAAAGAGCTGTAGGTTACCCACCTGTTTCATGGGCTTGCTTGCTTCTCTGGCAGGCTTGGCTAGAGGGTTCCCAGGAAGTTCCTTCTGGAGTTGGGGTCTGAGACAAAGGAATGAGTGGGGGAAAAGGTTGAAGGAGAAGATCTGTGTGATCCCCTGGGGATGGGAACAGGCAGGAAGGAGAGTCCAAAGCAGGTGTTCTGCTAAAACCAAAACAACAAAACAAAACAAGAAAACCAAAAGAAGAAAATGTGGGTGTGACTGGGGGCGTTGGATTTGGAGGAGGGGAAGGGGAGGTAAAGATTTGCAATTAGGCCACCCTCTTTCCTGGCCTGTGTGGCCAGAGGGTTCCAGGGAGTATCTGCTGCTGCTGGAGGCTGGGGTAAGGGAGGGATAGGGTAGGGAAGGCTGGAGGGTAAGATCAATCTGTGTGATATGCGAGAGACTGAGGCAGGAAGCAAAGGGCACAGCAAGTGCTGTGCTGCAGAGCTAGGTGTATGTGACTGGGGACTGGATTTTGATACGTGAAAAATCTTCAGTTAGGCTGTCTACTTCCCTGAATTGTGTGGCTAACAGGTTCCCAGGGAATGCTTCCTCAGTCACTTGTATTTTACATTTAAGACTTCAGTCTCACAGCAGGAGGAAAAGGGAAGATGGGCTTTCTCATATAAGGGATCCAGACTTTTCTTTAATGGGAAAAACATACTTTTAATATTTTGTCTCAAGAAAACTTAGCAGCTATGAACCTGTATGTATTACAATGTCTGACAGATCACCAGCCGTGACACAGATATCCATTCCCACCCCACTCCCCCATCCTCTTTAGCTCTTCCTCCTCAGAAGCTCTTTCTTCACTGCTTTGGTTTGTAGTCCTTTCATTTGCTTCTTGCTCTGCCTGAGCACTTCACCCAATGAGAACTTCTAGAATCCCTTACATTACGGAGGATCTTAACCTTTTACCTGCTTTGGAACCCTTCATCTTAGTGAATCTCATTGCTATGCTTCTTCATGTCTGTGCCCCTATCGCTGCTAACCTCTGCTCGAAGGCTTGCCTCTTCTGCCCTGTGCTGCTTGGTCCCTTACATATTTATACATGCATGGAACTGAGTGTGTGTGTGTGTGTGTGTGTGTGTGTGTGTGTGTGTGTGTGTGGCTGACATTCAGTAAACAGTAGTGAGTGAGAAACACTCAGATCTAATTACTTTTATAAATTCCAAAGTTTAGCTTCTTAACATCTTCTAGTGCTTAAAATCCCCCTAATCACTTATGTAGTCGTCAAAATTTCTATTTATTTGACTGAAAGATTTAGAAACTGTTACATTAGATAGACTACCCACTTGACGTCTTTCTCTATTTCTAAATCTTATAATTTAATATAATATCATATCTATTATATATAATTGTCATATATAATATAAATCTTATAATATATGTAATATGTATTATAATATAAAAATACCTACTGTTTTTGAAGAATGAAACCTCTTCTCCCTTCATTAACTAATTCCTTTATTCTAATAGCTTCTCATTTCAAACGTTTCTGTCTCTTCTCTTATATACCACTTCTCTAGTAGCTCTTCATTTATGTATTTATTACTTATTTGACAGTGCTTCCTTATGCAGTCCATGCTGGCTCGACCTCATAACCCTTTGGCCAAGCTTTCTAAGTGTTCAGATGCCAGGCAGGGACCACCTTCACCCTCCCCTCTTAAGTCTTTGATCTCTTCTCCACACTTAACTTTCTCAGAAGACAGACTGTATTTAATTAGCAGTGGGCTCGTCCTGCTTCCTCCCTTGTAAAATAATCTCAGAAATTGGGTAATTTTTTCCTAGAAAATAAATTATTTTTGCTGGGGGGCTAGAAGTCTGAAATCAAGGGGCGGTGATGGGTAAGGTTCTCTCTGCTGCACCATCCACTGCGGCATGCAAGCCATGGCAAAGTGATATGCCAAAGAGCATGAAGAAAGAGAGCCCAGGAGGCTAAGGGAGCTTCTCCAGCAGACCACCCTTGGTGTAAGCAATACCTCTTGTGAAAACAGCCTGATTACTCTTAAGTAGCCTATACACAGCATGCTGCTGCCTTGATCACTGCATAGCAGTTTGTGTTTTGTTGCCAAATCGCTTTCTCAGTCCCGAAAATTCCCAGCCTTTGAGCACGCACTTATTTTATTACGTTTTCTCTGGCTATGTGTTTGTTCCACTTCTCTCAGTCCAGATTTTGTTGTTGTTGTTGTTTTTGTTTCTTTCTTGCTCTGTGGAACCCTACACACTACCTGTTGATTGATTACCTTTGGGCAGAACCCAGTGACCTTTCCCATGTAATGTTGCCTCCTCCTTGTCTATCATGCCTCCGTTTAATGATGATCAACCTCATTTATCATTTAAACCTTTCTAGATTTTATGTAGTAATTCTGATTTTTGTCCTTGTCACCGGACCTGGACTTTTTGGATATTTTAAAATATCCATTCAGCATCTTAATTCTGGCGTGTATAACACCAAATTATTATATTTTCATTATATGAGGCCATCTGTGGATACTATTAAATGAATAGCAGCAGTCATGTCCTGATATTTATATGTCTGTGTTTCCATAATATAGTAGATTAGAACAATAGATGTTTTAAATATATTTTATATACTGGTGTTCAGGGACTTGGAAAGGGCACAGCTGGGATATTTTTCTGTGTTTGTGACACATGCTGAAGACCCCCAGTGTATTCCATGTTTAATCTCAGCAATGGTGGCTGACAAAATGTGTTTTATGGGATCCAGCCCTCAAACCACCTACCTGGTCTCTTTGAACAGGTTTCTCCATTCTCCAAGGAATGTGTACTGGATGACAGGAAGTGGTGATGACCTGTAGGGCCTGGCTTGGTAATTAGAATTTGTGACTTCTGTTGTGTGGCTTGGTTAGCAGGGTGCTACAGAGCAGCTCAGACTCACAGGGTAGAGTCCCCATCCTGATGGGACAGGAGTCAAGTTGGCATCTGTCACCATTTTGACCAGCCATAGTCTTAGCTATTGTTAGCGTCTGCTTTTTGATCATTATTGACAAATTCTAAAGTTACAATTTCTTTTCTTTATATATTTTTGAACAATTGCCATAACTTTAAATCATCTTATTTACCCTTCTGTCCTTCTGTCTACAATTTCTTGTTCCTACTGCTTCATGGTCTAACAGTGAAGACCTCACACCTTATCACAATTGACTTTCCATTCCATAACATTTACTCTATGCTCTTTCTCTGCTCTCTTTACATTACCTGGTTTCTGTACCAAGTACAACAAAGCATTCCAGAATATGCTTTCGGCTGCATTGTACTGGCTTACCCACTCCACAGATGTCCCCTCATCCTCTCCCCTTGATATGGAACAACCTTCCCGAAATCCCTATCTCTTGAAATCCTCATTATCATTCAATATTAAACTCAAATCTGACCCCTATCCTTGGTCCTGGTAAGTGGCAGAGCATCCTCCCTTCACTTCCAAGGCACCCTTGCTTCTCTTAAAGGTAAGAGCTTGGGTTACAGTTATTTGTATAAACCGGCCTTATTTTACTGCATGTTTTGTTCATTTACAAGTGCCTCAGTGTCTAACTACATCCTGTTATTCTACCTGGTACTTGCTCTGTATATGTTCTGTTTCAAGCACACCTGGCCACAGGTTTTGGAGATACATAATCTATAAATTAAAAATCTCATTGGAATGATTGATAAGAATTGTAGCCATAACATGCATCAGATTATTGGTAAAAGGCAAAGACTCTAGCCTTATTAAATAAGGTCTTGTGGATGATGAGGAGTGACTGAGTTACTACATGTCAACTCTATTTGCATAAGCAGGCCAAGACAGACTTACCAGGAAAGCCCCAATAATGATCATAGTGATTAATCATCATTACTTAAGAGGGGTGTGACCTAAGAGGGCTTAAACTTGGATTGTCTCAGATTTAGTTCATTTACTCATACATACTCATACACACCCTGTCTTAGTCAGGGTTTGTATTCCTGAAAAAAAAAATCATGGCCAAAAAACAAGTTGGGAGAAAAGGGTTTGTTCAGCGTACACTTCCACATTGCTGTTCATCACCAAAAGGAGTCAGGACTAGGGAGTCACATAGGGCAGGAACTTGGAGACAGGAGATGATGCAGAAGCCATAGAGGGATGCTGCTTATTGGATTGATTCCTCTGGCTTGCTCTGCTTTCTTTCTTATAGAACCCAAGACTACCAGCCCAGGAATGGCACCATCCACAATGACCTGGGCCCTCTATCACTTGATCACAGCCTTGATCACTAATTGAGAAAATGCTTTACAGCTGGATCTCATGGAGTCATTTTCTCAAGGGAGACCCCTTTCTCTGTGATAACTCCAGCTTGTGTCAAATTGACACACAAAACCAGACAGTACCCCCTCTCCTGCAATACCCACACATACACTCACACATACAAATACAATACTAATAAACACAACAAACCCATACATACAAAATCTATACCATATGCATACTCACTCTCCACTCTCATAGATTGTCAGCTGATACAATCCACATGGGCAGTGGGAGCAGAGACAGTGTGGTGGGGTTGGGGTTCAGAAGCCCTGAATAAGTACTGTGAGTGACCACACCTGGAAGAGCAATCAGTAGGCAGATCAACTTTACTTAGGGTGACTCAAGGTTTATAAAGTCTATAGGGACATCCAGGATAGGTAAGGTCTTGGCTGGGGGCTTAGGCTACTTGGAAGCCTCATTAGAACGGAGAAGCTTCCAGGAATCACAGGTGCTGGCTGAACTGGTACTTATCAGGAGAAAGAAAATTGATCCTATGATCTGATTGAGGCTTCTGACATTCCTCAGGTACAAGCATGTGTGTGGGGGTTAGAATTCCCCAGGCAAGGTCAGCACAAAAGAAA
>JANHMN010000014.1:66009308-66025662 GCA_030674055.1 Rhabdomys pumilio
GACTCCTCTGGTATTAGAATGAACGCATTTACACCAGCGTTCTTCTTGTGGTGCAGCTCTCTGCTGTGTGGTGCTCTAGTCCTGTCAACAACTCATCACTGAGAGATGCACTGGAAAAGATTTCAAGGACTGGGAATTTTAGGTTAAAGGGTGAAAGTTCATGGGTGGTTTGGCTATACTTTTCAGGTTGTGTCTGATGAAGGTAGCATTGTCTGAGGATCTGTTCCCAGTAGCCTTGCTGGCAGAGTATCTTGTTGGGGTTTGGAATCTGAGTCCACCTCACAGTTCATAAATGGCATCTCAGAGAATTGCAAATTATCTTTTCTCACAGTCCTAGGCAAAGCATGCCACCACTGAGTTTTTCCTCACCTCTTAAGTTGCCTATTTTTAGTTTTGGGAGAACATGTAATAAACAAAAAATAATCACCTTTTACCAACAACATCTATGCCTGTGCAAAATTTGGATTCCATAGAAGCCAAGCTCCAGTCTCTGAGAACCACCAGCTCCTAACAGCACATTCTCTTAGGTGTCTTTGTCATGTGCATGGAACCCAGGAGAGAACCATTGGTGTAAGCTAGCCACAGCCTCAGTACCATTTATAAAAGGTTTCCAGGAATCTCTTGTCAGAGCTGAGTTTCAAATAGCTGCCAGAAGAAGTTTATGAATCCCATGAAGGGACAGACATTCTAGAGAAAGGAAATGAGCAGCACTATGAAGTGCTGAAATGGGGAAGCATGCATCACGGGTCCTGGAAAATGCACAGCACAGAGTGAGTCACAGCATCCGTATCTAGGTGAAAGGAAAGAGGTGAAGTGGGTAAGACCATTCTAGATAGGGAGAGCTTGGATATGCTTGGCAAGGTGATAGCTGAAGATCAACCTCTACTGAAAGGAAGGCAAGCTCATTCTCGGGTTGCTGCTGTGATCAATGGCAGTAAGAAGGAGAAGCTGAGGTCTGACTGGTAACAAATACAGGAAAGCCGAAGTGGGGAGGTGCATCTAGAAATTGAAGAGAGCTATGGTTGGTGATATAATGCATGGAGGACCCAAGAGATGAGGAAGCGCTGTTGATATTTAGAATCTTGGATCTTCACTCCAAACATGGTCAACAAGAGAGGCAGATGTGAAGGAGATAATAGCTGTGCACTGAAACGCCTCCAGTCCTCTGAGCCCTAGAAGGAAGAATCTAGCTAAGCAACTCCAGACCTCAGTGAGGGATTCTTTAAAGACGGAGTTGGCCATGAAAGCCCGACATTTCAGTGTTCAAGTTCAATATGGGCCAGAACCCGGAGGAGTCATCTTGTCCTGGATTACCTGGGCTTTTTCTTTTAGCATTAAGAGTTTTTTCATTTGAAAGTCTGGACAGTTGGTATCCAATCCAGCAGTCCTCTCAGTACTGGCAAATCTGAGCATTGCTTTCTCAGGGCTGGTCCAAAACTACCACCAACTGGATAATTTCTTGATGTCTTCTCTCACAGTGTGCTAGCCAGCAGTCTCCTATGATGATGTGAATGAGGCTGTGCTCTCTCCAATGACTCTAGCGAAGACTTGTTTCTTGAGGTCAGCAGCCGTCTGTGGTCTGCCTTGGCTCACAGTTACATTGACTTGAGCAGACTCCTAGGCTTAGGCTATACTCTCTTTACAATTTCCCTCTGTATCTTTCTGTCTTCTGTTGTACTATGCCGCTTTGTATTAGGGCTAACCCAAACCGAGTATCACCTTGTCTCAAGCAGCTCACGTGAAAAAGCAATTTTCAAACTGTGGCACATCCACAGGCGCCTTTGTTTAAGAGTCAAGGGGATGTTTTTGTGTGGGCCCAGCATGGACTCCATCTTGTTGCTTAACCAGGGCTGTGTAGAGGGAGAAAGTAAAACACACTTCATGTAAAGATAAATTGTGTGGATCCAAGGAGACAAAAATGTGAGTTGTGCAGGGGCGGGAAGACAGGAAACAGCTTTGAAAAGAGCATTATTAGATAAGCCTTAGTGAAGACAGGAAGAAGCCAGGTGAAGGAAGAGGCTAAAGAAAGAAAGGAGAGGGGGCAACAATCAGTGTGGCCACTGGGATGTGGGAGTGGGGGAGGGCTTGAGAACAGGTGGGAGGTTAGCTGATAGGAAGCAGATTCCACCTCCAGTGAGCTAGACTGACGGGGGAGGGGACCAGGCACCCAGGATGCAAGACCTAGAGTGGGTTGAGGTGGGGTGGGAGTTCCTGGGGATTAGACAGGTGATGCCCCAGAGACTGAGGGCTCTGGAAGGAAGTGGCACTCTGAAAAACAAGGTAAGACTGTAGATAAAACACACAAAAGATTCCCTGTGGATGTTAGACAGAGTAGCTCATGTTGGAGCTGACAGTGGTCAGCACTTCATCACAAGAACACTTTTTTTAATGTAACATACAACCAACTGTGTTTGAACATTTGGGAAATGGTCCCAAGATGCTGAGGAGGGTGAAGGAATTGGATAGCCTTGTTTAAAACCTTGATTTCCACATGCTTTTAAACATCATGATTTAGTGTTCCTCTTTGGCAATGTTCTGTGTGAGAGATTGTGAGGGAAGTAAATCGTACGCCAAAGCAAGACCTTAATGTCATCCAGCACATTTTGCCAGTGTCTTGATTGGACCTACCTGGCCTGGCTGAAGGTTTTGGCAATCTTGCTTCCCAGCCTCACTGTGGGCTTCTCCATTCTCAGTGCTTTGTTTCAAATGCTCTGACAGCTTGCTGTGTTTGAGGGCTGCCACCTTGGCTGCAAGCTCTGGAAGATTTATCTCCGAATGTTCAGTGGCGACTAAAATACCCTGACTCATTGCCAGCCTTCCCTTCCCACTTATGTGTCTGTCCTTTCCCTAAACATCTGTTACAGTAAATAAGAAAGTAGAGTGGCCCTTCACGCAGCGTATTTTTTAGCGTGCTCACTGAGTCCCATAACCATCACTGGAATTAGCCTTAAATGTTTGAAGTCTACTTGAGGCAACTGTACCTTACTCTGTTTCTATTTGTTTATTGATTAAAGTTTACTCGGCGTGCTGGCTATGTAGAAACTGTGTTCCACTGATTGAAACGGACTTACAGCAAGCGCTTTACCATTATGCAGAAAGAAAGAGTCCTGATGAGTGAATCTGTCCATGTTCACTAAAGCCTTAGGCCTTAAAATCACGACCGATGTGGGGCATTTTATCATGGTCTTTGTTGGAAGCATTTAGTATTAATGCCTAAGATTGCTTCTGTCTACAGAACCAGGCAGGGCACTATTGATTTCAACTCTCAGGGCCCAGCAATCTTTATTTTTAACTCTTTGGTGATCTTGTAGAAGGTCCTACTACTGACAAGTTCATTGACTGACCTAAAAATTATTTCAGAATTTATGGAAAAGCTTATGGATACTTGCTAGAGGATTAGTAAATAATGCCTTGCCTGAGGAGCTTGGGAAGGACAATAAAGGGAACTTTCTTTTTCAGCCATGGTTATTACTGGGACTAGGCTGGGAATGGTACCTTATCTGCACACAGGACTCTAAGTGGTCAAATAATTTTAATCTTGGACCTTTATTCCTATACCAAAGTATGGGTAAAGGTTTTTTCATGGATCCTGTACTTTTCTTTTGACTCATGTAATTATTTCATCAGATTTATGCATATGCTATAAGCATTGCTTTGTCAGATAAGAAAAATACTGAGCATGTTTTTAATGTGCTGGCCCTTTGTGCTTGGTGATGGGGAGAATCAGACTCTCCTCACCTGAGAGCTACTTTCTACTTCTCACCAGGATGCTGAGGTCCAGTCCTTATGCTCCCATCAATAGCCATGTCTGGCCACTTTTCCACCCCTCCCACTCTTCCCTTGACATCCCCACAGACTATGTGCCTGCTGGTACTGGCTGGCCTCCATCTATCGCTTACAGTTATGGCTTGAGAAAATATAAACTAGTCAGCATCAGCCATCCCCAATGGTAGGGCAATATTTACACTATTAGCCAACAGAGTATTGGTGACAGATGTGGCAAAAACATTGTTTTGTGCTGGGGTTCATGCATGTCCCCTCTCTCTATGTGTGTTTTAGAGTCTATGTATGTTTCTCAGCTCTGTATATGAGCCCTGTTTCCTTCTATCTCCCCTGACTTTATGTATGTGTGTAGTTCCCCATTCCATTCATATCCTCAGGCTTCCTGTATGTTCTTTCATGGTCTATGCACATCACTTAGCTTCATCTGTATTCCAAGGTCCATGTATTTCTCCTGACTCCATGTGCATCCCCTGATTCTGTGCAGAGTTTCTGGCTCTATGTGTGTCCCTGGATATATGTGTGTCCTGTCTGCAGAAATGGAGTGTCAGACAGTACGCATCTCCTCAGTTTCAGCATGTATCAGGTCATGCACACATGCAGGCCTCGGATGAAAGGTCTTCTTGTTCTTCCTGGAGTTTTGAAAATATTGCTAATTTTCATGTTACTTGGTGTTTTATACCCCTACATCTATATTTGGTCTTCAGACACATTTTGAGTGATATTTGGTTATTTCCTATCAGTAGGAAAAATGTAAGATTATTTTATGACTTCCAATAGACCTGCTTTATAACTGAAGTCAGTCAAACTTGTACCAGGATGAAGATTTTATAATCTTATCATCAAGATTCTGATTGAAAACAAGTTCCTGTGACTTGGACACATCATTGCATTTCATTTATCTTCAAGCGTGTTACAGTCTTTCTAAGCATTAAGTGCTCAGTTTGTTTGTTTCTTATACTAAGGTTTAAAAACAGCCTTCCCATTCTGTGTGAAGGAAGAACCAGGAGTAAATGCAGAGTATGTTTTAAATAGGTAGTATTTTCTTGGATCCTGTCGTGTTTCTTCTCATAATAGCTGAGCAAAAGAAGCAGCCATGGTTGAGAGGCAAAACTTTGCTCTACTGAGCATATGAGAAGGATGAAATGTCTGTTCCCACAGGGACAAGTAAACGACTAGCTACTTGCTAAATATTACTGGTAGGTTTTCTAATGCCATCGATACTTTTGTTTTCTTTTCTCTCTCCATGTGGAATGAAGAAGAACCATGAGATAGACTCTTACGTTTTGGAAATATTCTCTGTTGTAATGTCAGATCCCTCTTCCAGGCCAGGAATTGTTCAACTCATAAACAAGAGCAATGCTTGTCTAATGATGACATTCATAATGGCAGTGTGTGCTCAGGAGCCAAATGGATGGATTCCTCCCATCTCAGGCTCAACAACAATTTGTGTGATATTTGACCGTTCCCACCTTGGAATTACGTCTGGACAGCATGTTAGATAGACTACCAAGCCTATTAAGTAAAATCAATGAAGTGAGACCCTGATGCTCAAAGTGGCCTGGCCGACTGCTCCTGGTGGCCATCAGACAGTGATGAACGATTATCATTCTTGTTGGTAGTTTTGATTTTTGTTCCACTCAGTGCTCTGGTTTTAGCACAGGGAGCATTTAAGCTTCTGCTAGTTTGAAGATAAAAGGAGAGGTCCATTTCGTTAATAATTCAATCAATATTTAGTGAGTTTATGTTATGTGCTGGAAATTGTTTTAGCCACTGGGGTTACCTCAGTCAGCAAAGTAGAGATAAATCCTGGTCCACACCGACTTTCTGCTCTATTAGGGAGACAGCCAATAATAGGCTGATGGTAAGTGGGCTCTCTTGTGGAACTGAGAGAGAATGCAAAGCAGTGATGCCCTTAACGGGAGGAGTTTGAGGCTGTCTCCATGGTAACTAGGTGTATCAGATGGTCTCCCTTTGCCTCTCAGCCCCCATTTGATCTTTTCTTCTGTTTATCCATTCTTTGAAACCATCAGGAAGTTATTGAACATATTTGTTTACTGTGTGAAATGCAAAAACGTATAGTGTGTGATTGACAGTTTCCTCTCCTTAAACATTTATCATTTGTTTATGTGAGAAACCTTGGGGCAGGTCTCTCTTCACTTCTTTCTACAATATGTGGCACATTGTTTTGCCACCCTTTTTTTGTCCTGCTCTGGATGCTGGTCAGGGTATAAGCCACAAGGCTCAGGCTTCATACCTTCTGGTTCCTGTTAAGATTTGTGAGTGGCATAGGGCACCAACAGAAGCTGAAGAGACTAGAGGGTCGTAGCCTGTGTGCTTTCAGCTACAGGCTGATCCCAGACTTCACAGTTTGCATCTGAAGCAGTTTCTAGAAAATGCTAGCAGAGATAAGCTTATAAGTTCGAGGTCTACTGGGATTGTTAATTACTTTGGTTTTTATTTTAGAGAGATTGACACTGTGTGGATAATTTTGGGTCATGTAATAATGTAATTAATTTTTGATATTTCAAAGGATCACTAAAGATGGATTGGACCAATCTCATTAGAGTCAATCTAAAACTCAACTACAGAGTAGCATGTGAAAATTACTTTTGCAGTTAACCAATATGGTTCTAAATAACCAACAGGTGAGACCAATTTCAGGGGGAAATCTCAATTATTACCATCCAAATAGCGATAAGAACATTATTTATCCGAATCTGTGGTCTACAATGTGTGAAGAACTGAGTTCAAATCCCAGAACTTGTGTAAAGTAGGTCATGACAACTCAAAAGCTGTCATCCCAGCACTCCTAACATGGGAAGGGTGGCAGAAACAAGGGGATCCCTGGAAGCTATCATGCTGGCCAGCCTAGACCACAAAACAATGACAACATTATTTTGAGAAAAGAAACACTCTGTAGCCAACAAGGAGTCAAGAAAGGACTGACACCGAAGGCTGTTCTCTGACACTCACGAACACACACACATATACCAAACACAAGCACAAACCCCAAACATGAGAGTAAAATATAAATATAGTAAAAGAGGGGAAAGGGGGCTATAGGAAATTCTGAACCTTTCTTTTTAGATAAAAACTAGCAAAATCAACAAATTTCTTATCAAATTGATGAGAAAATAGAAGAGACATGGTATTTAAAATTGGAATACATCAGAAATCACCAAATTAGAGCCATAATGGGCAGTGACAAAGAGCATTAAGCAAAGCCTGTCATTCCACAATTTAACAACTTAGGCAAATAGTTCTTTATAAGGTAATATATCATTTTCACTAATGACACCTTCAGTCTTCCTACTGGGGTGGGGGTGTTGATGCAGGAGGATCACTTTTGCCCAAGGGTTTTAATTTATCCTATACAACATAGTGATACTAAGTCTAGATTTAGTAAAGAAAAACTAAGCTGATAGCTCAGAATTCTCTGACACGATGTTAGGAGGCCAAAGCAGGACAGTCTCAAGTTCAAGCCTTTTGCTAAGAGCACATTGTTTGTACAGGATGCTATGTCTCAACATGAACAGGACAAACGGTCATGGGCTGTAACTAAATGACAGGACACTTGACTAGCACGTGGGTTCAACTCTAATACCACAAAATTCATGTTAGATTCTGAGAGTAGAAGTGCCTTTCCAGCTGTCAATGCAACATCTCTATTCCATGGTTTTACTATATGTTTATTGAGAATTTTATGATTTCTATTGGCTGAGACGAATTGAGATGTGCCTTCAAACTCACATGACTTACACTGTGGATTTTATCAGAAACTTGAAAAAGAACTCATCAGTTCTCTAAAGTAAACAATAAAAACAGGGCATAGGCTGTAAGTAAATGATACAGCATTTTCCTAGCTTGTGAAAGCCTTGCATTCAACTTTAATACCACACACACACACACACACACACACACACACACACACACACACCCTGCTAATGTAACTTCAAACTCACATCACTTACATTGTGGACTTTACTAGAAACTTGGGGGAAAATGTCAATTCTATAAGGTCTTCAAGAGAGCAGAAAAGGATAGCATAACTTCTAACCACCATAAGCACATTGTGTTGTCTTGATGTTAAAGCCAGAGAAGTTAGCGCAAGCTGTAAAACCACAGACCTGAGTCTCCCATCAGCATAGGCACAGAAAGCCTGATTCCTGAACAACTGAACGTAGTGATCTGTAAAAAGGGTGATGTACCTGCTCGAGTTGGCTTCATTCCGTAAATGCAGAACGGGCAGTACTTCAAAGGTTTACGTTTGAGAAGTAAGTCAGTGCAATCAATGCCTTATTTAACAAAAATTATAATAAATTCGTCTCAGCCAATAGAAACCATAAAATTCTCAATACACATATAGTAAAACCATGGGGTAGAGATGTTGCATTGACAGCTGGAAAGGCACTTCTACTCTCAGAATCTAACGTGAGGCACAAGGTGGCAGAGTGAATGCTTCCCCACATAGGCGTCTTCTCTTTGGTGTTAGTACTTGCTGTCGCTGTCAGAGTACAAAATAGAAATTTAATAAGTGACATTAGATTTGGAAGGAAGCTTTAAAGCTAAGATTTGTTTAAAAAGATTTCCTGTATGGAATATCCTAATTGATGTTTTTCAAAAACCCTTTGAAGCAAATGATTTTCTCATAATTTCAAGGTACAGAGTAAACGTAAGGAAATCAGTGCTCTGAATGTGATATCAAGCATTAAACTGTGCGAGTTTAAGAAAGCATGTTCAGGTGCTGTGCACTGAGATCATAAACCTCCCCAGCCACAGAGATGAGCGTACAGTGGATAAATAAGACTGAAAGGGGCAGGGTCCACTCTGTATGTTGTGATCCATACATTGCTGGAAATCGTGAAAAGCTCATTTGCTCATCTTTGGCTCCTCAACTACTAACATAGTAAAATTTTGTATTGTAAAATGAGATATAAATTGATACTTTATTAACATTGCTGATGCCGGAATTTCTATCACAAATGTTTAGTAGGGAATTAAGGTCTTGTATGTGAAAGATTGTCTGGCCTTTCATTGGTTGCATTTTCAAAATAATTACATAGGAAGAAATTTGTATTCTTCTCCAAAGTTAGTACAGATTTTTGTTGTCTATCCTCAAACAATACAGTATTGAAGCACTAAAAGACATTTTAATTCACTCATGCACTGAGGTTTAGAAAACCTCAGCCTGCATGTCCTTTGGCTTCTAAGCTGTTGTATCAATTATATCTATGTTGGCTGTGGTCCACATGTAATTGATTTGACAGCAATCTCAGTCACAAACGTAGAGATGGCCACCTAACTGGATGAAAGGCAGGCTCTCTGTGCTTAGATCATAATCTCAACAGTGCCATTGAGGTCTCAAGCTCTGTAATTTGTTCGGAGCCCACATGGAATTGACCCCTGCTTCTTATTGTCATTTCAAGTTTGGATGGCTGCTGGAAACATTTGGAGCCAGCCATCAGCAGGTGTCAGGCATTGCCAGTGTCTTTAGTCATCTCTTTTAAGTCTGAAATGAGAACACATGCCAGATTTCCCCCTGGAAACAGGATTATTTACTTGTAAGTGTCCAGGCTTATGATGCATGGTTGCCCTTAGGTGTTAGTGGAAAGAAAGTGTCTGGTAGGAAGGAACAGGAGAAATTATTTTTGCATCTTTTGACTCTAATAAGCCTGGGGCTTGGGTGAGACAGGAGAGGCAGACCCTTTTGTGTGCCAAGTCACTCAGGAACTTAACCTAAGCCCTATTTAGGATAAAAATAACATAAGAAAATTGATGAGGATACAAGCATTTAAATAAGGACAGGAGATCAGTTCAGGTTTCCACCGAGCCCTGTCATGGCTCCCAGGTCTCCTCACTCCTTCATCTTTCCCTACACAACATGGTCTTCATTGCACAATGTTCATGTTTATAATATTGTAGCAACATTGTTGGTCTTGATTGTTACTTTGGAAGTACCCTCCACATGGTCTTCTCAGGGTGAAGCCTTGGCGTTGCTCTTATACCAGCCCTGTTTAACAAATTGATTTCTATTATCGGAGAAGAAACTTTTGAGGATTCCCAGCTTGTCTCACAGCCTTGCAGTGGTCTGTGTATTTTCTGGTGATGCTGCTTGTTGAGTGTCCATAGAGAGTGTCTTTTGTCCTCATGGAACACAGCCAACGCTGCTTTTGTTATCTGAACCCTGGAGGATCTGTTACAGACATTGTACCTTACATTTCACGCAGGGTATTTTTTGAGAAGACTCCTTAGTACGATTTTTGCTAAATGACTGGCAAGACACTTTATTAAACAGACCCAGAAAACAGCCTGAGCAGATGATTCTCAAGTAGATGTGAGATATCAGCAGGGAAAGGGGTAATTCCCCATTCTTGTGATTTATATGTTAAAATGAGTACAGAGCGACTGGAAATGCCAATGGTTATACATGAACAACTAAGGAGAATAGCATGATCTGCGGCTAATTTTCAGTGCCTTGTGAAAGGGATAATGGGAGTTTGGTGCTTGGAAAATAGCTAAGCATATTCTTAGGAACCCATGGCACAAAAGTGTGTGCATTATAATTAAACAATGTTAAACCCAATACAAAGTAATTTACCCTTCCTACAGCTTAAATCACGCTACATCTTTGATCTGATTAAATACCGTTTGATGTTGATAAGCTATTTATTTGAAACCTCTTAATCTGTTCTTCCCTTAAGGGACATCTTAAAAGCACGCTATTTCTCAGTGGAAAAGCCTTACAATGCAATTGGGATAATCCCTGCGAATATGTGATTCGAATAGGTGATGCTTTCACAAGAATGGTCTATGTGAAAAAAAAAAAATCACCTACATTTTTGAAGCCCGATTGGTGCAAGGTACAAAATAAATTTGTGTTAGGGGCCAGATGCATTAGTCACAGCATTTTTACATGATCTAAGTTTCTTATTCTCAAGGTATTCGTGCAAAATTACTCACTGTCTTCTTCGATTTAACTCAGCTTTTGAAAACTCTTGAGGGCAATGTTTGGAATTTAGAGGGGAAAAAAAAGGGAACATATGGAAATAATAAATTTACACGGTTGGTTATTAAAGATGCCTGCTATGAAAAAATTTAACTTGCACAGCAATGCAAACAGGAGTGGAGACGCTGTAGTGAACGTCGCACGTGTTTGTCATTACCATCCTTATTTAAGACTTCCCTTCCTCTGGAGCCAAACATGGACATCCCAGGGTTTTTTTAGCAACCAATTTCAAGGCAGCCAATGAAATACTATATTTTCCCTAGCTATATCCTGCTACACCCTGCCTACTTCCATATGCCCCATTTTTTTTCCCAGCCTCCTGAGATGCCTTTTTTGTTTTCCTTTGATTCAGCCACCCAGTGCATGAATTAAAAATAGTTTTGGCTGCAACAGAGCCGCTGACCCTTCGCAGCACCGTGGATCTTGGCAATGACCATGTAGCCGTTGCTTGAGGGGCATGGGTGGGAGAGATATGGTTGGATAGTATTCCGTGGCTTGCTTTGTAATTCTCAGTCTCCAGTTCTCTCCGCCTTCATACATTTGTGAAGCTCCAGTTGATATCGCCAAGACTCTCACACTCCAAGTGAAGGGAAGATATCTCCCTGAGGATGTGTGACTCCGTTATGCAGCAGTGACTCTTCCCATGACTTTGAGCAAAGTTAAAAACATTTCCCTGTTCTGGAGATTTTTTTTCAAGTAACTCCACTCTCTGACTTTCTAGAACTGTCTTCGTCCATGTAATTTGTTTCAGACTTATTCTTACACTGCCTGAGAATCACGACCCCTGCCTTCCTGTTGCTGGAGTTAAGGAACAGTCCCTAATGGTGTAATGTGCAAATCAGTTCCGACTGCAGCTGCTTCTTGCTCTGTTTGTTTTTTATTGTCTGTACATTAACCCTTCGGTGTGTGTGGATTGGACAGGGCCTTTCATCAGATAGAGCAAAGCAAAAGCCATCTCTCTGCAAGCCATGATAGCTTGCTTTGTCCTGTGTGTTTTCATTCGCACAATAAAAGGTTTACTCCCTTTATAGTCAGAGACCAAGCTTCTCTGACCACATGACCTCATCAGGTTGTGTGTGCAGAGCAGAGGACAAGGAAGTCTCATGAATGTCTAATGCGCTTTTCAGTCCCACAGTCTTGGTGGTGAGCTCTCTAACCGTGTGAGTATAGAAACTCCGGGGTGGAGAGATGGAGATGGCTCCAGAGGACCTAGATTTTATTCCCTGCATCCACATAGTATAATTGTCTACAATATCAGCACCAGGAGATTCAATGCCATCTTATTGCCTCCACAGAGTTGGATGTAGTGTACAGATATATATGCTGCCTAAATTTCTACCTACATAAAATTAATTAAAACTACTGGACTGGAATTTTTTTGTCTTTTTAAAAAAATTATTTCATTTATTTTTCCAGCCATTGCCTCCCTTTCTGCTCTCCCCCACAAAGTTCCTCATCCCATTCCTCCACCCACTTACCTCTGAGAGGATGTTCCCCCACACACAAGGTATCCCCCTTCCCTGGGTCCTCAAGTCTCTTGAGGATTAGGTGCATCTTCTCCCACTGAGGCCAGACCAGGCAGTCCTCTGCTGTAAATGTGCCCAGGGCCTCAGACCATATATATATATATATATATATATATATATGCGCTGTATATATGCTGCTTGGTTCATGGCTCAGTCTCTGGGAGCTCCTAGGGATCTAGATTGGTTGAAACTGCTGGTCTTCCTATGGGGTAGCCCTCCTCTTCACCTTCTTCAATCCTTCACCTAATTCAAGCATAGGGGTCCCTGACTTCAGTCCAATGGTTGGGTGTAAGTATCTGTGTCTGTTTCAGTCCAGTGCTGGTAGGGCCTCTCAGAGAACAGTCACGCTAGGCTCCCGTCTGTAAACACAACATAGCATCAGTAATAGTGTCAGACCTTGGTGTCCCCTACCCCCATGAGATGAATCCCAAGTTGAGCTTGTCACTGGACCACCTTTCCTTCAATGGAGTGGAAATTTTATTGCATTCAAAATTAAGCTTATATGATGAGAAAACCCCTAGGGGGTCATGTAAGATATATGATCATTTCCAGGCCTGGCATTCCTTGGCTGGGCATTATAGGCATCTGGATGAAGAGTAACCATTGCTGTGTTAGCTTCAATTATGCACCACAGGAATCACCTAGTAGTTCACATTTATCCAGCCTTGGAACATACGTAAGTGACAGGGAAATGTATGGGCTAGATCTCAAAATCAGAGTGAGTAGCTGAGCGTGTGCGCTCCGTAGCTTCTCAGTTTCCCTTTTAGATAGACTGAACTGTTTGCAGAGGTTATTAATACCTCATGCTCTATCTTAAGGAATCGGGCATAAGAAGTAGGCTGTAAAAACCATATGTTTTCCCCATGAGTTTTGCAATATTATTTATCAACGCGAAAGCATTGGAATAGCATGGAGATTAATTCTTTCTACACATTTGGCATAATGTACTAGTGACTCTGAAATTGATTGGAAGGCAGAAGAGACATTTCCTATATAAGATATTCAGTGGGACACTGAGGGAATCTCTTAAGATAGACCCTTAAAACATATATAAAAAGTTACTGAAAACGCATGGAAGGGAAAGTCCTAGGAGACAGAACTAAAGGAGGAGGGAGCCTGGAATCCTTAGAAGAAGCACAATCTCAAAGACTTTACTGGTTGGAGCTTTAAACATGTTTAGAGATGAGAGCAGAATAGTGTGTGTGTGTGTGTGTGTGTGTGTGTGTGTGTGTGTGTGCATGTGTGTTGCTTGTTTATATCTGTGATTGTATGTGTGCATGTGAGTGTAGGTATCTGTGTGTGCATGTATCTTTCTTGCCTGTGCACTTGCATGTATATGTGTGCATGCATATACAATCGTATGTGTGTATGTGTGCGTGAGTTTAGGGAGTATGACGTCCATGGAGAGGAGAAACTCATCCCCATCTATAGAATGCCAACTCACAATTTGCTTTTCTAGCTGGCTGCAAACTGGAAGTTTAGAAGAGCTGCCTACTGACTTCCTAGGAAGAGGAGAGGGACCTGACTGAAGTAGAAATTGCAGAGAAACCAGGGCACTGAGCTTTCTCTGTGGATTCCCACAGGGAACCAGAACAAGTACCCTTCTCCTGGGAGGAGGGCCACACCAGCGGCACCTCATTTGTAGGATTAGAGTGCGCCCTCTAGTGTTTGCCTCCACGACAGTGCTTCCATTGTTCCTGAATCTGGGCTGATGGAGACACATCTAGGTGGTGATGCACTCAGAGTCAAATCCTTATGGGGCAGTGAATGGCTTGGAGAATAAGTTTCCAGGCTTCAGTGATAGAACATTATTGTGATAGATTAGCCCTGAACTGTATTGAATATGCGAAAGAAATACATGTAAAGTCCGAATGATCAGAGCTGGGGTAGTGGCAGATGTGGGTGAAAACAGACCCAGGGACAAAGAGTTTCAGAGTTGGAAAGAAATTCTGAGTGGTATGATCATCCACCATACTAAAGAAGCATGGATTAAGCTGTAGATGACTGCAGAGTAATGTGCTTATGTAATCATTTACCTAAGTCTCACGGACAGGACACTTGGATATAAATGACTCACGCCTTGATACTGGGAGAGGCAGAGGCTGTGCATTTTAAGTAACTCCCCCTTCTCTGAAAACAAAACCTTACATTCCCTTATTTCAAGGAGGAAAGTATGCAGAAAGATTAGATTAGACTTCGCATATTTGACTTAATGAGTGAGATTCTTGTCTTATTTTTGTTCCTCAAAGCGTTCTTTAGAGACATAAGTGGAAAGAATGGCCACATGTTAAATTATCCACTGCTGAGAAATACATTACTTTCTCTGACAGAGGAAAAAACATAGTGTATTTGGCATCCACAAGATAAATCATAAGCCAGTAAACAAAATTATCAAATAAAGTGTAAGAATTTACAGTGTATGTTTCTTCTTCTGCTTAGTCTTTTATTCTATGGATAAAGATTTTAAAAATGTTTACAAGCTGACGCCTCATTTGATTATTGAACTCCTGATTCCATATGGACTCAGTACAGTGATTTCTGCTGTTATGTTCATTGTTCTTTTATTTTCAGCAAAATCTGAATGGTATTCCTCATGAGTATAGATTCAGAGGTGACTTATTTCTTTGAAAGCTATTATCTTGTTATAGCAAGTTGCAAAATACATGTTAGTATTTTAGTTATGTTAGTAAATACATTTTCTTGGGGGAAATCCCACTAACTGTTTTTGTTATTCCTTAATTTGCTTTCTCTTTACTAGAGTTCCTTCATTTCTTTATTCATATGTACTTGACAAAGTACCTTTACCTCTTCTTAAAATACTGAATGCAGATCAGCACACACCATGGCAAACTTCTTCACATTGCCTGATGCGCTCTGTCTGTGTCATTGATACAAGCAAGCTTCATGTCTCTGGATGGTCTTCCCTGTGTTAACTCCTGGGCTGTTTGCATGTGTGATGTTTGCCTTAGATGAATGAGCAGCAGCCTGGGTGAGACAAGATGTCCTTACCTTGCGGTTGAACGAAGGTTCATTTAGGCAATCTCACTGAAATACACAGAAGTCTCGATGACCAATCCCGAGAGAGATCGTGTCAGAATTGAGTTTACTCCTTATCTAGAATTAAAACAAACAAACAAACAGAAACAGCAAACAAACACAACTTTATCATAAGCCTACATAATCCTTAATATGGGCAATCCATGGAAACTAAATCCTACCATAGTAATCTTAAGAAAATAAACTCTCAGGAGATACAAATGTTTCAGGTCAGGAGATACCTAACACAAATGTTTCAGGTCAACACAATTCTTGCTTCCAGAGAGATTTTTTTCCCTCTCTTTCCATGGTGCTAATCTTGAAACTACAGTAGCCCTTTACTCTTAAAATATAACTCCCCTAGGTTCGTTTCCCCCTTTGCTTTCAAGGAGGCAACTGTTTGAAATATCTTGCTAATGTGGAAACTTTAGTGCCTCACAAGGTAACATATGATGGTACAAGACACAGAAGACAAAAGAAGTTGCGAGTAACTTGATTTGAATTCTCCAATGGGATGGACAAGATTTGAATTGGAGGGATAATATTTATAGATTAAAGGTTACAGAGAAACCTGCAGGAGAGGAAGGGTTGGGTCATTTCAGATTTCATCCATGCTTGCCCTATCACCAGCTCTGCTTAATTCAAAACACACTGGAAAACTCTCTGCCAAGCTCCTTGTCAGGCTACAACTTCCCAAGAAATTGTTTTCTTACAGTTACAAGGTATAGTCTCACACCCACAAGCATACAACTCCCCCAAGCTCTGGCCAGTGACCATATATTCTGTTCCCCAGTGACTATCTTTTCCTCCAGCTGTGTAGCTAAGAATGTGAACCAGGAGACATAATCTGCCTACCAACCCATGCTCTACTGTCAATGGGACTGAGAACAGAAGACTGGTGTATCTGATGGCCATGTTTTCAAAAGTCACTTAGTTGTGAGGAACAGGAGCTGGCATTCTCTCTCTCTCTCTCTCTCTCTCTCTCTCTCTCTCTCTCTCTCTC
>JANHMN010000014.1:66025672-66054629 GCA_030674055.1 Rhabdomys pumilio
TCTCTCTCTCTCTCTCTCTCTCTCTCTCTCTCTCTCTCTCTCTCTCCACGTGTGCGTGTGCGTGTGCGTGAGCGTGTGCATGTGTGTGTGTGGGTGTGTGTGTGTGTGTGTGTGTGTGTGTATTCTGGAGGTTGGTGGAGGGTGTTGATTGTGGAGAACCAGGGCCATGCATGTTTAGTACACATGCATCAGAAGGCATGTGTACTAAACCCTAGTCAACCTCCACATTCTCAGCTTCTAGGTTCCCAAGGCTATCCATTTGCTCATAGGCTGAATGAACTATTTGCAAGAGGACTCAAATCAGAGATTTGCTGTTTGCTCAGGTCTTGTAGGCTTCAAGGCTTAAGGCAAGAGACATTTTTTTAGGTCATAGGTGAATGAGTGAAATGCAGGAAAGGAGTTTCCAACGTCTAGTTGAAAGCACTCTGCTCCAGCAGCCAAGCTTTGCTGCCCGACTTTAAGTTTTGTTTCTTCGCTCTACAGCAGACACTTCCTGACCAATGTCTGTTTGGTCATCCACATAGTCAACACGCACCCAGGTAGACAATGAAACAGTGTTCACTTACTCCTTAAAGATTTCATTTGATTTACCTGTGTGTATGTGGCAGGGAGATTTTGCCTGTGAGTGCTGTGTTTGCTGAGGAAAGTAGAGGGTATTAAATCTCCTAAAGCTGGAGTTGCAGGCAATTGTGAACTAACCAGCTTGGGTTCTGGGTACCAAACTCAGGTTCTCTGCCAGGGAACTATGGTCTTTTTTAGCCACTGAGCCATCACTACAGCTTGGCAGATACTCTTTAAATGCAGCGGAATTGGGTACCTGTTTTGTGGCACTTATTAGTCGTATTATTTATTGGGTAAGCTTGATTGTGGCAGTTCCTCTCATCTTTACAGACAACGATATATTGTCTGAACAGCTAAAAGGAAACCTATGTTCCAGGTCCAATAAGACAGGGTTTAAACACTTCATGAGTATTGTAGCAACTCTCTCTCTCTCTCTCTCTCTCTCTCTCTCTCTCTCTCTCTCTTTCTCATTCTCTCTCTCTTGTTCAGATAAATGTGTACAGTCTATCCGTGGCAACTGCCATCCTAGGTGTCTGAACAATAGATTATGGACACTACTAAAGGAAAAGGAGGTTGAAGGGATCTCTAGGTGTTCTCTGTCCTTAAGTGACTTGCTATGATAGAAGAGAGACACACACACTGGGACACAATGAGAAGGACTGGGTGTAAGAAGCCATGTGAATGGGGTTTGGGGAGGTTTCATCCATACAAATGCGGAGTCAATACAGGGGTGGGAAGCCAGAGGGCCACTGCACTAAGGAAGATATTTCTGGTTCCAGTCAGGTGCCCAGTGTGTGGAGAGAAATAAAAATGGCCTAAACTGCCATCATGTCAGTACAGTGGAGACACATATGTTGAAGAATTCTCACAGTACTGTGCTTGCATGTTAGTAGTGTACCACTGAAATATGTTCAGGGCCATCTATGTCTTCAAGACAGTGTCAATGAAAGTCCTGGAAAGGGCAGCGCTCATTTTTACTGACCAAACAATGCAAGTTAGAAATGTGACTTTAAGGAGACAGCTATATCATGTTCTTGTCAGCATGCACTTCCAGTCATCCACATCAGTGTCTAGCTTAGGTGACTGTACATGGGATGAGTACCCAGGTGGAATGGTCTTTAGATGGCCCATTCAGAGGACAATGCTCACAACTAACCACTGATCTGATCAAGGGTTTCCCAATGGAGAAGTTAGAGAGAAGACTGAAGGAGCAGAAAGAGTTTGTGACCCCATGAGGAGAACAACAATACCAACCAACCAGAGCTCCCCAGGGTCTAAACCTTCAACCTGGGAGTACATAGGGAGGGACCCATGGCTCCAGCTGTATATGTAGGGGAGGATGGCCTTGTTGGGCATAGGTGGGAGAGGAGATTCTTGGTCCCATGAGGGATGAACACCGAGTGAGGGGGAATGTGAGGGTAGGGAAGTGGGAGTGGGGGTGGAGGGGGTAGGTGGGGGCACAACCTCATAGAAGCATGAGGAGGGGGGATGGGATAGGAGGTTTCTGGGTGGTGGGGGGAATTGGGGTAAGGGAATAAAATCTGAAATATAAATATAATACCCAATTAAAAAATGAAAAAAAAAAAAAGAAATGTGACTTTAAATAAAAGAGAGACTAGATTTCTTTTCCATTATCCATCAGTCCCATACCGTGTAACATCTGGTCAAATAGCATTGGTGGTGTGTGTTTGTGTGCTTGAAAGGCAGTGTTCCCTTCACAGCACTACACATTGTGGTAGTCTCTGTCTGTCCCCTATGGTTCAGGCTGCTCATGTCATCACTGGAAGTCTCTCTCCTGGAGCCTTGCACCTCAGTGTGCTCGGTTAAGGGCTACTTCTTGGTAATAGTTCTTCCCAACTTCTTTCCACTACCTGATCCTGTTCATGGGACCAGCATTTGAAGAGAAGCTAATCATTGTCCAGCAAGGGTAAAGATACATGGTCAGAATCCCTTGGCCCCAAACATTTTTACTGTAGTTATGTTTATGCTTTAAAAAGAACAAAAATAGAAATGTTTATAACTGCTAAGGGAAGAAATAACAAATGCAGGCTGGAGTCATCAGCTTGGTTGGTTTTGTTTGTGAAGACAGTTTTTGCTAATTATAGTCACCGGGCAAGGGTTGTATTATCATACTGACCATATGTAATTAACCAGACCTTCCTCCCTCTGTGTATGAAAATAGAACGCACAGCAGTTTTGCCCATGTCACGGTCCTAAGCAAGTTCTCTTTTAGCCTTCAGTAGACACAGCCCAGAATTCATCTTTACTTGAGGAGTTCTCAAATCTCTGTATGGCATTAAATTTAATAGGGCTAGTATATCAAAAATAGAATTACAATTATGGAAAGTCAGTTAAAAGGGAGGGTGAATGGTAAAATGAAATGAGATTTTTAATGGCTTGCCAAGAGTTATAATTAATGAGATGAGGATTTGGCCATGCATGTGACCTTCAGGTAAGAAGCAGGCAGACTTGTCTGAGTGGGCACAGGAGGAGAACGCTTTTGCAGAAGTAAGGGATTCACTCTACCTTACTAACTCTCCCTGTCCATCCTCCAGGAAAGGAGGCAGCTTTGAGGCTCCATCAAGTAACCAGAGAGTCGTTGAAAGAGCAGAGCAGTGATGTCCTGGAGCCCCTGGAAAAAGGCGTTCTCTTGTTACTCAATATCTCTGCTTGATGGATCACTTAGACTTATGCTCATAACATGAAGCTGCTTTTCATGGCAATCTTAATTAGTGGGTCTGACCTGCTTCAGGGTCTGTCTTGTACTGTGATTTTCTTTGAACACTAGTTGCAAACAAAGGAAGAAAAAAAATAGCACAGTGCAAGCAGGCTTGCATGCCCATTCCATCCCGTGGCTCAGCTTCTTTACACACCACATGGGCTCTGGAGGCTATAAAGAATTGTTTTTGTCTGATTAAACACAAGTCCCTTTGAACTCCATGGGGGTTCGTTTCCGCTTATACTTTCTGGTAACTCATTATGGAGTTATCTTCCTCTTCTGTTTCCCTCTTCTCTGGGTTTGATTTGGAAGGCAATGTGTCAACAAGTCAGCCTGCCTCACCTGCTTCGCCTTTTTCTTAAATTGAAAAAAAAATCTATCAAATTTCATACCTTGAGAGACAGGGAGGCAGAAATCAATGTCTCTGTTTGCAATCCCCCATTTCTTATTGTTTATGTACAGAAAATTGGTTGACTAAAAGACAGAAGCAAATAAGAACAAATGTCTAGTGACTGCTGCATAAAAAAGGTTAGCAATGCATCTAAGTAGCACACCCAGAGCCTGCCTTCTCTGGTAGCCCGGGGGCAAGAATACAGTTGTTAAGGTAGCTGAGGACTTGACTGGGAAGGGATAATGAGGAAAGTTTGGATGAGGGAACATTTTAGAACCTTTATGTCTAGAAACAGAATTCAATTTGCGTGCATGCAAATGGACATATGGAGATAAATGTCATACTGGCCTGTGGGTGGGATCAAACAATTAGATTAATTCTTAAATCAATACCATGGCGATTATTCATCTAAAGTTCTTCTGTGAATTATAGAAGTTGTGGGTAGTTACAGAGGATAAATTGAGCCTTGTAATGAAGTGTATGAGGTTTGTTTATTCATCTTTGTGATCTTTGTTTCTTTGTTCTGTGATATATGTGTATATATATATATAATATATATTATATATACATATATATTATATATACACATACTACGTGTGTGTATATATATACATATACATATATATGTATATATATGTATATGTATATATATTATATATATATATATTATATCTATCTATCTATCTATCTATCTATCTATCTATCTATACACATATATATAATTTTCCTGACCTCTTCCAATTCTGATCTGCCCCTATGGACACCCTACGTGCCGTGATAGTAGAAACCATCTGTGTCTTGGCATCTATCAAATCTTTTCTTCATGTCCATTTACTCCAGAGTTGCAGAAGCGGCGAACACCCACAAGCCCTATAACCGTTAGGATTTCTAGAAGGCTGCTCCATTTAGTTCTGTGAGAAGGAGCTTTTGGATTGTTCCTCAACCTGCTCTTTGTTTACCACCCTATCTCAGAAGAGGGGCTGTAGGTGGAATGGCTGTACTGCAAAGCATGGGTACCACCCAAAGATCCCTAATTATTTAATACAGTGTACCCCAAGACTGGCTTCCTCCCTCACATCTTTCCCTAGACTCCCTGCTGTCCTGTCTCTTGCATTCTGTCTTCTGTGATTATACCCTATAGACCAGACATTATAACCTTTAAGAGTTCATGCAGATCAAGCCTTTCTTCCCTCATATATACATCTTGGCTTCCTAGGACCTTGCACCAGGAAATGAAGACAAACACAAACCGCTTATTACAAAGGACCTTAATTATTTAGAACTTAGACGAACCCACTCAAGATTTTCTGTGGTAACAACAGTATAATTGAGTATTTACTGTCATGACCATATTCCTGGTGAGTCAAGATAATGACTAACTATTTAGTAGTAAGTTTGTGTCTTTGTCAGTGACATAAACCTGAGTCTTTTACATTGACTTGCAAGATAGCACATGCCTTATTTCCTTCTCACCTTTTCTTTCTCTCCCTTATCCCCCTCCCCTGTTCAATTACCCATAGATCCACTCACCAAGGAGCACCTCCTGGAATCCTCTCTTATAGACCTCTGTGCAGCTGTTTCTTCTTCCTATCCTTGATCTTAACTGTCACCTGCAGAAGGTGTCCCATCTCTGTACTCTGTTTCCCATTCATTTACATCACACTGTGACCCCACCTCCTTCTCTGTAATCATCGTGGTAATTACTGTCTTTCATTGATCTGCCTCCCTCATTGGGCATCTCAGGCTGTGAGTGCAGCAGTAGTCTCTGTTTATTTCCTTGTGTTGTCTCTAGTTTCTAGAGTGATGTCAAGCATAGAGTTGGTCAGTATTGACTGCATAAAAGGTTGAAATGATAGCTAGCCATGGTGTCTGGTGGGGCCTGGTCTACTGAGCAGACATTAGTGGGATGGGGCAGTGACCACAATAAACACAGTTACAAACAAGCTCGGAGCTGTGATGCCCTTGAAGTCCTCTGGGATATGTCAGGACATCAGTATGTGAGCGTGTCAAGAAGTAAACAGGAGCTTTGGAATGATACTGTGACATAGAATTCACAGCGCCCTAAGGAGCTCAGGGTGCCATAAATACAGCTTTGTCTAGTTTGTCTTCACAATGGCTGTGTGGTCTGCTGGGACACGGGAGTGGCTGTTACACAGCCAGGCTTATGGATCCTGTCAGGTTAGTACCTGGAAATGAAAACAAGCACAGTTTCACCAAAATAAACCTAAAGAGCAGAGCAGAAGCGAAATTTCATTTCCTTTCCACATCTCTTTGTGGACCTCTTTGTGGTATTCAATGATTTGAGTGAGTGGGGCAGGCAGAGAGCTCTCTTGGGGGTGCTAAGCTGGGGCAGAAATTCACCTCTACTGGAAAGAAGACTTCTGAAGCTGTAAATATCAGCTTTATGTTTCATGTTCAAAGAAGATTTTTTTTTTAAGTATCTGGGGTGTTTAGCTTGGGTCTGCTGCTACCAAGCAAGCTGGGAGCAGGACATGCATCTTATGGGACTATAGATAACAGTAACCACTAGGCTATTCTAGGAGGCCTGGACAGCTTGGTCTTTTCTTTCAGATGAAATGAAACATTGGGAATTAGATGAGGTTTCAAATGATTTTTGTGTGTCACTGCTGAGAATGTGCAGCAATTTTTTTGTTTGTTTTATGAAAAAGGTAATGATTCTGTCCATGGTTCTCATTGCTGATAGAAGAGATGAAAAGTTCTATAAACCCATTGGCATAAGGCATTCTGCAGTCCCCACTGCCAGTGGTTGCCATATGGGATGTGATAATGTAGACAAGGCTAGCAATTCAGGCTCTTTCTAAATTAATCTGTAATGATTACTTATGGAACGAATTTCACTGAGACACAACCATGTCCATAGACTGTGATGGCTGTGTTTATAACAAATTAGAAGAAGACTCTAACATGCAAAGCCTAAAACATTTTCTATTTTACCATGTATCAAAAAACCTATCCAAAACATACAGACCTATATATCATACAAGATCATTGAGTGTGTGTGTGTGTGTGTGTGTGTGTGTGTACCTACACATTATCACATAGCATACAGCAGTGATTGACAGTCGCAATAGCAGAATGTTTTATTCCATCACTTTTATGGTGGTCTTTTGGGGGTGGGATAGGAGAAAAACTGTAAAGTAGCTGTGAGAGTCACTGAACAGCGGGCTGTGATGCTGCATTTATCTCGAGAACAAAGAAAGCCAGTGTAAGCAGACGGGGTAGCTTGGCAGCTGGGGATTGGCTGCATTTGAGTAAATCCATATGTTGGGAGGTCCATGGGGCCAACCGAGTCCAGGAATGTGATTTCTTCTCTCTGTGTGGCTTTCATAATGAATTGGGGCACACATGGCAATGGATGTAACCCTGCTTATTACCAAGTCCCTTGAAAGATTGATCTGTCACAGATTGCAGTCTAGCGTTCTTTCTGGAATATTAGTGGTAGTTACTCAATAGAATAATGGGCATTAGGATGAAGTATGTGTTAATTATTGTAGTCTGTTGGTAATTTACTGGTTTTTTTTTAATGCAAGTGTCTGAAGGAAAAATAAGCACCAAAGCTGTGTTATTCCATTCCAGAAAATGGGAGTTCTAGAACTCACGTGAAGGGAAATAATGAGTGTTTCTAAGTACGTGATGGATGACATTGCCCTGTTTGCCAGCCATAAACCTGTCACCTCCTAGAAAGAAGGTGGCTGCTTTGGGTCTAAAGAGACAGGAAGTCTCATAAATCTATGGACTAGCCACATTTTTTAATTTCAAAAATATTTATTTTTCTCCATATTTTTAAATGGTCAACATAAAAGGTTTCAGTATGACATCTTTATACACAGATAACATTGGTCTTCACTTGCACTCATCCTCTACCCCAACTTTTTTTAAAGATCTTTTAAAGATTTTTTAAATTATATGTATATGTGTGTGTTTGGGGAAGTATCTCCACAGGACTGTATGTGCCTATAGAAACCAGAAGAGGGTGTTGGATCTCCTGGAGCTGGAGTTATATGTGATTGTGAACCTCCTGATGTGTTTTGTGACACCAGGCTTAGGTTATCTGCTAGAGTAGCATGCATGCTTAATCTCTGAGTTACATCTTACTTCCTACCTCTTACTGTTTCTATGTCTGTCTGTTTATGTATACATGTATCTGCGTATGCATTATGTATACAGATATAGATACATGTTTGCATCTATCATCTTCTGGACAAACTTGGCACAGTTCAAAGGACCACATTGTTTCAACAATGTGTGTGGAGAATGGGGGAAATTTTGATTGGAATACGCCTCTAATTCAACGTTACTGGCCTCAGTAATGGTAGTTGGATCAGAAAAGGTCTAGTTCATCTGTTATGTAATCATAGATCAAGATTACTCTGTGTTATCCAGGAAACTGACTTTTGCAGTCTTTGATGGGTGTTGTACCACATGGAAGACATTATATAAGTACAGTTTGAGATGTGACCACTCAAGCTGAAGAGGTAAAGTAAGTATGAGAAACACACGGAGATGGTTGGAAAGAAGGCGGTGTACATAGTACTTGGTGTGCAGACAGGAGGACCTGAGTTTGATTCGACCACTCATACGAAAAGCTGGGTATGGGGGTATAGGCTTTAATCCCAGTTCCATAGAGATAAAGAGAGCTGATTGTTGGTGCTTGCCAGCAAGCCTAGCCTAATCAGACTATCCCAGTTCCTGGTGAGAGACTGTCTCAAAAACCACTGTGTACAGTGGCTAAGAAACCAAAACTGGCCTCAAGTGTCCACAGGCAACCTCACAAATGTGTATGCTTACACATTTCAAATTCCCATACAAGCATGTTCTCTCTTGCCTCAAACACTATACTTACTGACCTTCAAATACATTCTAGATCAGCAGTAAAAATAGCACATCAAAGTTTATTTGGGCAATATCAAAATATTCTAAAATTGGGCTAAAGTATAGAATTAATTTACCTACTTATTAGCCTTATTATGTGGCTACTAAAATTTTCCAAGTGATGTATATAATATTTTTGTTGGACAGAGCACTTACTCACATTCACAAAAGCACTTATTACATTTGTTTGTCCTCATGGGACCCATTAATATCTTCTCCAGCTTATCTTCCTTGTGTAGGCATCTATTCTTTTGAAGGTAAATTATAAATGTGACTTTGTTTCTCAGTCAGTAACTATAGTAGTCTCTTTTATATAGCAGGGACTTAATAAATATTCATGACCACATAAATGAGTAACTGGAATTTCCACAATTGTTGCTGCCGATTGTCATAATGATTAGTTCTGGGGAATATGTGGGCCTGTCTTGGAAAACATGTTCCATTCCGGTTCTAGTGTATACTTGGAATCTCTACTACACAAAGAGGCCACCTTGGGACTTATTAGACATTTCTCCAAGCAGGGAAACTTCTTTTAATAATGTGATGTGTCTCTTGAGTTCTCCTAGCTTGCTTCTGAATTCTGCAGAGGTGGTATATGACATTAGAGTATGGTTTCCAGGTAACAGGCGAAAGAAAAAGAACGCTGAACATAAAGTTTGTGGATGGGGCAGAAGGGGAACATCATGTCTTAAGCAAGGGGAGTATTTTTAAAGCTGAACTCTGATTGTGAATGTGGCAATGTGAATCTCGGTTGATAATGTGAACTAAGCAGCCTTTTCAAACACTTCTCTTCAATCCCTGGTAGTACTTTTAACCCTAGCCAGACTTGAGGTACCCTGGCTTATGTGGCAGCCTTTTTGGCTACTCCTAGCATGAGGGTGGTATGGGAGATGGTGGCAGAGGAAGATAGTACCCATTAAATAGGAAGCACTCACTTTCCTGATTCTAGTCATATTAGCAGCATTTGTAATTCTATAGTCATAAATCTAAAGGAAATTACTTTTTAATGTCCCCTGGCACAACATTAAGATTTTGCAATTAGATTTTATAGCTTACAGTCATATGTTATGGGTCACAATGCAAGATGAAGACCCTTCTATAGGACAGACTCACAAATTTAAGACAGAGGAGGCAGGACACTAGCTGAATTGGGGTGGGCTGGTGGTTTCAGGTTAATCCTAGCCCAGAATTTCAAGATCTCACTTTGCATATAAATTCCCATTACTGTTTTCTAAAATGCTGACCATACATCTCTTCCTGAGAGAGTTAGTAGCAATAAAAACCAATAGCCGGTCATGTTGTTCCATAGCTTCAGCAAAGTGCTACAAGGGATTTGGTAAACTAGATAATTACAAAGGTCTAGACAACTATAAAGAAGAAAAGACAAGCCCATTCTCAAGATGTTCCTTGAAGCATCTTCTTGAGAACTTTGCATTATTACCTCTTGACAGGTGTGTCTGAGGGAACCATGTAGAACTCAGAAGTACCTGGCCAGTAGTTGCCTGAAACTCTTCTGTTGTTGACATTTAGCTCCTAAGATATTTTAAGTATTTATCCTAAGGGTAGAGAAGTTACAAAAAAATGAATGGCATCTCAGATTAAGAGTGTTTTCAGAAGGTAGTGGTCCCTCTCAGTTGATTAAGTGAGGTATGGGTTGGTCCCTGGTGAAATATTTTGTTCTGACTTCCTTCTAGATAGACACACCCATGAGGTTTGGGGGTTGAAGTCCTTGTAAGTCTCGTTTTAGGGGTGATTCTTGTTTTGGAACACTGACTCCTGCTCAAAGGGAACTTGACTTATGACATCAGATTTTGTCTAGAAAGGGGAACTGTAAGAGAAAGGAGGGTAACATTTGGCACGTAGGTTACAGTAAAGCACACCAGCACGGACATGCTATCCTTTTCTTTTTTAAACATTTCACTCCCTTGGTATCTGATCATAGTCTTAGCGTAGATTATGTTGATAGAGCAAGTTATGTAATGCACTAAAATTGCAAATGAAATTCACAAAAGAAAAGAGGCTTGCCAACTTTCAAGGGTATTAACTATCTTTGAGGTAAGATTGCCTTTTTATACCTTTGGAAAAGTGAACAAAAGACTTGCCAAAATGTTCTGTGTACCCAACCCTGCACTCTGTTTTCTGATATGCCAACAACAGCCCAGAGCCAGCTCTTACATCTTCACCACAGTGTCTGGTTCACCTGCCGCCCATGGACTACACTCACACATCAGGAACTTAGGGTTTTCTGCATAGATCTTCAATTCTTCAGGTCAACTTACTCAATCCTGTCTTCTTCTTGCAGAACCTTCCACATCCCAATAGAGCAGGTCTGTCCATGGTGGGCATTTTCATCCTTAGTATTTATAAAACATTTGGGTTCTAAAACCTGGATAGTGGACGTGGTAAATGGGTTGTGTGCTTGTGAGTGTGTGTGTGTGTGTGTGTGTGTGTGTGTGTGTGTGTAAATGAGTGTGTGCCTGTGTGCCGTGGCATTGTCATAGAAGTCAGAGGCCAACCTTGGGTAGCAGTCTTTGTCTTCCACACCGTGTGACAGTGTCCCTTGTTGTTATCACTGAGTACGCAAGGCGAACTGGCCTAAAAACTTCAGAAGATTCTTTGCATTAGAGGTACTGACATTACAAATGTGTGCCTGATATGTAGGAATTTCTATGTGGCGTCTACGCATCAGAAGAACTCAGGTTGTCAGACTAGCATGAGCCTTCTCCCCAGCTCTGAAAGTACTCCCCTTCCGATCCTAATTGATATTCAGATCATTATTAATACTAACAACAGAAAAAGCAGTAGCTGTTGTGTGCAGGCTGAAGGAGAGGCTGGTTTGGGGAGCCCAGCTTCCTGAGGTTGCGTTTCACTGTTGCCTAGTCTGTAGTTGAAAACCAAGTGGGTATTGACTTCGCTTAACAATGTATCATTAGGACTAAGTTTACTCTTGAAATGAAGAGGTTGCTGCTTTTCCTTTTCCTGCTTTGGAAATGTGCTACTGAGTTTCTCTGTCTGTTGAGGCTTCATAATAAAGCTCCATGACGAGTTGAGTTTATGTGTCATTAGCTTTTGATCTAAGCATGACTTCTCTAACCATGCTTCACCTTTCTCACCTATGATGAAGCAGCAGCGAGAGGAATATGGAGATTCAGAGTCATGAGCTGTTTACAGCAGAACCTAGAACCAACCGTCCTGCTGAGATTTTACATTAGCTAGTTTGGAGTTGGTGGTCCTGTTACATATTCTCTATGTATAGTTTCAATGGCAGAGCCAGCCAAGTAGCTTCAGGAGACATACATGTAGTAGGTTTTGCTTTGTGCTTCAACATCTTCATCTGATGCATGTTGCTTTCTTTCTGTGGCTTGGGAAATATTTTCCTATTATGTCCAGTCCTCACTGACTCTACATTGTGATTCTAATTTCAGCCTGGAATTCAAATTCGTATAGATTTTTTTGAAACATTTCCCCTGTCCCCACAATAGAATGAAGAGTGAAAGAATAAGGGAGGAAATCAGAGCTGGCACATGCCAGTCCTTACCCACCCTCATCCATTTTGACACATCAAGCCAAGTTGGTCTGCTTACAGTTCGTGCTGCAGGCACTACCCGGCCTGGATTCACTGCCATGTTTGGATCAAGAGCTGCTCCTCAGCACAAGGACCCCTTTTGTGGACAATATTTTCAGATTGCAAAATTTTCTCAGCTTATAACATCATTACCTAGAAAGCTTTTTGCTTGTTTGAGATAACGGTTTTTCTATATTTCCCTCCCATATAATGAAGGGGGACTGACTTGCAGAGGTATATCCAGCACACAGTTTAAAGCCCCCAATTACTTTTGACCAAATTAACCCTCATTCATGTTGATAAAAATAGTTTTCTTGACAGTGCAAGCAACCTTTCTTTTAAAAGCAGAAATGGTACACGTTTGGTAAATTATTGACAAAATATCACCCATGAGCTTATGTTGTCATATGAATGCACAAATTAACATGCCTGACTTTGTGGTAGACAATCAGTAGAGGACATGTGTCAGTAATAATGTTTGTGTTATGATTGGGTTTTCCAGGGTGTTCCTCACGTGTCATAAATGATCCAGGAGGTATTCAGTTTGAATTTGTTGGCTTTGTGTCACTTCCCTTCCTGCAGTGGCCTTGTTAGACATTTTACTCAGGTTCCCTTCTATCATAGGAATCTTCCAGCAGCATCAGAGGAGGAAGGAGTGCTCTGGGATGTCTCTTGATCTCCTTTCTTCTTTGTTTCTCTTGACCAACTGCAAAGCTCATTTTCTCCCCGCTGTCCAGGCTCTGGAGTCTCCTCTCTTGACCCACATCGACTTGAATTGGCCTAGCTACTCGGTTTCTGTTCATTTTATTAATTTTGGAAGTCAATATTGACAATGACTTACTGCTGTTATTGACATCTGTTACTATGAAAGTAAATTGTTTATTTCATGATGCTAGAATTGCTGAGTCATTATAGTATTTATTAGGCAAGCCTAATTCCCTCTGTCTCATGAGCACATACATACATGTGTATCTAAATGTGTATATTTGTGTATGAATGTATACATATGTATTTTTGTGTACATATATATGTGTATGTTTCTATGTGTGTTTGTATGTATACACGTGTTTTTGATTTGATGATACCATATACATTTATTTCTTCAACATAATTTAAGGTGTGTCTTCGGTTGATCTCTGAGATTCCTATCTTAGAATGCTATTGATTCAGCCTAACTACACAGCTTATCTTGATAATTACTACTTCAAACTGAGTTGGGAAGCTTTACCTTTTTGTCTGAAATAACTGCTGAAATGTTTGCGTTATATATTCCTTATGGATTTTGTCTTAATGCACATAAACCTAATCTCGTTGCTTCTCAAGCATGCCATATGCTGGAGATCATTATCCAATTAGTTTATGTGCTGTTAACAGCAAATTAGTACAACCAAATAACCTCTAAAGTATTTCTTAAATTGGGAACACTAGATAGAGTTGTATATGTTGGAAGGAAGTGACTTAGTTAAACTAGAGACATTAAAGGGAAAAGAACTGACTTAGTAAGGGAATAAAGAGATTTAAAGAGATGAGACTGAGGGGAAATCAGATCCCTGGTCTTCAGGAGAGGATAGTGCCTCAGCTCTGGCATGCAGGGGACACTGAGAGCCTGTGGTTTGTGCACGCAGGCGCTTAGTTGGAGAGGGTGGTTTGTGTAGAAATTCTCACAAGGACCTTGATAGATTCAGTTAAGAAATAAGGGTATATGGTGTACAAAGTTGGGGCAGACTAACATGGATGAGGAATTCAATTAAAATTTTATTGGTACAATTTGATTTGACTGTCACTCAAAAAGGACACTATTCTTTGGGGGGTGGGCATGGGGAGTACATTTGAATTTCAATTAATGAAACAAAACAACATTGACCACTACACTGGTAACTTGTTTTCCTTTCTTTACTGGGATTCTTGATCTGTCTTGAGGGTGTTTTCAGAAGCACCACTGTTTTCCTTGTTCTCTTTATTGTTCCTCAGAATAGAAACTCAACCCGAAGTGATTCTCTTCATCCCACTCCTATTCTATTCATCCCACTCTTAGTTGGTGGATGCAAGGCACACAAGTTAACTGATTGATTTATGATATTTGTAGTAAGTTTTCCTCCTCTTACTTGTCTTGTATATCACCACCACCAGCAGCAAGGCGAGCCTTCTCTTTGCTTTGTTGTTGTTTTTTATTTGTTTGGTTTTTTTTCTTTGTTTGTTTTTTTGGAAGAGGACTCAAGTCTTCAGCTCTGGAGCCTGAAAGTTATGGTGAATGAAGTGAGATATACTCCCTCCAGCCTGCAAGACTGTATTAGGGCTCTTCGTGGGTTTCTACCTGAATGCTTGAACTTTCATGTCATGTCAACTCTTCTTCTCTGAGTGATTATGAAAATGTCTCTGCAGTCCACCTTCTACCTGTCAGCTTTAGTGGAAGACTTTCTCGTGCTTGCTGATCTATGATCTTTCAGTAAATCAAGTCATGCCCCCTGAACATTGACTCCTTGGTTTAACTTGAAAATATTCTTTAATTTTTCAACCTTGGTCTCACTCCAACAACCAGTCTGACTAATGAGACCCTCACACAGCTCTTGCACTTCTCTTTTCATGCCTGCCACCTAAAGTCTATAGTATTTAGTGTTTTAATATCTAATACTCTTATTTTCATTCTCTATAGTTTCCACAGCAACCTCTCTGTCAGTGTCCCATGCCTATTTTCATAATCTTTGATTCAGTAAGTTAAGTGCTCACTTGAAAACTTGGAAGAGTTCTCTTGTTACATCTGTTATAAAGCCCAGACCGAATGTGAATTTCTCTATAGTTTATTTGTAAGTATACCTTTGATTTCCAGTCCAGAGTTTCTTACACTGTTGCTAATTTCTTTTCTCTTCATTCTTCCTCCTTGATTCACTGACTCTTGAATAGACTCATTCATCCTTAGACTTTAAATTTCAGACCTTACTCAATGGCCACCACATAAAAGGCACCATTTCTGTGTTGTAGACATCAGAACTTTGGTTTTTATTTCCCATCACCTGGAAGTACTGTTAGAGTAAGAATGATTATATGATCTATCTATCTATCTATCTATCTATCTATCTATCTATCTATCTATCTATCTATCCATCCATCCATCCATCCATCTATCTATCTATCTATCTATCTATCTATCTATCTATCTATCTATTGAGAAATCAAACCATGGTCTCCATGTTGGAGTAAGAGTGGCTAGATGAGGTAGGACTAGAGGGAAAAAAATTCTTCATGTTAGAATAAACATGGTTAGATGAGGGGCTGGAGAGATGGCTCAGCTGTTAAGAACACTGACTGCTCTTCTAGAGGAGCTGACTTCAATTCCCAGCACCCACACAGAAGCTCACAACTGTCTTTAACTCTAGTTCCAGGCCACCCAACATCTTCATACAGACATGCCTACACACAAAATACTAATGCGTATAAAATAAGTATAAAATCATTAAAACAAAGCAAGAAAATCTTTTATACAATGTGTGGTCTCTCTAATGGACAAAGTGTCACTATATGAGATCAGGACAGAGGAATACTATGGTCTCCATATTTCTCCCTTGCCTGCTCCTCTAGGACGTCTGCAGTATGATTCTGGATAATTCTTTCCTCAGCTCTATGATTCTGGATGACAATTTCCACTGGGCCCTCTAGCCTCTCTTCTCTCTAGCTATAAAATTCCTACAGCCCTATAAACACTTATAAACTATATTTATGTTTACAGAGATATTAACACTGTTGCCCTAACTGCATTATAAGTTCTTAGAAAGATCATTTACTAATAAAATTTTATAGCATTGGTATCTTGTATTTACATAGTTAAAATGAATAGTTTTTTAAATCAATTTGTGGAAAACATGAAAAAAATGTATGTAAAATGCCAAAAAGAAACCAGATTAGCATTTACATTAAATTTTCCAAAACAAGATTTCTATGAGCTTGGACCAAAATAGCTTACAATCAATGTCAATTCCCTAGTAACTGATAATGAAGATATTTTGCTATCCACTCACAAGGCCACCCCTGCTTCATGTGTTTTGTGAAAAGTTTTCCATACTATGTCTGTTTTTATCTTCAGTGTCTGTTGAAATATGTTATTGATTTTCTTTCAACCAATAACAGCATTGGTTTGACAGTTGGCATATGCCCAGTTAGTCAGTATGATATTATTCAAATACTAAATCAAAGAAAACAAGCATCTGATTATATGGTTGGTTGCCAAGGAAAGGAGAAGGTATCCTGAAACTGGCAAGCAATGCATTGCATGTTTCTTCAGTGCCAGAAAAGAGGCATGGTTCGAAAGAGTGGTACATTGCTCTTCTTAGCTCTCATTTCTTTACAACTAGATCCTGTGCTCAGACAAAATGACAACTCCCCTTTTCAGAGGGGCTTCCTCTTCTCTACCTGACCTTATCTGGAGAGCCCAGTCACCAAATCCTACCTGAGGAATGTCCCATAGTCCCTGGTGAAATCACAATGCATCTCCCCTTCTCCACCCTACGTGCAGCAGTGCCTGGACACCCCAGAGAGGAAGCAAAACTCAGAGCCATAAGACCCTGGGCTGGAGACCTTCTAACAGGAGTTAACAGTGCTTGCTTTAAAAGCGCCTATATCTTTAGAATGGTTCTTTCCTGATTTCCCTTAGAAATAATGCAAGTGAGTGTTAGGAGTAACTGTAAATTTCTCAGCTATAAAGGACCAAGTATGTTTAACAAGTCTAATTGCAGGGCCAAAACAGAAATTGAAATGGCCCATATGGAAATACTTGTTTGGTAAGGCAAAGATACCCATGCTTTGTCCTTGGTTCTGTGCCCAGTGGGGTTAGTGAGTACGTAAGCCTCAGCCCTGGGGTCTCACAAGAAATGGTTGTTCCCGTTCTGTCCTCCTTTGATGGGTCCTGTGAATACTCATCTACAGCCAAAGGAAACTGCACATCTGGCTTGTAAATCACAACCAAGCCTTGATGTCTGCATTGCTCTTTATTGGGTGGCTGCCCTCTGTGTTTTTCAGGTTAATGTATGAATTATGTGATATCCTGACAAAGACCTCCAGGGGCACCTAATGATGACACTAAGGGACCTCCTAGTCCCCATCACTCTGCCTGCTTCCTGACGTGCCCTCTCTGTCATGTCATCTTGGAGGCAGATCATCCTTTTTCGTTTTGTTTGGTTTTGTTGATTTTACCCTTTTTTTTTATTTGTTTCTTTTTTTTTTTTTTTTCATATTTAGAAATTGGCCCCTGGTTACGAGAGTTCAGAGCCGAGAATGCTGTGGATTTCTCGAGGTTAACATTTGACCCAGGACAGAAAGAACTTGTCGTAGGAGCAAGGTGAGAGATACTGTTTTTCCTCCACAGGCATTTTCTGATTTCACTGTACATCTATGCGTGACACGTGGGTTTCTTGGCTGAAATCAATGTGTACTGAATAGTGTAATTTCATCTAAGAAAGTCGTGCTATATACATGTCATGTGGTACATCCTCAGAGAGGGAGCAGATGTGCTCCTCACTGCAAGCCTGGGTCAGCACCCCTTTTCCCCAGCTGCAGCAACTCTTTAGATCTGAATTCATGAAATAGGTCAGCCCAGCATTTCAGAGGAGATTTCTAACAGGGTCTGTTCTTACTTTAAAAGAGATAAAGTTACTTTAGACATGAGAAAAGTGAGACAGGGAGTAAATAAACTTGTTCAGAGCCATAGACCCGGTGGGAGATGGGCCCCAGTTTCCAACCCAGGCAGTTTGATCCAATGAGACATGTTGACTTATCTGCATGCTTGTTCATTAAGCTCTAGGGACCATAGACCTTCATGTGTTTCTGAACACTCCATTGCCTTTTGGGTGACATTGAATTGTCCATTGCCAGAAAGCTGAGAAATCCAGGGAAATATTGTCATGACTCTGCTCACCCCAAGGAGAGGCAAAGCTGATTCCTATGTGGAGTCAGCATCTGTGTACATCTGGATCCAGGAGCCCAGCATACACATTTAGAGCTGTCTCCCTTATGCTCACTGATATCTACTCTGAAAATGTATGCAATTTCTACATTCAGAAATGTGCCTTATGTAAATATAAATTCTTCTGGAACCAGAAGAAGGCATCTAGAACAGCTGGTTGTTCATTTCTCTGTCATATCAAATGCTTTGTAAGACAGCGATTTTGTAGATCGGGAATTTGTAAAATTCCCTCACAGACCTGTGTGAGGCTGAATTTAGATTGTGTTCTCTGTGCTGTGGTTAAACATAGTATGTCTCCTAAAATCTTCTTTCAGATCCTATTTCAGAGCATTTGGGGAGGACATGAAGGGTCATGGACCCTACACCGCAGCTCGCCTGTAGGTTCTAGCAGCCCTAATGTAAGCTCCAATGTGTAGGTAGGAGGACATGCAACTGAAACTGTCAGTGTACGGATAGGTGGCCTGCGGTCACAGTGCTGGGTAGGAGTGTGGGTGTGAGCCAGACAGATTCCTGGTGCCTTTTCCCTCACACGCTCCCATAGATAGGACAAGGGAGTTTCTGATGCTAATGTCAGCCCACTCTTTAACTGAGAGTGTGGGCTGTACATTGCAATAGTTTTGGGTTGGCCTTCTGGTGTCTAGATTTTTTTTCCTTTTGAAACCTCTTTTTATATAATGGCTGCCCTTGGGAGCAGCACTGACTACCAGTTGAGTGTCTGGTTTGACTCCCAGCATCTGCTTGATGTCTCATGCCTCTCATAATTTCCCATATGGTCTAGGCCTATGGAATTACTTAAGCTTCTCACAGCTATTAAGTGTATTCTCTTGCCTCTGGGAGGTTTTATTTTATTTTATTTTATTTTTAGGTTTAAATTTTTCCAGAATACTGGCTACTCTTCAGTCAGCCCTTGCCAATTTTTCTTCTTTGGGATATATTTCTTTTAGAAAAGGTCCTGACCCAATATCCTTTACTGGTTTTGAATCTCCACATTACCTATGTTACATGTTCCATTAGTACATGTTACATTAGTTCCATTAGTTCCATTCAAGGGTCTACTGTTATTACGGCACTGTTAAGGGTATTGTATTATTTCTTCACAAGTGTTGTCCTCTTCCTAGGTGACAGATTTGTCAAGCCTTTTTTGTTTGGTTGGTTCCCTAAAATGTGACACAGTTCCTTCCTCCTTGTAGAAACCCAAAGACATCAGACTAGGTGACAAGCTTAACACTAAGATTTGATTTGTTCCTTTATATATGTCTGAGAAAATTTTAGGAAAACACATTTACAATGACCTCAGTTTAATTCCAGATAGTTACATCTGTAACAAACATGAAAAAGTAACAGGCTGTATATCTCAAGGCTTGCCTTTAACTGTGACCCAAGCAGAAGTGGCCCTTTCCTCAAAGGCAGGTACAAATATGGCCCAAACAATGTTGATCCTATATACCTTAGTTATCTTTCAAACCATTTTAAAAGGGTTTCTATTAGCTTGACTCAAGAGTCTCCACCAACACTGGAGGACTAGAAATTTTGGCATTTGATCAAGACACCATCTCCTCTTAAGACACAGAGTAAACCATAGTTCCTGACAAGCTTCTGTGCTTGCTCTGGCTGCAGTAACAATTAGCTATGGTTCTCAATGGAAAACCATCCTTGGTCATCTTCATCTAAGCAACTCTGCTGGTCTCTCTAGCATTGCTTTCCAATGGACCAGTTCCTGAGTCACCCTGGTGGCAATGTTGTGTGGTGTCCAGAATAAAGATAACAGTATACCGTATGCTCAGTGACACCTGAATTTCAGGTAATCATAACCTGATATTTTATAGTAAGTATGCTTTGGAAGCCTGGACACCCTAGGGACAAGGGCTGCAGTCTGTATTTTAGAACAATGTTTAATACATTGTAGCTATGTGATAAATGAGAAAGGGAGGACTAAGCTGAGCTTCCCAAGCTCTGTCACCCAGAGCCTGTTTCTGAGCCTAATTTTCTTATCTTTAAAGTTATATGATTATTATCATCTCTTCCAGCTGTAGTGAGGATTAATGAAATAGTCCATGACAAACTCTAGCTACATTAACCAGCTCCCAGCAAGCCTGTGATGTGAGGAAACCACACACATTCCGGATGAATCCACATTCAGACACATCATCAGTTCAGGCAGACCACCCCAAAGGAAGAAGGGACGAATTTCATCTAGGAAATGTGGTGGGATTAGGCTCAGAGTGTGTAAGAAGGAGTCTGACCACTTATCAAATTTTAAAAATAGCCCAGCCCTCGGGTTCTTATATGGGAAGGCATGACCTAGCAAGACAAGTTTGGCTAATGTGTGTTTTTCAGAAACCAGGAACAGTTTAAAAATATGAGCCGTGGAGAAATAGAATGGGTATGTTTATTTCGTTCCTTGTTAGCACTGGATGCTGCTTCCTTTTCCACCAGTGATGCTTTCTGTCACTGAGATTGAAGTCAGTTAAAGATCCTTAGCGTCCTTTGATAAAATGAGGTCATTGTGCAGAAGAAGGAAAGCAAGTCCTCAGGTATTCTGTGCTTATGTAAGACCAGAAGGGATATGGGTAGGAATCCACAATTTCCAGAAGGATTCGTTCACTAACAGTTTCCAAGGTGTACATTGACTTTCATATACATTTAAATGCACTGGTGTTCAAATTCTGCTTCACTCTTGTTTCTTTACAGTTTAATAATGTTCACTTTTGCAGCTATCATACTGGGCCATCTTCCCTTTAAGGGAATGTGGAAAATGTTACATTAGGAAAACAGCGCTTCCAAAGACAGCCACAATTCACCTTTTTGTTATTTGCGTCTGGTATTTGACTTCCATGTGTTTTTATTCTTAGGATAACATATGTCTAGTGTGCGTATATTTCTTGTCAAAAAAAACCTACCTTCCAAAAATCAATTTCTTGGAATGAAAGAAGAAAGGAAAATCAAAGCAGAAGTATATGCAATCGCTTGTGGTGTTTGTGTGGTTGATTGTAAAAGAAATGGCAGTAATATACTTCACAAGCTACAAGGCGCCATTTTGCTGTAGATGCAAATGTAGCAGCAGATGGAATGGAAGGTGATAACATTTATATTTTGCAAATGAGTTCTTCTTGTGACTTGGATTCAATCTAAGGGGTGGCAAGCAACGATCTTGAAACCCTGGGATCTGTGGAACACATTGAGTTTGAATGGTGATTGCCTATGACAGTTGACTTGATGTACACAGCATGGTGTATAGTACTGGTTACTTGCAAGTTAGCTCCATTTAATAGTACAAAATGCTGTGTGCTTGTCACGAAAGAATACAACATCAAAGCTCCTGTAAGGGGTTTGGACGCTTCTTTAAGATGACTTTCTAAATGAAAGCATTGTTTCACTTGTATCTTGTTTTAAGAAGTTTTTACTTTAAATTCTATTTGGTTCATACGCTATCAATTATTTACTTTCCATATTTGACATCTCACACTTTTATTCTTCTTCTAAAGTCTTCAATATGATGTAGACATACCCAGGGAAGGATATATTTTTACCTGTGGTGTTTTAGTCAGAATGGACCCAGAGAGTGCTCACAAACTAACCCTCACCCACAGTCCAACTGACTCAACTACCTGTTCTGTAAAGTGGTGAAATTGAGACCCAGAAGCCAGATAATAACTGTGATTGATAGCAAATTTAATGATTTACTATTTTGAAAATATTGCTTTCTATTCAATCAGAATTTTTATCAGGAAACAGTAATACTATGACTACACCCAGTAGACAGATGCTGGGTCTGGTTAAGCCTCCTTATACACATGATCTGATGTGAGAACAACCAATAGTGCCAAACTTTACACACTTGACTTCCGTGTGGATCAGCCCATAGCAGTAGACCTTGTACACTGACCTGGTGTCAAGACCACTCCCTCTATGGGTGCATATTCTGCACGCTTGATCATTCCTACTCATACTTAAGAGCAATGCAGAGAAGTCTCTGATCACCTTCTTAATCAATAAATATTCTTCTAGATAGCTTGATGATATCGCTATTCCTGCAGAGAAAAGAGTATATATTTCCAATCATCATGGCCTTTTGTTTTGTTCTGTTTTTTAACAGCAAAAAGAAATGTGAAAGTCATTAATTCAGGTGAAAACCTGAGTGCTCCTAAGGAAGAGGTTAGTTTTCTCTAGAACCCACAGTGATTGGCTGAATAATTTCAGTGCATTTTTTAACCATTTGTTTCTCTCATGTTCAAACCTGAGAATTAAAACTGAAGGAAAGAGTCACACACTTTCCTTCTGGCTGGATTTGCCTTGTGTCTTTGGAACTGCTAAAAATCTTCAACACATTAAAGTTCTTGTTTACAGAGGACCGTCACTGATTCATGCTCTGGATATCACAGACTCCTAGCAATTTAGCTCTTTAATTTCTGTGTCTGGGAGATGAAAAAGGACATATTTATTTATGAGTTGTTCTTGTAAGCAAGAAAACAGTATAGAGTTCGTAGACCTGTGTGTTCCCAGACCGTGGTTACCTGGCTGTTTCTAGAAGCTTCTCTTGATGGTTTATCTTAAGCTGATTCTCGCTTTTCCCATAAGAAGCCAGGGCACTGGAGTTTTGTGTTCCTGATAACCTCCCAATGAATTATTTTAAGTGAGCATGTGTTCTCATAAGACTATGCCAAGTAACAAAGCAGGTTCCTGTTTAATTAAAATGAGGGTTCTTTTTTTCCCCCTCCTCACAAAACAAATATTCTACTACTTCTAATGAAGGTGTATCAGGGAAAAGGCTAATTTAGATTCAGGTAAAGTTAACTTTTCCAAAATTGCCTAATGCCATTCTCTGTTTTTTTTTTTTTTTCCAGATAGCTATAATTCTTGTTTTTGCTTTAAAATTTTGTCTGGGATTTAACCTGCTGGAAGTATTGTATCATTAAAAGCAAACATAGAAATGCTTATAGGATTAACAGGTCAGCTTCCAGCAGACACATCTCTTCCTGATTTTGAAGAATGTATTTCAGTTGAGCTTATGAAATTAGAAGTAACACATGCCAAGGGGATGAAATCAGTGATTGGGAGTGAATCCAAGAAGCAGTGGACGCACCGTGCAAAGCAACCTAAGGGGATGGCCATAAGGATGCTGTGTTCTCATTAATTATGACTTAGGAGAAGCAGTTAGAGATGAAGGAGGGATGCTGCTGCTTCTTCCTTCTCTGTTCTGTTATCTGACCTCAGCTGAACCTTTACTTTGGGACTTAATTACATTTTCTTTTCCTATCTTTTCTTCCTTGGGGCTGATATTACTTGTACTGCTGCTTAACATTCTTTGCTGCATTTGAATGGATAAGGTGAGCCGTCATTTAATTTTTAGGTGAAAACAACAGTGGATCTGTCTCCCTCAGCTGCCTGCAGGTGCTTCAGTGAGCCAACGTCTGAAGTCTTATATCTGGGCAATATTCGTAGATGTAGTTATCGAAAAGATATCTTATGTAGCCTTGTCTAGGAAGTTCAGTCCCTTGAATTGTGACCAGTTCTCTTAGTCTTTGCTTACACTGTCCTGCTGAGTGTTAAAGACCATACAGTTAGTCAAAATTAATTTATAGTTGTACTGTCCAGGCTAGTTGAGGATTTAATCCTCAGGGGTGACTTGAGCTTGAGATAATTGGAATAATTAATTCTTTGAACTAGGGGCTGAACTCTGATTTCTTGAGTCAACTGTTACTACACAAGCATGCCTCCTCATTGCAGGGTGTGGTTGTGATTCAGTTGTGTGGATGTGATATACCTTGAGTGCCAGGAGAACTCTCTTTTGAGCCAGTTCTGTATGGGGCTCATTAAGAATTTATTAACTTAAGTACTTTCTTTTTAGGACCCTTAATTTACCTACTATTTACTAAGTGACTTACCAGTGGCTACAGTATGCTGTGAAGCACCTTAGATATTGGGCAACTGAAGCATGTTCAGCTCCAGGTAAAAGAGTTGGTTGACGGTGGCCTTTGAGTTCATTTTCTGTCTTTTGCAAATAGAATTTTATTGAGACAGTCACGTTTGTTCATTTACACCTTGACTGCAGAGAATTTAGAGCTTTCTGACTTTGGGCTTAGTAATAGGGAAACTAGTAATGATTTCTTTGTGAACAGCTTCAGTAGCTCTGAGGACAATAACAATAAGCAGATTTGATGGTACTTGGGGCAAGGAAGGCTTCACTGAGAAGGCTCCCATCCAGGTGGGCTTTGGACATGCTTTGGACACCTGTAGACAGTTCTCACAGGAGAACTACAGGACTTCTGAGTCTGGGATGGAAGAACGTGGAATGTGAGTACCCATAGTAACTCACATAGGAAAGTGACAATGGATGGGGACCCTGGATCAAAGGCAGATCTGGGACTTAGTCTTCTAATATAGGGTTTGGCAACTTTTCACTCGGGCCAAGGGCTCTTACCTGGTCCTTGTAGATTGTGGAAGTCCTTCCAGACTCACTGTTTATTCAGATCCTATTCTGTGTGGCAATGGAGAGCCCCTGCTGACAGCAGACAGATGCCCCAGATTCCCACATCTGTGGGTTCATATGCTCATACATGCATGAGAAGGTGCTTCTACTGCACTCTGCAAACTGTGCCAGGGTTAGGAGGGACCCTGGTGGGGGTTGTGGTCAGGTCAGAAAGAACCTGAAGTTAGGCCTTCAGAATGGAGATAGGAGAGGAAACAGGTAGAGACATTCTTCAGAATTGGTCTTGACAATGATTGATGACAACACGGGTGTCTGAGGGTGAGAGTCCACGGAGACTTCAGTGGGATTCAGTGGGAACGCACATGTAGGTGAATGAGCGATGACTCTTTTGTTATTTAAAGCTGTATGAGGACTAAAGCTCGTGTTTCAATAACTGAACAGAGCCCAGCAAAATTATTTTCATGTAAATAATTAAAGTGGCAAATACTCCTAGGAAATCATAGGATAAAGGAGGCAGAAATTCTCAGTTGGAATTGTTTTGAGTCATTGAGTTTCTCTGTTGACTAGAAAATGGAAAATAACAAATCACATATGTATCAGATGCATGGAAGTAGAAGTCAGCAGTGCCTTTAGTGTATTCAGTCAGCATGGGGTCGCTCAATCCTGAGAGATCTGCAAGTTGTATTTAATGCATAAGGAAATTTAAATGACTAGATTGCCTGTTAACAATGGTGACTTGTAACTCTTGTTCAATGTATTTTTCCCAGAAAATCTTTCTCTGATTTTTCTCTCAATCTGTGAAATTATCTAATAATATTGGATTCCTTCATGGGAGCATTAAAATCTGCCTTCATCGCTTTCTTCTTGCTAAATAAGTAGCTGCCCCTCTATTTCTGGGGCCTTTTATTGTTATTTTAAAAATATTCTTGTGGATTTGTTACACTTTGTTCTGATTCTTTTTTGCTGTTTTGGAACAGTATTGCTTTGTACCCCAGGTTGGCCTCATACTCACTTGGCAGTCCTGCTGTCTTGTGCTTCTGTGTGCTGAGATCCCATATGTGCACCACAATGTGTGACAAGACCTTATTGTCTCCTTTTGCTTTGTCATGCCGTTGGGATTGAAAGTGTTATATATGCTGGGAAATGGTCTAACACTGAGTTTTCCTTCCATCCTCTGATTCCATTTTCAGTTGGAGGGATTGAGCCTAGTGCCTTGTTTACATGGTAAGCAAATACTCTACCACTGAGCTGTGCCCACTTATGTCTTATGAACGGGTCACTTAAATATGTCACTGTGCTACTGACATGGTTGGGCATAGGTTTTTTTTTTTTTTTTTTTTTTTTTTTTTTTTTAAAAAAAAAACTTATGTCTAGTATGTGACACTTTTAATGGTTAAGTAGAAATACCCTTTTAGGGATAGAAAATTAAGTGATCCAGTATGATGCATGAGTGCAAGACACATAAATTCAGAACTACTTAAAATTTTTCTAGTAACAATAATGTATTTAATATATATTTTAAAAGTTTTTATTTAAAATAATAAAAAATACTTTATTATTATGAGGGAGTATAGGTTTGTTCTCAAACAAACCTATAGACACCAAAGAGGCTGTCAGATCTCACAGAGCTGGCAATACAAGAAGTTATGAATCTCTTGTTATAGGTAATTGGTTTCTGAAAGAATAGTCTGACATCTTAACACTGAGTCATCTACTCATCCCTAATGTTGAGAGTTTTTGAAGATGTATAGGAATAATCAACATTGATTTTATTTGTTATTATATTTAAAATGCATATTATCAAAAACTCCCAGAATTAAAATATCTACAACTTAAATTATTTTCAATCAAAAAAAAAATACTGTCATTGTACTTAAATTTTATGTTGCTGAGCTTCCGCCTCTGTCAGAGGAGCTAATGCATTTATCTCCATTACAAATTACACAGGTATCAGACTTAGGAAAGGAAAAGTCAGTGATACCCTTAGTCAGTCAGCATGGAGTCATCTATGCTGGTCGCTGGCAGGCTGCTCATTCTCCAGTGCGTGGCCACATCCCCATGCACATAGACGCAGTGCTAATTCTATTCAGGGTTGTTATTGATAGCAAATAAACAAAGAACATTGAGTTGGGAGAAAGATAGAGTAAGAAGCCTTAGGCAGAGCTGGAGGGAGGAGTGGCGGATGGACTTGATCAATATATATTGTATAACTGCATGGAACTACCCAAGAATGAAAACATATTACTTAAAACATATGTGTAAATTAAGTTTAGTTTGGCACGGAACTACCAAAGAATGAAAAATATTACTTAAAACATACTTGTAATGTAAGTTTGGTTTGTTAAACGCCTGTGGAAAAGCACAAGAAAGAAATGTTTTCTAGAATAATTTTGAGCACACACAAAAAAGAGACAGGTGTTTTAGAATTAAGTAGCAGTCGGTAAACACAGAGTCAGAAATAACCATTTCAGGCAGGTTGAAGCGCAGTCATTAAGTTCCCTATCAATGCTTACATTTGTTTAAAAGGCTGGTCTGTTAAGGATTTATACTTAAGTTTGTTTATGAGGCATTTTATGTTTTGTGTTGTATTCCTACCACCCTTCCTGCCGATTCATGTATTTAAACTTTCAAATCTATCAATGTAACTGAAAACCTGGTTCTCTTGTCAAATACCCTTGTGGGATACTGACAGCCGTTCTGAAGGAAGTGTGCTGGTGCCAAAGCAGAGAGAATGGTCTTGACTTGGATACAAGCCAGGCAAAGTTTTCAGTTAGCAGAGCTTTCTCAGGCTTACTTGTATTGTGATGATTTATATGAAATATATTTTGTCTTCAAGTTGTTCCAGGACCAGCTTCAGACTAAGCTTTTGTTAAGTATCAAGGGTTTCTTGTCTCCATTGTTCACATGTTTTCTATGAATATATTTGCATCTGGATTCCCATTTTTCTCAGGGAAATGCCCATGCTTTTTCCCTTAAACATTGCCTTCTAAGTTACAAGCACACCTCTGCCTGAACACGTTAAATAAAAATGTAGACTTTTCTCTTTGTTTTTATAGTCATATTCATCAGAGGCCAATTGAGTTTTTCTAAAAGAATGTCGTCTTAAAACACCTGTGTCTTTCATAATTTATGGAGGTCACGGTTATATTTTATGGTATCTCTAGATGAAATGAGTTTTTCAGTTAATATGCTTTTGATGGTTCAACCTTTTCTTTAACGCCCTCTGAATTGTAGTACTTTTTATAACGACAGCATTCAACTTCATCTGGTAAGGACTGCACTGTTCCCTCAGAGACCGGATTGTTGTGTTTTGTGATTTGTTGCTAATGTGCCACTGGGGCATGAGATGTGACTCAGTGATGGGTCTTCAGTCCTAGAATCAATAAGACATAAACTCCAAGATAGAGGAAAACCTATTTGGACATCTAGAGGGGGAAAGGATAAACAGACTTTAACATTGTCATTTGGCGTCTGCTAAAGGCAATGGCTTTGTGATTTGAATTAGTCATCTGCATCTGTGGACTCCTCCAATAATGTTACTCATAATGGTAATCGGGCTTATGGCATTTGGATGTGTAATGTCTAATTTTATTCCAAGACCTTGGGAAACAAATGTCTAATTTTATTCCAGAAATACTAAGGAGAAAAAAAAAATCTTTATTTTTATCTAGTATAGCCATAAAACCAAGCCAGTTTACCTCTTAGCAAACTGCTACTTATTTCTATAATAAAAAGAAAATATGAAAACAGAACAGTTCCTTTAAATCGTGTCACTGTACACAGAACAGTCTAACATCTTAATCTTTTGTACCAATGCCTCTTTCCCTTGAAGAATGACCATGGCCCTCATTACTACCTGTTTACATCTAGAGGTGTTATGAAGATAAATGGGAATACTTAACGCTTTGAGCTTCTCCCAAATTGCCCCATTAGAGAAACAGACGCTAAGAGCAACATTTGGTTAGCATCACTGGTTGGCTGTGAGCCCAAATCATTACTCTTTCATGTTGGAAAGGGTGGTGGCCTTTCTCCTGGACCTCACATATATTGTTTTCCCACCTCTGTGCTCACACAATTGCAAGATAAAGTGCTTGCTTCTTCGGCAGTGCCCTGGAGAACAGCCATTTGCTGGGGACATAGATCTTACTTTGTGGTGTGAGCGACCCAACATCTGGGGGTATCAATTTTTTATTCCTTTTAGAAGATTTTCTTTCTTTTTGTAACCTTTAACTTCATAGGTCACTGACCCAAAGTGTAATAGATCAACTTGTCTTGAGAGATTTAAGGACCTTCTTGTTGCCTAGCAGGATTGGAATTTTTGTGCAGCCAAAGTAGTCTTAGGTCTAAGCTTAGAGAAAACTGGTTTGTGAAAGAGGTTAGAGGTGTCTCTTCAGATCCCTTGCTCCAGTGGAGGGGAGGGATTAAAAGAATCCCATCAGCATTTC